>VRYO01000100.1:16486300-16539535 GCA_009812075.1 Sialia sialis | reverse complement strand
CTTATATTCAGGTGCGATTTATAATCATGAAACTACTGTATTTTGCTTAACATATCTCTAGAAGTTGTAAAATAAACTACTGTGGAAAAACCCTCTGCTTCATCATTTGCATCTCCTTTGCCCCAAAACTTTTGCAGGTCAATTTACTGTATATTTTAGTAACCATATATAGTCAAACGCAGAACCCTGGAAGCAAAAGTCTGCATTCTCCTCCAGGACTATCTGAAACTGCAATTTCCACCACCATTTGTCCCAAATGAAACATGTTCCAAAAGTAAACAAATGAAACATAAACCTGTTTTATTAAGATAACCTCCCCCCATATGCAACAACACCCAACATTTTGCTTGTTCTCAGTTTTCATCAGCATTCTGCTGTCTGTAGACAACATGCATAAGTAGACTTGCCAAAAACTGTAAAAATTCAAAAGCAGGGAGGAGAAAATTTCTGAAAGCTGGTACAGTAGTCTGTAAAGACATTCACACTTCTTACCTAATTAGGGCCTGATGCAAAGGCAGCACCTGGTAAACACTGCTTAGCAAGAAACTGCATATTAAAAAAAACCCAAAAAAAACCAGTATCACGATGTCTACGCTAACAGTGTTTTCAGTACTATAATTCTAAAATGATGGATTGGAGGGATATTTCAACAAATGGTATTGCTCATATTTCATGAGCACACACTGATATCCCAACAATTATCTGACACTATAATGCCACAAAAAGGAATGTAGGTGAGATGTTTGAACTACTATCTAAATATGGTGGCTAATTACACACTGTCATTTTTGCAAGCCATCTAGACTGCATATGCACAGTTTTGATAGATACATATCATATAAGTAAATAAAGTGATAATACAAATATTAATGCCTCAGAACAGAATCCTTGCTGTGTGGAGTCAAATCTTTGTAGAAACCATACCAAATACAAGAAAGTTTTCACAGCAAATCTTCTAAGTCATCAAGCAGTTCAAGCTATGACAGCTAAACAGTTCTTTCACGCTCACTCCTCCCACTCCAAAATAAGACTTGATTCTACTGTAGTGGTGTTTCGTATTGATAGTCATACTTATAACTGTAGATGGATTTCCTACAATAAGTAGAATTTAGTCATTGCATTAGCTGGCAAATGATGAAAGAAGCCTAAGTAAAACTAAAACCAAACTCAGAGTAAAATTACTTAATCCTTTGCTGTTCAAATGCAAGTTCATCTTTCAAAACATTGTCTACTTATAACCAATCTATCCATCACACGAACCACAAAACCTCTCGCCCTCTCAGGCACTACTACAGTGCAATGGCAATGTCCCAAATCAATTTAAATTCGGCTGCACTACATTCCATTACATGATATCATGCAACAGATGTTACTCTAAAAACACACAGGACAATTATTCAGAATAAACTCCTGTAGTCTGAATGGTAAAATGAATGGGTATCCCATATAAAATGGCTGCAGACTTTATCTAGCTTTATGCTGAGAACTTGAATATTATCCAAGTTTGCCCTGGTTAACCCACTTAGACTGGCAACCAGAAACAAGAAGTATTCTTATCTTACATAAGCTAAATAATTTTGTCACAAACAGATAAGCAAGAATTCCACTTAACCCTTTAGTTCTGAAGTGACTACTGAGTTAAATGAGGCACTAGGAAACACAAATGAAATGCACTTCCAAAAGGCAACATACACTTCCTCTCCCTCCTCAGCTGTGTGATAACCTTTAATCTCCCTTGAAAATGTCACATTATGAAAATTAAAGCAAAAATGGCAGTTGAGCCAACTTAACTTAGTTAACTTGTCTAACAGCTGTTCTGTCAGAAGTATGGCTGACCATTACACCATACATATAACTTTTCATATACTACAATTTTTAAGGCACTTTTAATTAACACTGGCAGCTTGCATTCCTACTTAAAACACACTGCCATGAACATGCAAATAAGTCATCTCTTACATAAGCAAGAGCAATCTCAGAAATGTGTTGGTTCTTTGTTTTTAAATCATAGGGACACTGCTACAGGGCCACAGGGCTCTTTTGCGAATGCAGAACTTCTCACTGTCTCTAAGTAACACACTACCAAACCCAGAAGTGTCTTGAAATTGAATATGGTTCAAACTTTGCTCCCAAAATACAGGTCTATAAAATAAACTTTAAAAATATTTGGAGGGAAGGAGACAATTGTTTAATCTGACAAGAGGTTTCTTCAATCAATGAGCGTTCCCACAACCTTTCTAACTAGACATAATATCAGCATTTTAATGTACAAAATGCAAAGCCTAGAAAAACCAAAGTGGCTGGTCAGGAGAACAAAAGAGCTGTATAGAAGGTGAGCGTAGAGCCAGCTGAGGCCCCAGTTCTCTTACACCCAGTAAGGTGTTCCCACGCAGTGACACCGCGCCGGGGCTCTCCAGACACTCGAAGGCGAGACTGCAGGCAGAGACAGCTATCTGCTAGCAGGGCGTGGGAGAAACAGAGTTCTCAGGGCACACAGGAGGACCACAGCCCGGGACGCGAACTGCCCCGCTGCAAGCACACAACGCCGCCTCGCACTGTGGAAGGGTTTGGGCTTTGCTTAGCCCTGGACATGAAGCCTCATGAAGCCGGGGCAGGCAGCCCGGAGCCGCTGGACCCTTGCACGCCCCAGGCTGGCGCAGAGCGCAGCGAGGTTGCGGAGCAGCCACCCACCCATCCTCGTGTGCGCTGCGCAGGGGCGGCCGCGTCCTTCCCTCCCCTCCCCTCCGGCGTGGCCCTACGGGACCGCCCTGCGACCCGCTTCCAACCCGAGCCGTTCCATCCGTCTCGTGGGAAGATGCGAGCAGACACACACAGATATAGATCCACGCGTATGCAGACGCGGTAGGATCGTCCTTGGGAGGTCGTCTCTTCACCACGTATCGCGAAAAGGTTTTTTCTACATCACGGTCGCCAGTAGCGCCCAACAGCTCCGTTCCCCGGGCAAACCCAGCTCGGACCCGGCCACGCCACTTTCCCCCAGGCATGATGCGTGGGGCCGGCCGCCCCAGCACCTGCCTCCTATTCCAGCTCGATACCTCCCAGCGAAATTCCGAAAGACTGCTGTTTCCTTCTCATCCCGGCCCGGCTCCTGACGAACGATAGGTGAGCCAAGGCCGCTCACCCCTTCCCGGGGGCTCAGCCCGCACGGCACTGGGCCGGGCTGTTGCTGTCCTCCCTGGAACCGGCAACCTGTTAGGCAGGCAGTGCTGCCCGCAGGCGAGCCTATAGGGGCGAAGCAGGCACCGGCGAGTGCCGCCGCTCGGAGGCAGCCCGCACCGAGAGCCCCGCGGCAGCGGAGCGGCTCCGCGCTCAACCCCGCGCCGAGTCTTCCCCCTCTCGGCGGCTCCGCACAGACCACACGCTCCATGCAATATACAACGGCAGGGCACGACGAGGGTCCTCGCGGGCTCCTACCGGGAACGGTGTTACTGTGGCATTGCGGAGCGTATAAGCCCCGCCGCTCTCTTGCTTCCTTCCTTCCCCCAGCTCGCCTCCTGCCCGCTCCCGCTGGCTCCGCCGCCGCCTGCAGCCGCCGCTGCTGTTGCGGACTCCAGACGCAGACCCCCGCCAGGGAGGGCAGGAAGCGCGTCATCACTCCGGGCCGCTCCACCGCCCTCCGTCCGACCCGCTCTGAGGGACCCGCAGCGGCCGGCGGGAGCCGAGCTCGCCTCAGCTGAGGGCTCCGAGCTCCTCTTTACCTGGGCCTGAGGGAGAGGCACGTCCCCCGGCCGCAGCCCTCACCCAGGCAGTGAGGTAGCATCCTTCTCGCTCTGCCCGCCCGGCACCGCGGCGGCCAGGGCATGGCAGGTCCTCTGGGGGAGGAGGAGGAAAGCCAGAGCAACTCCCCGAGAAGAGGAAAGACCCCGCAGCGATGGCCACTGTGGCGGCGTAAGGCGCCCACCCGGCCCCTCAGGCGGCGCGCGGAGCCCCCCGGAGCTGCGTCCTGGCCCGGCAGGGACGGGGCCAGAGCGACAGAAACGCGGGGGTACGGTCAGCAGGCGTGGAGAGGGACCCGGAGTGCCTTGTGCTAAGCGCTTACCAGTCACGGAATCCGTTAGGTTGGAAGAGTCCTGAGGTAATCGAGTTCTAATTTAGGATCGAACACAACATTGTCAAACAGACCACGGCACTGAGTAGTGCCAGACGTTTCTCGAACGTCCCTAGAAATGGTGACCGCAGCACCACCCTAGGCAGCCTGTTCCCATCTTTAATCACCCTCTCTCTAAACAAATTCCTTCTCCTGTCGAATCAAAACCTCCCCTAGCATAGTGCAAGACTATCTCTTCTTGTCCTATTAATGGTTCCCTGGGAGAAGAACCCGACCCTCACCTGTGAAACTCACCTGGGAACTGTGAAGAGTGATAAAGGAGGCCTGCACCTCATGCAGGCTAAACACCCTCAGCTGTTCCTCACAGCACCTGTGCTCCAGGCCTTTCTCCAGAGTATTACCCTTCTCTGGACGCATTCCAGAACCTCAATGTCTTTTCTAAGTTGAGGGGCTCAGAACAGGATACATCTCGATGTGTGGTCCCACCAGTGCACAGCACAAGGAAGGAATCACACCTCGTCCTGCTGGCCACGCCATTCCTGACACAGGCCAGGATCCAACACCCGCAACAAATGAACTGCTGTAGCAGCGAACGAGACTCTGGGCTCCCCTTACACAATTTGTATCATTTGAACAATTTTAACACTGTTGGAGTTGTGTAAATGCATTTCACACCAATATATTGATACAAATATGAGAAAATAAATACCTACTCCAGCTTAGATCCCTTACATGAATTAGTACCATATATGCTGGGGCCTCTGAAAAACAATTGCAAGAGTTGAAAATCATGCAGTTAAAATAATTTCATAATGCCTTGATTTAGTTGAAGTGCAGTCATTAGTAAATATTTTTACTTGTAACCAGCTTAAAAGATCTGTGTCAGTATACAGCTCTTTTGCCTTTCAGAGTAACCTTAAGGCACTAAACTCACAATGCATGGTGACACGGTCCGACACAGTTGCACAGATTGTATCAATACACTTGGTGGGCATGTTTAAGGTAGTCTGTAGATATAAATCTCAACCGGATTATTCTATACACCCACCCTACAGAATTAAAAGCATCACAATTTTAACATCCCTAATAGTTATCTTGAGCTGTGCCAGCTTTATCAAACAAACAAGAAGTGTCTACTATTAGCTAAAATAGAGGCTGCACAGGATTTGCCTTGTAACATGCCAATACTTGCAAATGTTACAAGTTTTACAAATGAGTTACTGTTATCATCTGTTACTAAAGAGATACTATCCAACCTGTTTTTAAAAGAAGCAATAACAAAGTATCTTTTGTGATTTAGAGTTACTTTTGCCCATGTAAGTTACCTGGGAACAGCCATAGCATTTACATAAAGAGCAGTTTGGGGTGTTTTGGTTTGTTGGGTTTTTTTGTTCGGTTTGGGCTTTTTCCTAGCCTTGATGATAAGCTTCCAACAATGTGGTTTTCCCTGTGTAGCATACAACTTAAACTTTCCTCTAAAAAGTACACAATGATACATTTAGTTATTCTCTTCATATAGAATTATCCTGTGTCCTGGCTGCAACACTGCTTCAAGAGAAACTTCCTGTACTCCATGACAGTACTTGATTGCATTATCTTTTTCTCCCTTCACTTTTAAACCTTTTCCTAACCGATGTGTTCTCTCACATAGTAACATGCAAGGCCACAATTCCAGTCTCTTTTGCCCTTGTTGTTACTGTGTTCTTCTGTTTCCTCTCACCTCACGGGAAGGCTGTTTAAATCTCTGTGCTGTATTGACCTCAAACAGCTCAAAGAGATTTCAGCAAAATGTCAGTAAAAGTACCCCCAATCCCAAAGAACAAAATTTCACTACAATGTGGAGTGCAATGTCAAGACCAGGTCCCCCTGTATCATTTCTGTGTCTTGTTCCTCCCAGTACATCTGTGTGTCTGGACACATTTACTTTATCCCTATGTGCCCAGCTGGTGATTTGCTTTAGGGCAAACCATGTTTGGTTTTTTTTTCCTTATGTTTACATCATATCAAATACAAGGTGGTCTGGGCACATACCTGTATTCTACAGTAAGAATCCTTGATAAAAGTAATGCAATAATAAATTAGGTATTCTCAATCTGTCATATGAGGATTCAGCTTTTGTTATGTCAGTAATACTTCTAGGCTTTATTTGTATTCAGAAAACATTTTGAAATTAAGGCATTCTATTGGACACCTGACTTCACTTCTAAGATTGTCTTTTCCTGCCATCCCAGCTATTCTAACACTTTATCTTTCCATCTTCTTATTAGCAAACCCCAGAACTTTAAGGGTAAGTGTGGTTTATCAGAGAAAGAATTACAACAGTCTGATGTCTTTCTTCAAAGTGAAGTGTGTCTGGTGTGTGTGAACATCAGGGACATTTTCTAGTGGTTTGCCTTTCCCACAGGTCAGGAGACAGACTTTGAATGATCTCCAAAACAATCATGAAGCCCCATCACAAACTATCCCTAAATGCTGTCGTAGTTGCCATACTTGTTCACAACCCTCTGTTAATCCCTGTATTGCAACTATTTTAGCATTCTGGTCCTCAAAATATCCTGTGGATGAGAGCAGAAGTGGCATTTTTACTGATGTTTTGGGTGAACCAGTCTGTTTGCAGGCACCTTCAATGAAGTATATTATAAACAATTTTTGACTCCCTAACAGCAATGTTTTCTGTAATGCTATCCCTCAGAAGGGTCTTCTGATAAATGTATTAACACTTCTGTTTGCAGATGAGCTACAGTCTGGTCTGATGAACATTTCCAGGTTTTCAAGAGTGTTGCAAGAAGGATCAGAAAATGAACGAGGACTGTTGTCCACAAATCCACATCCATCTAAGTGAAAATTCTCAATATGAACAGTAAGTAATACAGACTCTTTAACAGAGGTTCCAAGTATTCTTTAGTAGCAGTATACATGTTTTGCAGGTTTGTTCTCAAAAACACCTACTAAATTAGCGTTGATTTTTAGAAGTCTGACCCTCTCTTGTTTTCTTGTCCATATCCAGAATATAAAGTTTGCTGTACAAATTACACATGAAAATATTTTATCACAGTTTTGAAAACAGATTTCAGCTTTCTAAACTGCTTGGCTGTTACACGGTGTGATCCAAATTGGATGTGACTTGTATGGGATTATGCTGAACTTTTTGCTTTGTCTGAAATTCATATCATGCAGCAATAATGGATACTTTTTCAATTGCCTGTATTTTCAGGATGCTGATAAAGCACTGGAACAATGCCAGGTATTTTAGGAAATGCACTGCTGTTTCCCTGGATCACCAGATGTTACAATATGTTAACTCTGTTTCTGGAATAAAGAGTAATTTTTATTACAATTCTTTAACTAGGTGTGCTGGTTTTGTACATAGAACATTTGGTGAGGAGGGAAGAAGACACCCATAGAAATATTTTTCTAAGAGGAAATGCTGAGAATTTCCTCTGTGTCTGACAAAGACCAATCTGTGATTGGTTTTGGTAACTGACAACCTGTTAAACCACTGAGAAGGTTGAACATGCCTCTGTGAACACACATTTTAAAACTAACAAGCCCCGGGAAACTCTTCTTTCTTCCTGATGTACAGGTAACAGCCTAGTTTGGCCCAGGCAGGCTCTGCCGCAGGGCTCGGCCCCTTCTTGGGAAGCTCACCGGGGAGCGCTGGCTGAGCCGGGTCCTTCTCCCCTGGCACAGCCAGATCGTTCTGCGGTGCGGCTGAAATGCGGCCACTGCCAACATCCAGCGACATTAAACCCTGCCCTGCTGCCGGCCCAGGCAAGGCTCCGGGCCAGCCCAGCGGGGATCGGGCTGGGTCCCCCTGGAGCAGAATGCAGCAAAAGCCAGGAAAATGCAGCCAGAGCAAGCACCACTGTTTGTCGCTGGGCCCCTGCTATCCTAGCCCAGCCCCCAGCGCAGCCTGAAGCGCTCCAGCCGCTGCCCGGGCAAGATATTAACTCTTTCACTGCACAGATGAAACCTGCAAATCGATTTTCACTCTTGAGTGAAAGAAAAGGACAGACATGAGGACATGCGCAAAAACAGCATGGAGACATCGAGGTCAGACAAGAAGTTCAGGTCCCAACTGGGGGGAGGATGAGGAGATGTCCTAGAGGGAAATTCTTTTGTAAGCTGTGGAGAGGATATGATTGATAAGTCAGACTCTTTTTTTTCCCTGTGACTTCTGGAATGCCTATGGGCTGGATGAAGCAATCACGTTGTAGGTGAGCAAAGGCATTCATGCTGAAGTAAGCGGATGTTGGAGTAGCAGTGATCCCATGAGAAGTTTGAATAGAAAGAGAGAGAAGAGTGATGAAGACTCTTTACCTCTAGGGAAGAAAACCTCTGTTCCCAAAGATGAAGATGATCTCAGAGTTAGATGAAGAGAGCTTTTGCTTTTGAACTGCTAATCCTTAAAATGTGCCCCGTAAGTTGACATGGCCCATAAACTCAGCTGTGCGAAGGCTGTGAAAAAGATGGGAGGGATTTCAGGTTTGCAGATTTCCCGGGCAGCTGCTACTTGTGGAATTCCCTAAGTAAAATGAAGAAAGACTATTTTAGAGATGGTAAGGTGACTGATTTGTTTCTGCATGTTGTCAGAGTGAAGAAAAAGAGGGTATGGGGGAGGAGAAGTGTTCTGGAGGTTTTATTTTAATTCTTATTATTCTTACTTTTAGTTTCTATTAACAGAGCTTTCTTTTATACCCTTCAAAGATTGAGCCTGCTTTGCCTTCTTCCTAATCCTATCTCACAGCAGGAAATGACTAAATGGGTGCACTGGCAATTTGGTCAGTGCTAACCCATCACACTAGGGTGATTCAGAGACAAAAATCTTTACCTTTAAAATGAGAGATATTGTTAGCACCTTACCTAATACTGCAGGTTATCTAAATTATTTGTTTGAAGACGTAGCTCTGTTTCCTTTTCCTTCTATAATCTCCCTCAATGACTGGTAAGAGCTGTGCCTCATTTTTATCAAGTTATTATATTGTTCAGAATTATTGATTAATTATGATTTTTAACCAAAAAGTCTTTTAAAACAGTGTAACACAGGCTTAGACATATTTAAATGAATCCAACTGTGCATTGGCTGAGTATGTGTGGTACCAGAGGACAGAGCTATAGTTGACACAGGATTATTTCCTGATGGAGTTTTGCTGGAGAAAAATTGGCATCAATCCCACTATTCTTTGCTGCAAGTCTCCTGTAATGTATGTGTTTAATAAAACACGAACATCTGGGCCCATAGGGTAAACTCTGTGTACTAGCAGAGTAACTCTTCCAAATCAATTTTTATTTGCAAACCTTTCGCTCAAGCAAAACCATACTGAAGTATCTGCTTTAGAGCCATGTGCTACTTTAGTGCTACTTTAGTGCTACTTTAGCACTACTTGGGTGTGGATCTGTAGTGATGCGGTGTCCCCAGGCAGATGCAAAGGAGACCCACTTTATTGCAAAAAACAGGCTTTTAAAAGCAGTTAGCCCATTATCAGTTACAGTTTTAAAGCATAACAAACATAATTGAACCAACCACCATACACCATGATGTGAACACAGTGGTTGTATAAATTTCTTTTCTACCCCTAATTCAGCTGAGTCTCTTTCCCACAGTCCTTTTCTACTTAGCTGAAGTAACAGGCCTGAGCCATGATTTTACAAGGCCTTCCTTTTGTAAAGTTTTAATTATGGGTGGGATTTAAGGAGCTGAAGTATTAGCTAAGCTTTGTTCCTTCTTCTGCTTCCCATTCAGTTGCTGTGTTCTTTTTACAGCCACCCTGGGATTTCTATTGCATGGCCCCAGGCTTCTGCAGGCAGCCAGCACTTCTGTGATTATTGATCTCCATTGGAGAGCTGAGGAATGAAATCACAGAATCCTGGGGTGACTTTATGATGCTTGTATCCCCAATCATCTGTTCTGTTTGTGTTGGATATTAAGTTCTACAACTTTAAGACTGGTTCCAAGAGTGAAGGGGGAGAGAAGAAGTGCAGAGTTTGTAATCAGAGACTGCACTTGCTCCCCTGCATGCCTTCTCACAGACAGTGTTGTCTGCAGTGGACAGCAGGAGAGAGCTCTCCTTTGCTTTTAGTTAGTGTTTGACTAGCTGAGGCAGAGAAGTTCCCTGGACTGTGTTTCTTTTCCTTTTCCTTGGAATTGTTCCAAACTGCTCTGGATTGAAAAAGCCCAGAAGAGCACCAGGAGCTCACACCTGTGGCACACCAGACCTGGCCTGGGCCACGGCATTTCCCAGCACCAGAGACACTGATAACAGACTGAGTGATCTGAACTGCAACCCACAAAAGGGACATTCTGAGTTTGTCATCTCTTCAGAGCTGCAAGAGATTTTGTTGTATAGTATTGTTCGTTTTTATGCTGAGTGGTGCTTTGCCTGTTAAATAAACAGTTTCTTTCCACTTCTCTCTGAGGAAATCTTTTCCCAAACCAGTTGGGGAGGGGCTGCTTGAATCTTTTTCCTAGAGGGACCCCATTTGGAGGTTTCCGCCCAAATTTGCCCTAAACCAAGACACAGGAAAACAGAATTGTGTTTTGGGATGGCTGCTTCTAAGATAAGGCATGTGGTAGGCCAAAGTACAGGAAGATATTTGTCATCTATGTTGTCAGGAAGCTGCATAAGTTAATTCCTCAGTCTGTTTCTTCCTGACTGCTTCTGGTGCTTATCCTTGTCCTTGTACCTTGATGCTTAACAACTGGAGTGGGTGCTGCAATCAGATGTGAGGCGAGCACTGAGCTGTGAGCAGCGGCAGGTGGGCTCATATGTACTGCACAGGCTTGTGGTTCTCTTTTCCACAGCAAGAGAGAAGCCCTGCCAAGGGCTTCTGCTACAGCACTTACTGGTCCTAGTTTAAACAAACTTTTCACACACCTGAGATTCTGGTTGGGTGTCTTTCTAGATATTTGTATTCCTGTTGGGTGTCTTGTTGGAGTTTTTTTCTGTTAAGTGGACCAAATCTTTAAACCTCTTCCAGCAGTAGCAGGAAAAATCTTTTCTTCCTTTTTGTTTAGCAGTATATGTATATGGAAGCATAAGTTTCATGTGGTGGAAGTAGGCCAGTGCTCTTTCTCAATGGTATTTTACTGTATTGCTGACAAATACTAAAATCAGAGGAAAAAAATGAAGGGGGCTGGGGTGGCAAATGATAGGCAAACTGCTTCCTTGTAGCTGGTGGCAATGCTTTGAATAGTCAAGCTCTGAAAGGGATTGCAGTGTTTTGGTAGAATTTTGCTCCATAAACAAAGTGGTTGGCTAGAACTAGACAGTCAGTAACTTGGAGGATAAAAGAAGTTACCATAAAGAGGGCAATAGGTTTTTGAGGATCTGTCTTCTACACATAATTTTGTTTCAACTTTGCAGGCAAGGTTATTGATAGATAAATAATTTCTGGTGAGGTGAAAGTATACACATAGGCAAAACTCATAGACAGAGTTAATTTGGGGATTTTTCTTTTACTTTTGAATGAGGTTAATCTTTCAGGGCAGGGTCAGATCCAGGCAGATCCAGATCTTGGCAGGGTCAGATCCAGGCACAGGCAAAGGAGGCAGCATTAGTGATGGCAGAATGGGCTCTGGCAAAGCCCTGAAAACCAGCCTGGCAGCTGCTGCCAGCAAAGGGGATGAGAATGCATGAAACAGCAGCTACTTCAGGAAAAATGTGAATTGCTGAATCCTCTTCACTTTTCTGTGGCAGAAAAAGCCAGATCTGGTGTAATATATGCACTTCATCCTCAGGGCAGCACGGTGTAGTTTGTTTATGCTGAGAAGAGCTTGAGCAAGCTCTGGTGGTTGGCTTGCATTCACTGTGTATTCCAAATAGAATACATTCAATTGCTCGTTAGCCACTTCACAAATCAAACAGATACTGCTTTAAAAACAACTGTCAGGGAAATCTATCGATGAATAGTGGCAGACACCTATGGATATTTACAGATAGACAAAATACTTCGACCTGCGTGAAATGAAGTTTGAAAGATTAGCAGAACAACTGAGGAGAAACTCATTTGTTCCAGCAGAGCAGCAAGTTTTGGGCTCTTGTGTGGTGTGCAGAGAGAAGTGGCAAGGTGGAGAAGTGCAGGAGAGTGCTCCAGATGTCAGAGATGCCGAGAATACTCTTAGGCTTTTGTGAGTCCTTGTGAAGGGACCTAGAAGCAGCCTGTTCTGAATTGGTGGAGGAAGTGAGGGATAGAGAATAAGTCTGTGGGATAGAGAATCATTCTATGAATAATCAGTCATTAAAAAGTGTTGCTTTTAGTTTTCTACAATTCTATCCAGAAGATATTGTAATAGTGTCTGCAATTGTTGCTGAGCCCAATGAGTAACTTTCTCTGGTGGCACACTTCCAACCATTTTTGTCTTCTGAGCTTTCTGAGATGCAGTAGTCTCCCCTTGCCCAGAAGTGTCATCTCTTTTGTGACCACTAAACTGGATTTCCCTGTAAGAGTCTAGATTGCAGATTCACCCAAATATCTAAATAGAGACAATAGAGGCTTACTTGCACCTCTGTGAGTACGGATGGATTTAGAAGGAATGCTGCCACACCAGGGGCAAAAATGAGGTTCCCTTTGCTATTGCCCTTTGAGGAATGATACTGAAGTGTACAGCACTCAGCAGCTGGGGATAACTCATCCATGCAATTAAAGGTCAATTGATCTACATGTTACAATACTCAAAAATGCCTTATTTTGTTAAATGCATTTTTTCACAGAGTTTCAGTAACTATTGGCACCTTTAGTTTCCTTTTGTATTTGTCAGGATTTCTTTGCATTGCCTCTTTCTACCACTCTGGCAAAGCTCTGTGTGTCAGATTGTTTTTCTAGGCCCTGATTCAGCAGCCAGCATCAGGATTGAATGTCTCAGCAATAGCAGCATAGTCAGAGCTGTGACTGTGGCAACAGTGAAAATGAAAAACTGGTTAGGTCTATAGTGGCATCGATTTTCCTGGAGGAAAAACAGTCCAATGGGCAAGGATCAGTTTTCTAAAGGAGCCCATCACCTAAAAAGGCCAGTAAGGACCCTGCTGCAATTTCAAAATAGCTCAAATCCCGCTAGTCTGTGTCCTATCCGTGAAAAGACTATTTTTAAACTGATTGATCCTACACCTCTTGAAGCTGATGGCACAAATCCAGCTGGAATCTGTGGGGCAGGATTAGGCATTCCCACATCTTGCTGGTGAGCACTGGCACTGTTGCTCTACTGACAAGGGAGAAATTTATGAGACAGAGCCCTGTTTTGTGGCCAATAGGCACTTACAGTGTTGCTGAGTTAAGGCTGTAAGATGAGGTAGTATCTGAACCCTGGCCTGCCAAACATCAGTTCTCTCTCTGTGCAAGCATTTAGGGAATCTTAAAAATGGCTGGCATGGTGCTGAAGCAGCAGCTATATCACAGGATGAATTGTTCTGTCAGGTGTTTTTTAGAGAGCAGGGAGCTGTAACCCTCATGACACTGTGAGCTGGGCTTTTTCCTTTCGCTGCTCCTGAGGTTGCCAGGATAACCCTATAGTTAGGCAGTTGCAGTACTGCAGCAAGCAGTACTAGGCACTATACTAAGTGTAAGTATCCTGCCTTTGGAATGATTTTGGCATTCCTTCAGTAATATGTAACAGTGCCAATTAGAAATACCACACAAATCAGAAACACAGCTTGCACAGAAATGTTTTGTATTCCCTAAGTGTTTAATTCCATTGTATCCTAATACAAATTTACTCTAGCAGTTCTAGTTAAATTTTACTTAGCATTACTTTATGCTCATAGTATTGGAATGGTTTGAATATTTCTTAACCACCTAGGAAGGAAGAGGTATCTCTCCTGTAGCAACAGAACAGGCTCTGTAGCTGTGCTTTCCCCTGTCAGTGTGAGCCTTTGCCCTCATGACCTGGCATGCAAGTTTTGCAGATATCTAAAGCTTTCCTTAGCAAACAGGACTGGAACTTCTGGTGTATTGTGCATGTTTGGGGGATAGGAAGGAAGCAGAAAGGACAAAAAAATAAATTCTTGTTTGACAAGAGACCTAAGTAATGACTTAGGAAAAATGTCAGATTTTTCTGCTTCTTGACTGCCTAAAGAGAACTTTTTCTTCATCGTTGACTGCTGCCCAATAACAGACAAGAAAAGGATTTATAACTGCACTTCATGTACAGGTTTAGGAACCTGGAATCCACTTTGTAAATGTTATGATACTCTTATCTTCCACAGTTTTGCTAAGTTAATACAGCTTTGTGCCCTTCTGGTACTCAAACACAGGGAGTTGAACAGGGAGGAAGAGGGGAAGGCTATGCTGCAGCTACGATGTGGAGTCATCTTTGCCACAAGTGATAACAAGAGATGTGCACGCCCCAAACAAACAGCAGAAGGGACAGCTGCACCTTTGCCAAGGCAGAGTAAAAGGGATGTCGCTCACACCTTGGGAATTGGACATGTTTGGGTGGTATCTCTTGAATATGTTTGCAACGGTTACACCTCCTTTCTGTGAGCAAGATACTGGCCTCGTAGGATTGGCCAAGAAAAGTCCCCAGAAAATAGAGGTTGGTACTTGCTTTACCACTTTGTGAGTAACTACAGAAGAAAGCTAATACGGCTTTCTTTCAGAACTCAGTCTCTTCAAGTAATAAAGCCTGTTAGCTGTAATAGGAGCAGCCTTTTTTGTGTTAAGATTTACAATATAAAATCATCTTACACTTGATATTCACCCTTGTTTTCCTCTCTTTTTATGCTTGGTAAGGCAGATTTTCATTTGCTCAGATGAAAGGTCTCCAAAGCTAGCCTTAAAATTGTCCTGAGCCAATAAGAACAGCCAGGGGCTTGCATTACCATAGTACTTCTGTGCTGGCACCCTGCAGAATACAGAGAAAATGATTACCAGGTACTGAGATAACGCCGCCCTCAGACAGGGCATATGCACAAGTCTCCAGTGAATGTTTTAAGATGTGTCAGAAAATTAACAGCGACATGCAACAAGGGATCAATCTAGGATGCAGGCTTCTGGAGGCTGGGCTCGCTACTGCTTTCCTATTTGTAAGATAGGTAGTGTGTCCTCAATGCAGCCATCTTCAATATTTATTCCTTCATTCCCCATCCTATGCACCCAGGATCTATCAGGCCTACAGTGGGATTCACTTTTCACTTATCTGAGAAAGCCATAAGTCATATTTCAAGCTAAACCCAGATGGGGGAAAGGTGCTTCTTCCATTGAAAAAGGGGAAATGAGGGTAAAATGAAAATGCTGTAGTGACTAACTGTGACTGTGGGGTCTTAGGGTTTTGCCCCAAGCTGCCACAACAGGCCCAGATACAATGTTCTTTAAGAAACAGGTTCTCCTGACTGCTTCAGGCAGGCTTCAGCCACTAGGTCTGCAAGCAATGCCTAAGTCTAGGCAGCCAGCTCTTTTTGTGATATCATCTTCGCCTGCAGGACCTCAAAGCCAGCTGTGAAGAGATTGAGAAAGCCACACAGACGATTCCACAGGGTTTATTTCTTCTGTGAAGGGGAAGAAGGGGAAGTCCAAATATAGGGGATACTACAGAGGTTTTTATAGGGTTGGGGTCTCTTGAAAATAGGACCAATAGGGTACAGAATTGAAAGCTATCAAACTACATAAAAGTTTTAGGTGTAAAATAACCAGTTACAGAAAAGATTCAATACTAGTCAACTATCTCTCAGAAAGATAAGCAGGGGTCTAACATATTTCTATTGTTAGACATTCTGAAGGATGATTTTCCAGGGAGGCCGTTTTAGGGTTTTAATTTCCTCCACAACCAAGTGCTTGAACAAAATTAAGGTACTTCTGAGCACATGAAGGACTAATATTAGTGGGAAAATTGAATTTCAAGATAGCATCCAGTTGTATTGCCCCAGCATTCAAGGAAACTCAAGTAAGGAACAAAATTGTTTAGTCATGATCAAGAAAATAATCTTTCATTTCACCCCAAAGTTTAATTTCAGCTCAGGTCTATGATGTTCCATATTTGTAACTGGCTTTCTTGCTTGAATTTAAGGAGAAGGCTAACACTGTAACACTTGTCATTTTAGGGGTAAAGAAAAGGCTTTGACAGGGCTGGACCCTTGGAATCTCCAGTTACCAGAGCCCCATCCATGCAAATATACAGCTGACTCCTTAAGTCTCAAAGGCTATGCTGCTCAGATAGCAAGGAGGGCAAAGCCTAGGGGCTGAAGATCTGGTGGCTTTCTGCACACTCTGATCAGTGGTTGGAATTGACAGTAACTTGTGAGGGATGTTTTGGTGTCTTTTCATTGAGTACTGATGTTCACATTGCAATAGTCAGATGGAGGAGGTTGGGTGAGGTGTGTCCTGACTAAAGGCTGGGGAAGGAGTTGGAGAGAGCTGGCTGTTTGACGAGATGGAGCTGGGGAAACAGTCTGTGCCTGAAATCAGTACGTTTTGCTGTATATTTTAGTGAGAACTGAACAGCCAAGGGCCTGAATTCAGGAAAGTCTATGTTGATAGACTTAAGCAATGCAGACTGTAAAAGCACCTGAGCTGTAAGTGCAAGTCACATAATTCAGATGCTATTTAAAATCTCTTTTCAAGAGACACTACTGAGTGTTTATTCTCATCACTGAATGTGTATTTTCAACTCTGCCACTGCACATTTTGGTCCTTTGTGCTTTGCCTTCCTGAAAACAGCTGTAAGCATTTTTCATTGAGCTTCTTTGCTTAGGTCTTATTGAAGGACAGCAGAATTCCCAATCAGCTTAAAGCCCACTAGGTGTCCAAACCTCCCTGCTGTGCCATTTTGTCCCGCTGTAGGGGAGAGCTCCAGCTGCAGTCCAACCCATCACAAGATGCTTCCCAGTTGCGTGAGACTGGAGGTGTGCAACAGCAGTGAGTGCTGGGAAAACAGCAATAAACTGGTTACAGTTTGAAACAGAAAATATATTAGACAAGGAGTGGGGAAGAAAAGGGAGAGCATAACATTAGATTTCCTATGCATTTTTGACTGTGTAAGGAGTCATTTACAAATTTGTAGTTTTACAAGGAAATTTATGCTGCTTCAGAAAACCTGGCCACAGGGCAGCAGGGTCTACTATCTCACAACTCAAAATCCCTTTTTGGCTCTTGGACAGGTTTTGCAGATGTTTCTTGTGTGCTTAGGCACTGCTTCTGCTATGCAATTCAATGAGGAAATAGTATCCTTCTGCCCAGTATTGACTTACAACTCATCCAAGAGGGGAACTTCACTAATTACCAGTTCTGGGGGTTTTCATGTAGAATGTTTGAGGGAAAATAATCCCAAACAAAATCCATGAAGCAAAATGGATTTTGTTTATACTCACTAGGTGGGATCATGTCAACAGCTCTCAAGTTTTTGTGGGGACTTTAATACTGGGATACAAAGTATATTGTGCTACTAGAGCCCTGTTCAACACCTCAAGCAAACCTATGTACTGGGGAGTGTTTCTCCAAGAGGAAGGAGCCGTTATTTCAGGGAGCATGGCCAGCTCTGTGCTTCTGCAATAGCAGATTCATTTCCTCAATGATAACTCAGAACTGGGCTTTTCACTTCATCAGGTAGTAGCCAGCTGTGATTTTTATCTGCATTTCTACAGCTGACTTGTCAAAAGATGTTACAAGTAAGCTCATACACATCAATGCTTTTGAGAAAATTATGCCCCACTATTAATAAAGTCAAGGATTGACTTTGAGTCAGTGAGTTGAAAACTCATGCAGATGGTGCAGTGTATATCTTTATTTCCCTCACTTTTAAATGAGGTATTCAATACAGAGCAGTGAGATCTTACCATCTCGCCTTTTGGCATATTTTTTATGAATTAATTGCTTTATGATTTCTTATTCTATTAATTGGTTTATAAAATTTCTGGTTCCTTGGTTTGCTTTGTGAATTTTCTTACGATCAGAAGAAGGTTCAAAAAAACACCTAAGACAAACAGATGTGGTCATGGGCCTGAATAATTTAGGAGAATCTAAGTAAACTCATTACATGTCTACTGCTTCACTGACAAAACTTATGTAAAACATTGATTGCCTATGATCTTAACTTTTCTTCTGAGTTGCTACATGCCCTGGTATCTCGCTGAAAATTAAAGCATCTGGGGAAAAAAAATCCCTCTTCTCTTTTACTCTGAATTTGCAAAAATGGAAACCAACAGCTGTTTCAGAGCCAAAAATAAATAAAAAGCATGTAGCAGGTGGTACCATGCATGTATGTCTAATTGCAATCTAACAGTCTGCAAAACAGCTACCAAATAGTGAGCAGTGAGATTATAATTTGGGAAGAGAAGGGGAGCAAAGACAATGAGAAAGCGAGAGAAATAGTTCTGGCTCAGGAAATTAGTATCTTTATAGAGGATAGAAATGAGTGTAACTAAGAGCAGCGAGTTGTGCTATCCTTTTGTTTTTGAAATGTCATCCTCTCGACTCAGCACTGTCTAGAGAAACTGGCTATAGATGCCAGAAATTGTGGGCAGTGCAGAGATCAACCCTGCCATATTTTCGGAAATCACTATCACCTTTTACAAGTTTCTGTATGACTATAGGTATATTATATGGCACAGTTGAAGAGGAAACTCTCAATATTATTTGTGCAAATCATGGGACACACCATGTGTCTAACTTGACAGCTTTATTTCTTGAAGGAAGATGGCAAGCAGGCAAATCCTGGGAGTTATTCTTTCAAAGAAAAACTACTGACATGGTAATACCTGGTTAAGGTGCTAGCAGTAGATAATCACTTATTTGCTGATTCATGCAGTCTTTCTTTGAGGCATAAAATGATGTCTAAAGTGATAAAAAAATCAACACACAGATCCATAGTTTTTCTCTAATTTGACTTTTTAAATGGATGTAAAATATACATTCTTTGCATGGACAAACATAGATTTAGCTTTCCTAATACACAGTCCTGGCACAGTTTTCTTCTTTTGCTCTTCAACCTTGATAGAAGTGATCCTTATTGATTTTGAGGTTTGTGGAGAATTTTTTGTTTTGTTTCTTTTTACAAAGGCTCTTTTTTTATTTGAAAACAAAAATTATTTTTAGCTTTTATCTTTAATATTTAACTTTGACCACAAAGAAGATGGAAAGAACAGTTTTTCTCTCAGTATGTGTGATTCACCTTGCAGGTGTCAATGTAACTTTATATGGAATGAATGAGAATGACCATCAAATTAGACTACATTAGGCACGGGACCAAACTGCAGAAAATATTCTTCTATTGCGGCTACCAGAATAGAGATGGTTGCATGAAGTGTTTATTTATGCTTTTTTGTCTAAACAGGGAATCTGAAATTAATGTAGCTGAGGACACTGCCTAACTTTAAGAAAAGGAGACTGAGGGGCAACCTAATTGCTCTCTACAGTTTCCTGATGAATGGGGCACAGAGGGAGGTGCTGAGCTCTTCTGGGATCCAGTGACTAGATGTGTAGCAGTCATTCAAAGCTGGGTCAGGATGTGTTTAGACTGGATTTCAGGAAACATTTCTTTACCAAGAGAATGGTCAGACACTGGAACAGGGTTTCTAGACAGGTGGTCAATACCCCAAGCCTGTCAATGTTTTAAGAGGCATTGGGACAAGGCCCTTAATAACATGCTTTTAACTTTTGACGAGCCCTGGATTGGTCTGGCAATTGGACTTAGATGATTGGTGTAGGTCCCTTTCAACTGAAATAGTCTGGTCTATAAATTATAAAGTTGTACTACCCGATTTAATTTCCATTTTTACTCTGAGGAAAATACTAGTGGTGATTCTCACATTTCATTAATGAGGATGTATCCTGCTATAAGCCACAGCACAGTAACTCTACAAAGCCATGACAGAATTGGAGCTCATTATTGCTGTAACACAGTACGTCTCTGTGAGAAGACCTAATCAGTTTGGTGGACTTTTCTTCCTGAGAATCCTAAAAGGCAGCTATCTGGTCTAGTGGGAGAGACCTGCCCTGAAACTGAGCAGTTTGACATCATAATAAGTTAATCTTCCACCCGAACAAGACAGTTTAGGGCCAGTTCTGCTTTCACCAGATCACAGAATTCTTGAAAGAAACACAGAGTCTGTAATACCAAGCTGCAACTGTGGGGAATGTCATTTTTAGGTTTTCACCACATTCAGCCCTATAAGATTTAAATGAAACATCCACTAACAATGCAGTCCCTTGGGTAGGCATTCCTTCTGTCTTTCTCCAATCCCGCCCAATCTGTGCACCTCTGCCACTGCCATGGCTTCAACCATGTGAATTAAGGGCAGTTGCAGAGTATTCTATGGAATGTAAATCTTTTAGAGGAAATGCAGTTTCCATTCTTTGTGTCTGCATCTGTGTGACTTGGCTGTGACCTTATGTCTGGCCTCTCAGGGAAAACATGTCCAGCAACAAAATTATCTTCCTGACTGGACATCCTTTAGCTCTACTGGCAATATTATTTCCCTGGAGGAAGATCAGACAATTTCATGATTCAGAATGGTGGCCATGCACAGGGGTAGCAGCAACCTCCTTTTGAGTACCTGAGCCCTTTTCCCCTTTGAAGTTTAAGATTTCTTGGAAAATTTATTGACTTTGGTCACTGAAAGAGCACACTGAAAGGCAGCAGTTTGCCAAGCCTTGGCTGAGAGACACGTGTGCCTTCAAACTTGGAGCTGTGTAACACAGCTCAAAAATCCCTGTTTTTTTTTTCCCAGAAGCAAATTATCTCACTTTCTTTTATCTTCCTCTCTCAAACTAGTTCCAGTCTTCTTTAGGATTCTTTCCATCAGCACACCTAAACTGCCCCTTCTGGTCCTGGGAAATGTACTCCACTTTGCTGTTGAATTTTTATCCTGATTATCTACCTGTAGAAACTTAATTTTTTAGGAAACTGGCTGGGTGGAACTAGGAACAGCATAGCTTTCTTGGATTTTTGCATAGGAATTCTCAGCTTCATAGTAACAAGACTATGTAATATGCTATCAAGAATGAACACTTCAGTTCATACCTTTTAGATTTTTACACTGCTGTGACACAGGGTACTTGAGATACTTGACATAAAGTCCCAAATTGCCTGAAGGGCCCCGCAGTTCCTGAGCTCTTGCTGCCAGAACTTGGGCATGTGTTCATTCATTTGTTCATTTAAAGGAGCATGCAAGTTTCTTGTAAAGCTATGCAGAAACTTGTCTTCTCTAATGAGATAAAGTATAAGCTAGTCTGAAACAAAAAAGAAAGGTCAAGTTGTCAGATTAGTTTTGCTGAACCTCTGTTACTACTTGGTATCTCTGCGAAAATAATGCAGAATGATTTGGCCATTGATTTAGGCCAGAAATAGTGAGCAGTCTGCTAATAGATATCTCTGACATTTGTCAAAGTGACATGAAGGAATTATTGTGCTATAAAATGTGCTATATTTGTTCATGATACCAATCTCTAACAAAAAAATGTATCTAAGTGCCTCTCAGTTGATTGAAGTCTTCTTTCAGGAAGCTACAGCTGAGCTACTGCTGCGTTCTTTAGGAAAATAAAGCTGACATAGGTTCTCTATTCTCACAAAAGCTTGTGGAAATTTTGAATGTTGTTTCTTTAAGAATGGTGAGCTGTTATGTACTGTCTCATCCAGGACTGGCATTCACATCTCTCCCTTTCACAACAGAACCAGAAGGTTTTTTTGTTTTTTATCTTTGCAGTGATTTTGACCAGGCAGGGAGTGTTTTCCCCTTCCCTGGTGCATATTCACCAGGGGCTGTCAGCTCCTGCAGCTCTCCTACCACTTGAAAGAGTTCTCCTTGCAGTTCCAGGCTCTTGAACCAGTCAGGACACTGTCCCCAGTGAAGTCCGAATGGCAGGAGATAAATAATATCAATAACACATGAAGGAAAACTCCCAACTTCCTCCTGTGTTGGTAGGAGATTCCATTTTTTTTTTTACAGCCCCTGCCCAGATCCCAGGGGTTCACCTGTTGCTGGTACAGAGGTTGTAATAAAGACTTGCCACAAATTATATCCGATTTAAAAGTGGATTATTGTAGGCACGTTTTTTATAGCAACAGGAAGTCTTGTTGGCAACGTATTCTAATTATGCTCTGAAGCTAATCAAGGAAAGAATCTGTTCTGAACACAGGAAGCTGCATATACACATTTGAGTGGCTATTTTCCAAGGGGCAGGTACAAGTGCTTAAGTGTTGCTGAACTCCCAGCACATGAGCAATGGTTAAATGTCTGTAAGGGTCTGGCTTTCATTACAAGGGGAGGATCCACCACCCAGTGTACGGCACCTGCTTCTTCTTTACGGTCACCGGAGGGAGACAGGCAACTGTAATCAAGATACCCTGATCACCTCTGGAAAAAGCTCTTTTTCCTGACGGTAGAGGAAGAGTAAAGAGATTGAAGAGAAATCACGTACTTATAACAGGGAAGCTCTTTTATTTCATCACTGCCTGATGCTAGCTGCAAACTTAGTACACCTGAGGCTGGTTGCCATGGTTGCTGTATATGAACAACTTCGGCAATCTGTTACTGAAGGCAATAAGTTTTCCACTAAAAAGTGCCACATCCTTAATTTTTCTCCATGTTTAATTTTTTCTTTGGTATGAAAGGCAGAGTTGCATATATTGGAACAACTCACTCTTTGGAAGTGGATACATGGTATGAATGGTATAACATTCATGGTATGAATGAGTAACAGCTGTAAGATGCACATACTGCTTCCCAAAAGAGAAGCTTTCCCAGCTTCTCCAGTAACTCCTCTTACTACACTGCTGTAAAGTCTCATTGGCTGGAGAAAGCACTAACCCTCTCCAGAAGCCTCTAAATTATATTTGAAGCACGCCCATATCAAGTAAGTTCCTCTAAGTAAACTACCCGAGCTGAAATGTTACTGGGATGTTTGGTGTCTTGAACGTTTCCACAAAGCAGAAAGAATTTTCTCAGATTTTAATAACTAAAAGATTGTTATGCAAATGAAGCCCAACTGGTATAAACAGGACAGAGGCAGGGCTTACACCCAGAACACGTGTGTACCCAACTAAATCTTTCAGCAGGTTCAAAATGTTCCCTACCCCCGTTGCCCACGGGATCTGTTTTCTCTGAGCACATCTCGTCTATTTCAAGCACTCTGTAAACATGCACTTCAGCTCTTCAGAGGAAAAGGGAAGAAGAGTATTATTTGTCTACTATCCCTGAGTTAGAGGCTTCAACTGAGTATTTAGCCTACCAGTTCGGCAGGCCTGCCTTGGCTTTGCACTAAAGATTCCTATTTGCAGCATGCAGAAAAATTTTGCTACTATAGAAGCAATATTTTGCAGAGGTCCGTTCGGGATCTGCTGCCTTGGTGAGATAGTTGATGGATCCCACCTGGCTTTGTGCAGGGTCTGTTAGGCGTCATGCGTGCCTGGGTTTTTGACATGCTGCTTTTCAAGGTGACTTGCCAAAGCATTTCATGCCTTGTCTTTCTCCTCACTGCATCTGCATTCCCGATTCTGTTGCTCAGTGTCAGTGATAAGAACACTTTGTCAGGGTTCCGTCGTCTTGTGTTCTTTGTGAGTAAAGAGGGGGTGGACACACATTCAGATGCAGAAGCGCAGCAAAGTTCTTCACAAATGAGCTTGAAAACCGCAACCCCACTTCCTACTGCTCTAACACTGGAAAGCTGCCTGGATCTCCAGAAGAAAAGAATCCCCAGGACAATGTTGCTTTTGTCCTGGGTTTGTTAGTTATCTCGAAACACCTCGGGATGCCTCTGTAAAAAGATATTAATCGAAAAGAAACTGGACGCAGGGGAAAGACAGGGGTGGGGCTGGGGCCGGGCAGCTCCTTCCCATTGCGCTCGCAGGCGAGTGCCAAGCGCCGGGAGCATCTGCTGCTCTGTGGGGGCGAAAGGAGACACTCGAAAAGCGCTTTCCCCGAGAGGCCCCTTTCGCAAGTCGCTCCCCGTTGCCCCAGGCACGGCCCCGGTGCCCAGCAGCGTGCTGCAGGCACGGCTCTCCCTCCTCTCTCCCGCATAAGAGCAGGAGGTGCGGGGTCAGCCCCCGCCCCTTCCCCGGCCGGCGGCGCGATGGGAGGCGCCCGGCTCGGCTACAAAAGGGACGGCTCGGGGCGGGCGCTGTGTCCTGCCTGGAGCTGCTGGCACCGAGTCCGGGTAGCAGTCAGCTGGGGCTGCTGGAGGGAGTAAGGCTCACTCTTGTCGAGGTACGTTCTCTACTAAGGGAAAATCACTGTAAGGATCATGCGAGGGGGATGTTTTCCTCTGGTAGTGGCTCGATGCTGTTTTCTCTCTTTAGTGGTTTTGTTCTGTTCTTGCACCATTTGAGTTTGCTAAAGGTAGAGTGCTGGTAGGGGCTGTTTTGAACATGGGGATTGAATGGGCTTGTGCTAGTCCTGCCTTGAATGGCGTCCTCTCTGCCTTGCTTGGTAGTAGCGTGTCCAAGAAGGATGTTCATGTACTTTTTCCTCTCTGTGTATCTGCAGGTGGATTTCTCCTTCAAACTTTTCCCCTTTTAGGACCTCTTGCCCAGCTACAGTGATGTGGTTCTTGGAAAAGATCAGAGTGTCACATGAAAATGGAAACCTCCCCAGCTCTTCTTTCCTGGGACTGCCACAAGGCCAAAATCTGCCAGAAAAAGCCCGACTGAGGGCTGCTGCTTTTCCAAATGTGCTCACTCCTGACAGAATCCCTGAATTCTGCATTCCCCCTAGGCTGACCAGTTCTGGCCCCACTAAGAGCAGTGGCTTCCACCAGGATCACAGTTCAGTGGATGCAGCTCTTACTTCTGATGGTAGTCCTTTCCCACATCTCATTCAGGTGGAAAGTGTTGAAGAGGAGATTGCAGCTCTGGAGGAAGAAAGCACCAATGCAGACCCACAGTCCCAAGCAGCGCTCTCCCTGCCTCACTTTCCCAGAGCCTCCACTTCCTATGGCTTCTGCACTTTGCTGGAGAGTCCCCACACCAGGAGAAAGGAGTCCATCTTCCACGGCGATCCACGTGGTGCTCTACCCAGCCTGAAGCTGTCTCGATCCAGAGCTAACACCTTCAGTGGCAAAGGGAGTATGTCTAACCCCATTGCAATCAGCTTTGCCTCTGTGAGACTGCCGCCCAAGCATCTCTCTCTGCACAGGCAAGGCGCCTGTGACAGTGACACTGCCTCTTCCAGTGATTCCTCTCCTTTCAGTTCTCCACTGCTCAGCAGATCACCTCCCAGACCCTGCTCCCTGATTAAAGCACAAAGTCAGGAGGGGCTGCTCTGCAGGGCACTGAAAGACAAGAGCAAATACAGAATGCCCAGGAACAATTCTCTCTCTACAGAAGAGAGCAGCTCCACTGATAACAGCCCCAGTGCCACCAGGAGGGCCTCCGAGGGGCTGCTTGGCATACGGAGCTTTAGCACTTCCTGCTCTCCCCTCTTTCCAGTGGACCTGCCTCGCAGTCGCGAGAGACTGGTGGGAGAGAGTACCGTGGTAATGGACAAGGGAGGTGTGTTAAGGCTGTCAGCTGAATACTGCTCAGAGAATGAAAGGCTGCGGATCCGCCTGATCAGCGCAGAGGGTTTATATGATGATTGTGTAGAGCCCAAAAACATAAACTGCCGTATTTCCTTCTCCCTAGTGCCAGGGAAAACACAGAAGCAGAGAAGCACAGTTATAAAGAGAAGCAGAAATCCCATCTTCAATGAGGACTTCTTTTTTGATGGCATTGCAGAAGAAGAGCTGTACCACCTTTCTGTCAGGATGAAAGCAACAAATAAAGGATGCAGTATGAAGCGGGATTATACCTTAGGAGAACGGGAATTGTCTTTATTGAGCATGTTGTCAGTGTAGTGCTTCAACTATTCTAACAAATTGTCTTCTGAAAGTTTCCTACTAAATAAAGTTTTAGGCTGCCTTTCACATTGCTTTTAAGTATTCTTTAAAAAAAAACAACATTGTCTTGCTTGGTATTACTGTCATGCTCTTGTGCCTTGTTTTGCTCTTTAACACTTTAAACTCTTAGATATTAGGTGTTCAAAGGTGGCTGTGGAGCAGACCTCTGCCTAGAGTAGGACAGGAGATGGGAGAAGGGCTAGTTTGCCTTTAGGATAAGGGATTAGGCTGTTACCAAGGCAAGGCTGTTCTTGTTAATGGCTTTTAGGCTGTAAACTTAAGGTGGAAGTGTTTTTCACTCTTCTTGGTCCCTAAGTGGGTAACAGTCTGTGCACACAGTACACCCTGAACTCTATTGCAGCTCCTTGGTACAACATCAGTTCAATGGACCATTTTGACATCACTCATATTTGCACAAACTAATGCCCTGTATTCAGAGAGAATTAAATCTTTTACAACAGATAGATTTGGATTCCCAAAGATGGTGTATGTTTGTGTTGAGGGTAAGATTTTAGCTTCTGAGCAGCAGCTACAAGCTACTGGAGGCAGGGGTCTCTTTACACAGACCTATAGTATCAACACTTTAACAGCCTGGGTGAGGTCAGCATCTTTTACCTTCCCTTTCTATGGTTGGTTTCACAGCCCACAAAATCAAGTTGCCAGGTCATTGCAGTTTTGATCAGGAATGTACCTGAGAGCTACAGCCATCAGCAATCCAGCTATTGAATCCTTTCTGAAGCAGATAAGATACCAGTGCAGTGAGGGCAAAGGACAGTTTGGGATCTGGCATTAAATTCCTGCTTCAGCTAATGATTTGATGCATTCCTTGTTCAAGTCATTGTCATGCAATTAGTGTAATCAATCTGTCCTGTCTCCAAGCAGGAGTGGCTGAAGCACCTGCTTCAGTGCCAGGGGAAACACAAAGGTGCAGAACTCTTGCATGTTTGAGACCGTCTTTTTTTTTTTATTTTTTTTTTTTGTGATGTTTACTTGGAACTGGGTAAAATGGATAAATTACTGTGAGGAGACAAAAGTGTCTTGAAAGTCCAGGCCTGTTGCTGCCTCCCTTGACTAAGTTGCAGGCTTCATTATGTGAAGGAAGATAAGCCTTACTGGAGGAGCAATCCATGCAGGCAAGGGGCAGAGAAAACAAAGGTTTACTTTTGTTTTCCCTTTGAGGCTTTAAAAACAGGGTCTTGCCAGTGCCCAAATACAAATCTTAAAAGATATTTCACAAAGATTTTAGCAGAATCTTCCTCTAGCCTATTCTGGCAAGAGTTTAGCTGTCTGTAAATCATGGGATTGCTCACAGGGAGACTGTGGTGTTCCTTGGCCCATGAATAATTTAGTTTAGTTTCAGATGGAAATACTCCAGGAAGGATAGAAGAAAATTCCTTCTGATAGCAGAAAAAGCCTGAAGGATGTTAATTGTGACCACAAGTGCTTGGAAATGCCAACTGCTAGTCCTTAATCCAACTCACATGAGATGCTTTTAAAAACAGAATCCTTATACAAAGGACAACTCACACAGGTGAATGGTTGAGTGTATTCCTAGTAGTAACCAACTGACATAAAATGGAATCATAATTCTACTGTACTAGGGGAAGGAATTAAATGTACTGGCACACTGTTCAGATGGAGGTGATACACTGTCACTTTCATCCTTGAATCTGGGCAAATTGACTGTAAGGGAAAACTTGAAGCGGGGAGAAGTGAAATTAAAAATATAGTCCAGTGTTTTACCACCTTACCAGCAGAAAAGGTTGGATTTTTTTCTGTATAAGTGAAATCTCCTGTGTTTCATTCTGTTCTCGTGGTCTCTTGTCCTGTTGCTGGACACTGCTGAGTAAAGCCTGGCTCCATCCTCTCCACTCCCTCCCAGCAGATATTCTTACATATCAATGAGGCCTTCCCTGAGCCTTCTCTTCTGCAGCCCAATGGGCACACTGCAGTTACTGCCTAAAGGAAATGTGCTTCTCAAGTCTTATCTTTTTTCAGGTAGGGAAGGAGCTAAATCCTTAAGAAAGTTCTCCCTTCCTGTCCTGGGAAAATAGGTTCCCAGCTGGGTTCATCTGGTCAATTATTTAAACAGGTGAAGGCCCCCTCTTTGGCTGGTTGACAGGAAACAGCTGTTTTTAAGACTCTTAAAAAAAATTATATATTTCTGAGAAAGCCTCCTCATGGGAGGCGCCTGTGAGCTAGATGGGGACAAAGCAAAGTAGTAGAAATCTTGCAGACCTAATTCAAAGGCCTTAAGTTTTAGTATAAGTCTAGGAAGAACAGAGGGACTTTGCCTGTGTTTCTCTGGTAAAAAATTTAGCTTCAAGTTTTTCTTGATAATTTTCTTCTTTAATATAACAACTTTGACCTAAGTACCTATTCAGGTACATTAGACTAGGCTATACATGACTGTAACACTAGATGGAAAACAGTTTTGGTGGGCTCCCCCCCATCCCATTTTAGCGTGCCTTTATATTTTAGAGTATTTGATTAATTTTGAGTTTTGGGGTCTTGCTTATCAGGGGTAATTAACAATGTAGAACCATAATACAATTTGAACACTTCCATTTGCCTGACTGTTAGGGAGCACAGGACTTGTTTTCCTGTGCTCTTAGAGGTCAGCTAAGCTTTAAGTGGTGAACATCTACAGCACAGCCTATGCTGCAGCTGCTTTCCGTAAGCGTCAGCCTTATTGGGGCAATTACGTAAAACACCTGCATAAGCAAACAAAAAGGCAACTGGATACTTCAGCCTGGAAAAGCTCATGATGCCTCAATGCTTGTATTAGAGCCAGCAGCAAGAAGAAAATCAACCTCATAGCATTAGCAAACAACTACTCAGAGTTAAGAAATATTATCTTCAGAAGTTTTCAGAACTTCTAAAATACCATGAAAATATGAGGGCATAAATGACTCTTTCAAGGAAAACTCCCATTTTGGGTAGCTCTGATAAATTGTGTTCAGTGCTGCTCAGTGGTTGGAAGATCACATCTCAATTTAAATTAAAAAAAAAAACAAACCCAGACAATTGTTTGAGGAAAAGATGGTCTTTGTGCCAAGATCCTGGACTCATGTTCTACTAAGCAAATATTATTTGTTTCAGCTGCACTGGAAATAATACTTTTGCTGGTCTTTTCAAATGTGGTTATTTCAAGCATGACTCTTCAGTTCTAGAGAAAGGTTACTGCAAAGAAAGGCTTATGTTTTTCTTTCTGGAAATCCACTCAGGTTATGTCACATACAATCTGAGTTGCAATATACTGAGGTATAGTACGGTAAAATGCCAATTCCTGTAACTGAGCTGCCTTTCAGGTAAAATTCAGAAATAATACTGAGGGAAGCAAATAAACATGACCTAAAAACAGGACAGATCTGTAGACTGGGGATTAGGCAGCACAGTGGCTGCAGTGTCAAATTCTGCTTACTGCATCACTTTCTCTAAGCAACTCCCATTTCTCAGACTGCCTTTGGAGAGGCATTGCTGAACACAACACATATGTTGCTTCTAAGTGCTTCATCTGAGAGGACTTTTTGGGGAGGGTGGTGCTTCGTCTCCTGGGTCTTGGCTTCTCAGTCAGCCATAGTGACTGTGATGAAAGACTGAACATATGATGGTACCTAATGGGCAAAAAATTCTCCCCTTTTTGTAGTCTAGGTAGTAATTGCTGTGGGTAAACTAAGAGTTACCCTTAGAGAACTGATGAAAGAACAATATGATAAATGTATGAATCTATGAAAAGCCTATCTGTGGGTTACCTGGGAAAATTCTCCTGGAGAAATCTGTATCAATGGAATTGCTCAATGTGAGGACCTCTCTTGCAGGATAGCTAGGGAAGTCATGCCACTAGCTGTGTGCTCACTAGGCCATCCCATGCTCACCACACCTTTCCCAGCTGTTGGCTGCTGGATAGTTGTCCTGCATCTAGGTTGGAGCTCCAGCTTGCATAGGTGCTATATTGTGGGCCATAACATTTGGCAGGGTATTAAAGGTAATGAGTTGTATCTATTACTAGCTTTTTGCAGCAGGATTAAAATGAACAGTAGCCTTATGCTCATAAAATAAATAGCATAATTAGATGCTATTTGTTTTTGAGTACTGTGTGCCCTGAACAAAATATATATATATATGTAAGATTAATCTGCATATTTACATGAATGGCATTTCAGTACAGACTTAATGCTGGTGACTGTCACTGCATGTCACTGTAATGTACTCTGATATTATTAATAGTGCTTTAGAAGCAAAGGCTGATGCTGAACAATCTGTCGTGCAGCAGAGGTAAAATGAAGCTTAATGTTGTGGAGGATCTGAGAATACACCTACTTTGCACTGAGGTGGTTGATGTGAAACACAAGGCGTGTAAAACAGAGGAGTGATGCCCCAGAGCTCAGCTTGGCTTGGGCCGTGCACAATGTTATGCTGCCTGCTGAGCGGGGAAAGGGTCTGCATTCTTTGACTATTTTGTTCCTCCATTAGGATTGATAAGCAAATCATGTTTTGTGCTGCTGCATCTTTGCATTTAGGGTATCCTTTTGAGAGGAAAAGAGCTTCCAGTAGTTCTTTGTTCCTGTCAGGAAGAGAAATAGCTACAGCCCAGCTTCCTGGTAATAAGTGGCAATTGAGGCAAGGTACTGGGAACTGAGCAAAGTCAATTGGATAAGAGGAAGAGTCCAACAAACAGAAGTGAATAGAATTCACAGCTCTTTATGCTTAGATAACTACCAAGGTGACAAGATAGCTCTGTCTTCTGGTTTTGTTATTCCTTCCCCTGCTATTTCTCTCCTTCTGGCTATAAATATTCTAATGCTGCAAAATTAGCTAGCCTGAGTGGTACAGCGAGAACCTGACCTTGTCAAGTATTGCATGTTCTAGACAGGAAAGAACTGAACAAGATTTTCCACTTTGCCTCTCTTCTGTTAAACCTAAATGATTTTTCCATTTATCTTTCTCAGCCTCTTCATTGCAAAGTCAGGAAATATTTGAAGGAGCACAGGGTGCAAGAAGATAATCTGAAAAACCTTAGAGATGCTTCTTTTTAGTGGGAGGACCAGACAAATTTTTGTTTCTTCATTACATTGCTGTGATGAAGAAGCACTTATAGGGAAGCAAGTCACCACCTGTGTGTTTAAACTGCTGCTGTGAATTAGAGGTCACCCAAGTTTAGTTTCCTGATGTGTGCTGTGGATTTCATCTGGCTGTCTCACCATGTTCCTCAGTTGCCTGTAAGGAAGAGCTCTTCCCTCTTTTAAGAGGTGAGAAAGACATTGAGAAATGTTACTCAGTTAAGAGGCTTATACTAAAGGTGGTCATTTGCTCATGCACAGAGGTGAAGGATGAGATGAAGTAGCTTAGAATGGCATTGTATGAATATTCAGGATCATTTCTATAAGCTCCTTATGAAATGGCACAGTTCCAGAGGGTGAAACCCTTTAACTCGAATTTTTTATCTGGTTTTAGTGGAGTGGGTTTTGCTTTTTTTTGTCAAATCTTCCTGTGCTAACCCCTGTCTGTTTCCAGTGAGCAATCAACATGAATATACCATACCAGTAAATATACAAGCAGTAACAGATATTGCCTTGAAATCTCAGAGCCAACTTCACCTTGCCTCTGAGGTTTCTGTGATTTCACCAGATTATTTCATTTATGTAATTTTGATTCTAGAAGATACCCTAGTTGTAAGCATGTGTTGCTTGACCCTTTCTGACAGCCCAGAAGTGCTTTCTGTTGAAATCTCAACTTGTACATTTTGCAGAAGGCATTGGGCATTGAGCACAGCTGGCTTTTGCGGTGCTGGATGCTCGAACCTCAACTGAGTTGGAGGCCCCAGCACTGCTCCTGCATGCACTTGAACAGTATGACAAAGCTTTGGTGTTAGACAGGCTCAGCATGACCTGCTGCTGAAGCTGACAATAAAGATGGAATTGCAGTCGAGAAGGATCACCCAGTACAGCTTGCTAAAGGCAAAGGGCTCATGCTGAGTGTTGGCAAAAGCTCTGTCACAAATGGTGAAAAAGTGGCTGTAGTGGTAAATGATAACTTTCACACCCCTAGTTAGCTGCTGTCGAAGCCTGATTCAAGACAATAATTCAGCTGTACAGTAGATCAGCTGGTCTGTAGGAGAAGAAGGAGAGTCAAACCTCCACAGGTGATTTTTAGTGGATAGGAAAAGTTGTGCAGGGCACTAAGTGTTGTTTGTCTGCCACACACTCCACCAGTGATGGAGGATGGCTGGATTGGGAGCAAGGGCATTGTCCAGTGGGATTCTATAAAGGAAAATATCCACCCTTCTCCACAGATGGGTGATTAACCCTGTGCCCTGACAGAGGCTGCAGTGCACCAGAGAAGTAATTTTGCATTTTTAAGATAAAATTTCTGATTTCTGTTTGGAAGAGTTACAAAACCTATCCAATAGCTTTGTTGCTTATTAACCCAGCTGGATTTTTTAGCAGAATGTTTTGCTGGGCTATTTCCTCTGTTATAATCCAGAAGAATCTGAAACAATACCATTAGTATGAAAATGCTGGTGAAACTGAGAGCTATTCTTAACCCACTGGGAACACTGAACATTTCCCAAGTCTACATAAATCCTAAGCACAAATCTAATTTAATAGTGGATTTCCTAAGACTTGTCTTAACTAGATCTATTGGAAAGGAACAGACACATCTAGTAAATGTAGAAAAAGAAGTATGGGAACCAGCTGGAATATTTCTGTATTGTTCTAAAAAAGCACATGACTTTTTTTAGCCATCTGTTTTGAAGATATCTTGCTAGGAATGAATGAGTTAAGGCTGCTTCAGGAATGGGACAGCAGACATGTCCAGCCAACAGGAATGATTTGTCACACTTGGAAGTTACAGCATGGGCACAGGAGATGAGCAGAACACTTGAGAATTGCACAAATATGAACAAAAACAAAGGGAGATTTAATCCATGGGACTTTTTAAAAGGTCAAAATGCAGCATGATCTCAGGGAAGTTACTGGAAAAAAACTTGATAAAAGTCAAAAGCCAAAATGCAGGGTAGGTCTGCCAATATGGAACTAATCTCCTCCATTTATTTGTATTTCCACTCAGTGTTTGTGTTGTAAAGAAATACTGTTTGAGGACTGAGTACCACTCACATTTCACTTTTGCTTGATAAGAACTTTTTTTTCCTAAAGAGAAATAGTCTTTGTTATGCCTTTGGCCCATGACTTTTTGTCAGCTTCAGAATCCTGGCATAGTTGATGCTGGCAGGGACCCAGAGTTCTCCAAGTCCAGCCCCTTGCTGACAGCAAGGTCAGCTACAGCAGTCTGCCCAGGACCATGTTCAGTAATATTTTGAATATCTTCAAAAAATGGAGATTACATCATCTCTGGGCAAACTGTCCTAGTGCTTCCCCATCCACAGAGTAAAAAAGTGTAATTTTTTTCCTCTTCCTTCTCCTGTGTCATCTTTTGTGTAAATGGAATTTCCCTTGTTTCAGTTTGCACCCATTTCCTTTTGTTCATTGTGGTTGCACTGAGAAGAATTTGGCTCCGTCTTTGTTTCCTCAAATCACCATTGTTCCTTTTACTCAGTTTCACCTTCCAAACACAGGAGATGACTTTTCTGTGTGTTGCTCATATGTTTTGCTAATACCAGAAACGTAATATTATGTCTCACCCATCTTGGCTTTTTTTTAAAGTACTACAAATATCTGTGGTCTGACCCTGCTTACAATACATGTAGAGGGAATCTCATAATGTCATAAGTGCCAAGTTAAAAACTTGTAATACCTATGCAAAATGCACTGTCATCAGTATAAAATGCAAGTGTTACAAAACTAAGCAAGACTTAAAACCTGACAAGTATATTGACAAAAATAATTTGGCAAGTCTGAAGTTTCGTTTCTTCAATAAATTACCAGTGTACAACATTGGGATTCAGTCATGATCCACTTCTCTGCTCATTACATCTAAATTAACAAGATTTTTGACTGCAGAGGCTGCAGAACTTAAGCATGTCGAGTCAAAGTGTGAAAAGATTTGCAGTATGTAGTTCCAAATGCATCAACCAGACTGACAGCAGTTTAAAAGTGAAGACAGGAGTTGGTTAATGTTTTTCTGAAGAGTGACCCAGAATCCTCATTGCAAAACTGTATGCTAGATAAACATGTACTATCATACATGAGATACAGCAATGTCTGAAGAGAAGTTTTTGCCCAGAATACATCAGAAGACTAAGTTCTTTTTACCATGGTCTTGAATATACCAGGCCTATAGCTACCACCTATGCAACATTAAAAAAAGCAGGACTGAGTTAGTGGTAGCAGCAGTGGCAGTAAGAACTATATTTCTGTGTGGGAGGGGAGCTTTACCCCTTTCTGCTTTCCATTGGTCCCTCTGATGTTGTGCAGCCTTCTCCATCTGCCTCACTGAGCCCTGTTCCTTATCCTTATTTTGTTGTGTAACCATTATGTGGGCAGGTGGACACCTCAAATATAGGCTGTCTGGAGGAAACCAGAGTAGTCTAAAGTGATACCTATGCATCTAGACTTAGGAGGATAAATCCAGTTAACTAACCTGAAAATTATGCCTATTATGTTATACAAAATGAGAAGTAAGCAAAAGTGAAAGTAGCACTTACGTGCCATAGGTCTGCCTAAAAAACTCTAGGTATAATAACAGCAACAACAGAAACGTGGGTGTATTGAAAGGAGGCCTGGACCCTGAAACAAAAAAAATGAAATATCCCCAAGTAAAACAGTGTCAACAATTTTATAGATCAGCTAATCAGAAAAATACCATTTTCTAGTGTATACATCATAAGAAAATATGGGGATCGCCCCCATTTTGATTCACATTTAATGACATGAGCATTTTGGGCTCTGCAAAGGAAACTGATGATATTAAAGTACATCATAAAACACAATTATTCACCTCTTAATTTAATGAAGCATTGCACCTCATTGGAACAAGCAATTTGTTCAATAGAATACTTTAGGAAATAAGAAGCCTATTAATATCTCCTAGTAGCTTAAAATGGTTCTAGGGCTGAAAACAAAGCAAAAAAGCAAGGCCATAGTGATGTCAAGTTAACTGTTGGGGTGAGGAAAGATTGTAGATTTACTAATTCATTATGTGCCTGACCATATGTGGTTTTTCCTCCCTCCTATTTCCCCAGCACCATCCCTTCTGAGTCTCTCTATACAGGCACCAAATAAGTGTTGCCAATAATGTAACAGGATTCTACTCTGTGCAGGTGAGAGGAAAGCACATAGCCAGACCCTCTGACCCTGCTCAGTGTCTATGAAAGCAGATTCATAATTTATGCTGCTGCTGAGTAAGTCCAGGCACCAGTGCATTGCAATGATTAATTTAACAAAGCCTACTTAGAAATGACAACTAATAGCTAATGGCAGGTTGTAAGTGTGTATTAGCTCTAAATTTTAAGAAATAAAAAAGGACTGGAAGTCTGTTTTTCCTAGTCAGTCTGACAGGTAAAATTGGAGGTTGCATAATTCTGATTTTTCCCACATAATTGCTCAGGTGTGTGTTAGCTGCTTGAAGCAGCTTTGTCTGCAAAGGAGAGGGTAACAGTTTCCCCCATGCATGATCAGGGCTCAGGATAATGTATAATCAAGGTGAATGCTTATCCCTTTCACAAGCTCATGGTGGGTACAGATAGCACTCAGCCAGACTGCCAGTACCACCAGGCTTACTGGGTTTGTTTTGGAATTAACAGTTGATTCACACCTGGGACATAGTACCCAAGCCTCCAAGTGTACCTGGACAAATGTTTTGAGAGCACTTTGCAACTATAACTGTGTGCCTGTCAGCTGCTTAGTGCCATGAGCTACTGATGTTTCTTGGTGCAGCTTTGACTTACCAAACAGCTTCTTGGGGCAAGATTGGCCAAACAGTTTGGTTCATCTGCTCTGCAGTCAACGTACTTCCCAGACTGCCTCAAAACAGTCAGATCACTGGACCTGCCATGAAAACAAATTAACTTCATATAAAAATACTTTTAACCGGTAATTGAATGTTTTTGTCAGGGAAATTGCCAAATCCTCATTTCACATGAACAGATATGTGAGTCATTACAGTTGAGCATGTTTATTGTACATGGCAGTTCTTTTCAAAACACACGTTTAAACAGATGGCTTATGTTGACAATTAATTCAGTTCCTGCAATTAAGTTCAATCTGAGCAAAGTCGACAGAGACTGACATTCTATTGACATCAAAGCTGCTATATTGCATCTTCTCCCTATGAATGTTCCAATTTGGATCCACTACTACAGCCTTACTGAAATGTCAACTGTGATAAGTCACGATGCAGCTGAAGAGGAGAGATAAAGTACTTGGCGTCTTCCTAAATTACTTTTTGACCAGGATCTATTATTTGCATATTCATGCTGTTACATTTCAATGATGAAAGTCCACGTTTGAGCAAATTGCTGGAAATAAACACAGCAGTAGGAAGAAACTTGTCTCCCTGTCTCTACAGATGTGGTGAGCTCAAAGCACGGGCAAGTGAAGTCCCCATACAAGGAGCCCAGTCTGAAGTGGTGCCATTCTCTGCCCACTGTACTGCCCACCAATGTTGCTGTCAGGTTTATGGTCCTGCAGGCAAATGACAGGGGATATGAATGGCCACATACCTGGTGAAACCCAAAGCTCTCTCAATGCAGTACTGTGTGAGGCAGGTTATTGCAATAGTGACTGGCAGAGCAGCGTGAGAGCAGCTCAGGTTACACAGCCCGGACTACAGAGCTGAGGTTGCTTTAGGCCTTTCTGATATGCAGCCCATTTTGCTGTATTTAGAAGCGCCAGACAGGTTTCTCCTCTAAGAATTTTTTGCAGACTCTTTGGAATTTATGTAATCATTCATTCCTGCAGCAAAGTGCTTCATGCTTTAGCTGTGCACAATGTGAAAAAGCGTCTTCCCTCCTTTTGAACTAGCTACCATCTTCATTTGACAATCTGCAGGTTTTTCAATGGAAGAAACACCCAACAATTGGTCCCTACTCTCTGTCTTTTGTCACCAGTGATTTTACAATTCTATTCTATCACCTGGGGTGTTTTGCAGCCTGAGGGATTGTATGCTGTTTCTATCACTTTTTCTTGTATTAACTAATCAGTAATTTACTTACCTATCTCAGTAATTTCCAAACACCTGTCTGCAGCACATAATGTGTTGGCCCTGAATCTGGATTTGTATGGCTGCAATTCAGCAAAGAGGGCATCCAGTCCCTAGTGATCCATTTAGGAGTTGTTGACTGTGACTTCTGCAGTGACACAGAAGAGCTGGTGTAGCTAGGTTTAGAGTGACAGGAATAGTTTAACAAGCATGTCACGTCTATTAGATACTGCTTACCTTTCCCTCCTTCCTTGGTACTCTCCTAAAGCAAATTCCATCTTTACTACTTCTTCTACTACATTGTTCACTTTACTTTAGTAGTGGGAAAACATACATTTCATACACGTCTTTAGAAAGTGATGTCTTCAAATGTGCTTTCATTATTCAGCAGCAGCTTTGTAAACATGCATGGGAGCAGCTTTCCCACAGCACAGAGCTGTACAGTAGTGATGCTGTTTTTCCTATCTCCTCTAGCAGGGCCTGTGACAAACATTCTTGAAAGACCTCCAAGTGTCACTGCATGATTCTGGACAAGGCAGAACAAGATCCCTTTTATTTCCGAGTCTGACACAGTGTTGCAGGGCTGGCACTGCCCAGCAGTGAAACTGCTTCCATGCTGGAACTCCACCATCTGTTGGAACAGAGAGCTCATTTGCAGTCACACTCATGCAAATGCTCAGGTAGCCCATAGTCAGCAATCTAATTAAGTCTGAACATTGATACGTGCAACCTAAACCAGAAATAATTACCATTCCTTGAGTGGAATTCATTGATGGAATTAAAAAGACTCACTGTATTTCTGGGAAAGAATGTCTTGAGGAACAATATGAAAGCTCCCTGGGGAACAACATGCACTGCTTAAATCTCTTCTGATTTGTTTTTTATTAGCTTTAACAAAATTTACACCTCATGAAGAGGAGGAACAGCTATATATCTCATTACTTAAATTCTGATCTTTAATTTCAGTGAATATATTATAATAGTAATGAACTTTACAGAGTTATTATTTCAGCACTCTCAGATAATATTTTGTAAAAAGCAAGCAAATCCCCCACAACCTACCCCCCTCCCCCACAAAAAACAACTCCAAATTCCCCCAAACTCCCCAAAAATCTAACCCAAACAACACTTCACCTTAAACCCCTGAAAACCCATATACACTCTCTCAGAAAGCTGTGAAATATCCTGGCAATAGTACATTTTCTCTCTAAAAAAGCTATTAAAAAAAAAGCTATAGTTAGCGTTTTAGCTGACCCACAGTTCTGGGAAGGAAATCTTGAACCCAAAGGGAGAACAGCCTGGATGCTTCTCCAGTAAGTTGTAACTACAGCAACCATGAGGCACAGCTATTTGCCTTTATAGAAAGAGAGAAGCAAAGTTGTGCTGTAGCTTGATTAAATATTTGTGAAGCTGATTAAACATCCTTTTGCCAGGTCAATATATCACGCTCTAAACAGCTGTGTAAAAATGACCTACAGAAACAGATTATTTTTATAACTTTTCTTGAAAAGTGGTTCCAGCAAAGTCCAGGTGATGAACAGGTACCAGAAGCATTAGGAAGCTGATTGCAATTGTAGCTCATAAAGCTGGTTATTTAGGTTGCTTGATATTTCTTGTCATTGGAGCTGGTTTTCAGTCCTTGGTAACTTTGTCAAATCACGAGTTTTTGGTCTCATATTTTTGAGCCTGGATTTTAATCTAGGACTTATTTTAGTGAGAAAATAATTTAATTTTTCTTGTTTCTAATCAAGCTGTGTGTACATGAACTCTAAAGAGTAATTAATCCTGTTCAGCCCATGCATGCAAACAGTCAGACTTTGCCCATCAAAGCTGCTCTGGGCCCAGCACAGAGCTTGTATTTTTTTGGTGCTTATATTGGTCCTGTGCTAGAACATAATGGATCTATGATGAGCAGGAGGAGTGAAGACCAGGAGGAGGAGGGGTCACCTCAGGCAGCTGGCTGGACATGGCAGCCCTCTGCAGGAGGGGTACTGACTCTGGGAAGACAGTGGTGGCTGGGAGGGACAAGCCCAGCTGGCCAAGCAGGAAAACACCTCAAAGAATTGGGGCTCTGAGAAGGCAAAAGAAGGAAGAGAGCCAAATTAGCAGGAGAGGTAAAGCAATGGAGATATGGGGAGAACTGCATTGGTCAAGGTAAGAAAACCAACAATAGCAACAGTTTCTCAGGTAACAGAACCAGTTTTTTGCATTTGAGGATAAAATATCCCAGGTTTATAGAATTTATTTTTTAATGTGTGTTTTCTGAAAGTTGTTTTAAAACAACCTATTTCAAAACATTTACATTAACATTAATCATTAACACGATTGTTACCATCACAGGAAGCAGCCAGATCTTTGCTGGAGCACAAGCTTCCCAAGTTATTTCTGAAGGATATTGAGAGTGGGGGGGGCAGGGGATGATGGAGAAATGCAGTAGTCACTTTGAGAGGAAATCTGATGGATGCTATGGGTTAGCTATGAATGCCTGCAGGTTACACGCATTCACTGAAGAATTTCTCAAATCCAAACTATGGAACAAATTGAAGGGAAAATGGCCACCTTATGGCCATCACATTTCTTGAATTATCCTCCCTACTGTATTAAACAAATGATACAATTTTGCTGATGCCTTATTTTCAGTTTTCTGTTTTTAAGCTTATTGGCGTTTCTTCCTGTCCCAGAGAAACTAATTTAATGGAGAGATTATAGAGTAGTTACTTTGTATTGGTTTAGGCAGACGTTCATATTCTGTGGGACATTAATGATAAATCTCTACTTCCCCTTGGCTTCTGGATAAATGCAACAAACTTTCCACAGTCACACAGGTACATAAACATAAACAGCAGCTCTCATGGTAACCCTGTGTCTGCTGAGCATCAGTAGGATTCCTGCTCTGCGCTTCCATGTTTTGTGCTGCCAGATATAAGGAATGGAGCTCTTTTGGGTAGTGGCCCTGATAAACTGGTGAGCCATAAAGCTTGATACTCAGAAGTATGTGTGAATGATGGTCAGATGTTTATTTTGTGGTTTGTATTAACTTTGTGGTTTGGTTCTCCCCCCCAGCATTTGCTACAAGTGAACAGATTTTGCTTTTTCCATCTACTGGCAGTCTGTCTGCATGTATCAAAGCACCAAAAGGTTTTTTCCTTGTTTGTAAGCAGAGTATGAACCATCGTCCTGGGAGACACCTTGTAGGGTATCCTGGCCATGCTGGCAGCTGTAGCATAGTGATGTCCTCTTTCCTCTCTGTCATTTGCCTTTGGTAACTGAGTGTGAAAAACAAGGCAAATTTCCTGGTAAATTTTTAAAAGGTTTCATAAAAGACAATAAAGCAAAAGGTTATAACAGCTGGGTGCTTGACATTCAGCCAAGAGCGCACACTAACTCAGAAAACATTTCTTTAATCAACCTGTTGAATATTCATAGACCATATATTATTCAAAATACCTCCCCCCATCTGTAAATAATTTTTCTATTATTTCTTTTTTTTTTTTTTTTCTTTTTTTTTTTTTTCTCCTTGTGACTCCTTCTTGTCGGCACACTCCCTGAAAGCAGAGATCAATAAATTCCTTCCCTGGAGTTCTAGTGTTTGTCACCCCTGTCTTCATCCAGATAGAATAGTCCAAGAATGTGAAGAATTTTCTGATTATCTTTTTACCATTCTCTGAATAAAAGCTTTTTACATCACCATACTATTGTTGAAGAAAAATAGATATTTATCGCACTACTATTTCTAGGTTTTGTTAATAGCAGAACTAAAAAAACAGTACTCATACAGCTAAGTTTTCCAACATTATACCTATAGTATTCATTTCAATATTTGCAAAAAGCCAATAATATAATATGTACTTATAACACTGAGTGTGTAGAAAGAGGTTGTGCAAGCAGGGTACACACATTTTAAGCTACAAAGCAATTATTGGTTGCCTTATGCACAGAGTTGGGGACTGACAAGTTCCCAGCCTAAGGAGAGCTGGCAGGGACCTGATAGCAACAGGGGAAAACAGTGTTCTCTTGTTCCCTGGTGCCAGCTAACACACGGTCTCACAGCTCCTGCTCACCATTTGGTGGTTTTCTCAGAAGTCTGACTGAGGATTGTATTTCTGTACTTCAAAACAACCTCAGGCTACAGATGACTGGGAAAAAAGGAGGAGGGTAGCAGAGGAAGTGCTGCCATGAACTCTGTTATCTGTGACTGTGTGCTGAGCAGCCTGGTTGGGGAAATCTGGCACACAGCCACCCCCTCCCTCCCATTACCAAAGAGCTATTCCTAAGTATCTTCCAGGAAAGTGCTCATACAGCATTCCTGATGGAGGAGGGAGCAGAAAATTTTCACGGCCAAGTGCTAGAGTTTAGGAACAAATTTGAGCTCACAGTGAAGTAAAGGCACCCAGAGGATGTTACAAGCCTGTTAAGGATAGCTGAGCATGCAAGAAGTCCATGCCAAATATTTCAAACTCTAGTCTTATGTTATAAAAATTGATAACTCCTGTGGTTTGTTTTTTATTTTATTTCTGTGTATAATTTTTTTTTTTGTTAAGTATATGACAGCACTGAAATTCTATTAATTAAAATGCTGTACTTGAAGTGAGAGCAGTTGAAATAAAATCATCTGTCATAAAACCCAAATGGAGACCATGAAATTAGAACAGATGTGAGACTGAGAAACTCAAGCTGCCTGGACATACTGAGTAAATGCTGTGCTGGGACACAAGGCAGGGTAATTGCTTGGTTCATCAAGTAGCCAGAGACCCACAGCATGAGAAATCAGTCCTGACATGCTCTTAAAGCAGTATGCAAAATACATAATAGTGGATGAGTAGTTGTGATTTGCAGTAGAGACCATTGTGTACTCAAATACCAACCCTGGAGGAGGAAAAACATGATTTGCTACAGTAATACATAAAAGAAGACAAATGAAGAGGCTTCTGAAAGGAAATCTAATATAAGCTGAACAGAGAAGAATTAAAGAACTCTTATCACAGACTTAGATGTATGCACCCCTATCTAATGTGTTTACAAATAGACTAAATCACCTAAACCACAAAGTTGTGTGGCTAAACAGGAATGGGAACCTTGTTAAACTAAAGAAACATCCTCAAAAAAAAAAAAAAATCAGATCTAAATCATAAAAATTGAGACGAGCATAAGCTCTGGTTTTAGAATTAACTTCCCCCCAAAAAGGAAGCCATACGAACTAAGCTGTATCCCTATCATTTCTTAGGTTGCTAGCCAAGCTCTTCTATTATTCTCCTGTACAAAATGTTCACCTGTCCTCTGATCATGATAGTGGATATATTTGAATTAATCTTTCTTCACAAGAAGTGGCCTACTTTAATGAAGATCTTTGTTTTAAGAAGTCCTAACTGGTGTTTCATGAGAAACTTGCAAAGGGCTGTTAAATAACAAGACACAAATTAGTTTTGTGTGCTTTTCTGTATTTTATTATTTTAAATGATAAGGGTAAATATTAGCATCACAAAAGCACATCACATAAGCTCCACTACTGTAAACTAAAATGGGAAATATTATAATCCAACCAAAATGACAGTTCAGTTTAGATCATGTGTTCACAACTTTATGAATTCATAAATCTAGTACAGTATGTAATCAAAGCATGTGCCCACCAAAGAGAAGAATTGCTATTTGTTAATTTTTCATCAGATCTTTGAAACAGGAGTTGTTTCCCTTTGGTAAAGGCCTGTCTGTAACAGGGGACTTCAGCAACCTGGGGTTGCCAGGGCCAGGGTTCACTGAATGAAGGGCATTGACTGCAAGAGAGGATAAATCCTCTTCAGGCAGGGTTAAGGAGCTACAGAGATCTAAGCAGGCCCTTTGCAATTTTCTGCTCCATCACTTCCTCCTGAAAATCTCACTGCAGTTGCAGAGCTATTGTTTACCCCCTTTCATTATTTGTTCCCTTTATCTATATGAGCATAAAGCTTGCCAGGGGTTTTGCATAAAGGTTCATCTCTGGACCAGCCTCAGGACTAACAGCAGTAGATAAATACGGCCAACTTTCAGATCACTGTGTTTTGATCTCAATTTAATCAACAGGATTATGAGCTGAGGTTTGGTTTTCAGCTAATTATGGACTGTCTCTACAAACCAGTACTGTCAGATTTTCTGCACTGACTGACAATCAAATTAATTGTGCACTTTGTACACAATCTGTGGAAAGCAGTCCTCTGCAAGTGGGAAATCTTTAAACTTATATCCTCTTCAGAGCTGGTGTTCATCCCTCTATCCTACGAAAAAAAAAAATCTCAGAAAGAATCCAACTATCTATTTTAGGTGAAGTAATTGGAAAAATTATTTTTTTAATTTTTAATTCAACTGAGAACACATAATAATTTATGTGCCAATTGTATTTTTCAAGATTATTCTTCTGTGTTCACTGAAGTTTTGGAGTTTCTGTGTAATTTTCTTTCATAAAAACCCTAAAAATCTCAACTGCTGTAAATGTACCTAAGTTGCCATGTCTTGTCTTTACAGTATGTAAATGGGCTGTATTTTGAAGTTTGAACTATTCAAATCCCAGTCTAAATTCTATGGTTGCATTTTCTTAGTGCCTATTACATATTCAGTAAAAGCTAGTGTTATACAAAATATTTTTAAGTGAAAAAATGTATTTCTATAGAGCTTATTAGCATTAACAATGGAAAAACTGGAAAAAACCTTTTTTTCCAATGACAGTCTGAAAAACTCCTATATGATTGAACTGACTAATGCCTTTATTAATTATGAGATGCTTTTATCCTTTCCTGACTACACTGATTCCCAGAAACAGTGGTGCTTCTGGACACAGTTTAACTCCCTTGTAAACACACCCATCTGCTCAGTGTTTTCCGTCCTGCATAACTTTTACCTCAGTGGTAAAAGCAGCTGACTGAGGGCATTAGGCAAGAAATACATCTGTTCCCGCAGACCGCTTTGTTAAAGTGAGATGGGAAATCAGGCAATGGTGATTCTCCCAGATGATCCCTGTCTTGACAAATGCCAGCTACAGTTTAAGGGTGTGGGTGGCAGGACACTTCAGTGTATAAATGTATATATGTATAAGACTATACCTGAAATGCTTATATGTCAAAAAACCTTTTTATTTACTTGTTGATATCTCTGCCTTGGAGACTGTTATAATTTAAAGTGGCTTTTCTCAAAATTGTGTATTCTCAAAGTCAATAAAGTGCAATGTGATTATTGGACAAACTGTTGTGCCATGGAAACCATTATTATTTCACTGACTTCAAATATTTTTCTTGGTCTCAAGGGAAGTAGTGTCATCTTCATATCAGACCATTTCAATGGCAGAAGTACACACAGAGTGTTCCTGTGGAGTTTAGAACCGTGGAAAGATTGTTTCAAACTGATGGAGACTTTCATGCTGGTGACAAGTTTCAGAAATAGGATGCCAGCAAAATTCAGCTCACCAAAAGCACTTATACTGACCAGCTCTGTACTTTGTACACAAAAATCTCATGTTCCCAGTTTTATTCCACTGAATTTTCCCAGAGCAGTTATAAGTTTCACAGTCCTCAAACCTCTACAGGGAAGAAATGTCACTGCAGACCAGAGAATTTCAACAACACAGTCACAGCTCCCATGTTATTCTTGTGCTGCTATGCTAAAATGCTGAATACAGAATCTGGTCTGCTGGTGTCTGCAACAGCAAGTTTTTGTTGTGCTTCCTGTTCTCATGAAGTGAACACAGACAAACTACATGGATTGTGTGTTTTGTGGGCAATTGCACCCTTTGGCTTGCTCAGCTGCAATGATCCTCATATGAGAGCACTGTCCACCAGAGAGTTTGTCAGCTTTCAAGCTGAATTTTGCTTTGAGGCTGTGCATCTCCATGCTGACTTCAACTTCTTACAGACGATCAGGAGGTGTCCTCCATGTCTGGCACTCCTGGGTTTTGCAAGTGAGGACTGGCTGTTCTATTCTTATTGAATTTAACTCTGCATAGATCTTATCCTGGGCATTTTAGAGAAAATAAAAGCTGAAATGATACAGGAGAAATGCTTCATGTTGGGACAAAACACCTGGGTATGTACCCAGGAGAGAATCTGGTATTATATAGGTGAATAAGTTGTATAAGGGCAGCATGGACAGGCAGGCTAAAAGGTGTGATGGAAGATTTCTATTTAGAGGTGTTAGCTGGATCAAAAACATTTCTTTTGGTATTTTAAAGGATTTTTAAACTGAGAATAAAATAAAGACAGGTTTGAATATGAGTGGTTTCTGATCTGGCAGTGGAATTCAGATAAATCCCCGTGTCCAGGCAATTAACTCCTTTACATGACTAGGATTTGTTATAATGTGTAAGGTAACAGGCAACTTGATGTGTGATGTAGTTCAGGATTACTATTTGCATTCTTTAATGCATAAACCAAGAGATTTGTCATTCCAATAATTTGATTTGCACAGGCTGCTGCAGCACAGCACGTGAGTGCCTAATTCAGATACATGTTTATTTTACAGAGTACTTTGTTACAGTAACACCAGGAAAAAAGTACATATGGTTCCTGCTATCAAAAATAAAGATGTAGAAACATGATAAGCAGAGGCTTCTAATTTCTTTTTTATCTGCCAAGTACGACCTTTCACCTAAAAAAACCAATTAGCTGTAAAAGGTAGTTATTATTTTATTAGGTATTATTAAATAGCTTTCTCCTGATAAATGACAGCTTACAATATGTACAGTAAAATACAATTCATGTCCATAGGCTTCAGCCTTTCCAAGTCACGCATGCTGAACGTGCAGAAGGTTAATGTTTCATAAGAAAGGCAAGCTTCTGAAATCAGGTTAATCTATAAATAGCTTCATTATTGAATGTTGGCATTTAGGGCATTGCAATATTCTGAAAATTAAGGGTTTGTGTTTTCCATTTCCATGTTTCCATACATTGCTTCCTAAGCAGTGTACTAGAGGCTGTGGGGACAATTCACTTTTTACCTAAGAGGTCACAAAGTCTGGGATACAGGTGGGATAAGACTGTCAAAAAGTCAGCCTGAGTAAGATGTTGCCAAGGAACTGAATTCTTTGGCATTTCTTCCTCTCTATTTTTATGGAAAGATTTTTATTCATAAAATATCCAGTGAAGGACAAGGAAAAGGAAATGGCATTAATTTGTAGGAGAGCTGTACCAAACAAGGAGCCTTTCTGCTGAGGTGACCATGACACTCCAGTGCCACTTTCTGACTTGGCACAGTTGCATTATAACCTTGAAAAACATGGGTTCAGCACAATCTTGAGTGTCAAACTTGACATCTACAACCATGCTATGAACGTTAAAGTTTCCAGTGGAAGTGAAGTCAGGATTTCATTAGAGCAGTATCAATATTTACATGAATCTCGTGTTTGGGTGGTGGCAGTGTTGCACTGTTGGGAAAAAAAGTTGCGACTCCTGCCTACAGCTTTAAGTATCCGAATGTCAGAAAAAGCCAAAGAATACAAAAGTACCAGAGAAGATTGGAAGGCCAAATATAAGAGTGACTTTTGAGGCAGACCTTTGGTTTTAAGATCAGGCTTGAGCCAATTTGTAAAATTTTCTTGCACTGAGCTCGACAATATATTTGAACACTGTTTAAAGCAATATTTGTCTCACTATGATCATATTTATGTGGTGTTGATGTATTTTTACATACTTTGGAGGTTAAATCCTATTGCTAATATTGTTTCATGGAGTATATTTTTAGACTGAATGTGCCATTTCGAGCTACCAGGTGCTGTGCTTCCACGAATAAACAAGCTGCTATGAGATCAGAATGATTTTACAGAACCATTTTGAGATTAGTACCCCAGAGATTAAAAAATTTCTTCTGGGGTTGACAGTACTACCTGCAGATTCATCACGTAGAGCAGCATGTTCTTACCTACTTTGTCTGTAGTGCCATTACCTCTAAAAAAATCTGGGCTTTGAGATTTTTTTTCTCATTTGCGTTTACTTCCTCTATGAGCTTCCTGAGTAGTTAGATTAACTGTTTAAACAGTTTAATTAACAGCTTTTAAATAACAGATGGATTTTTAAGGCACTGTAAGCATACCCAGGTCCCGTTAATCCCAAGCGCACTGACGTGAATAATTCGCAGGCGAACGGGCGGTACCAGGGCGGCTTTCGGCGGGAACCGCCTGAGGGAAATGAGGGCCAGAGGCCTTCCCTGCACGGGGAGCTGAGGGCCACTGGGCCGGGCGCCTTCCCCGCACCCCCGACAGCTTCCAGTCCCACCCGCACGGCTTTCCGGGGCTGCTGAGCAGCCGAGGCGCGATGCCGGTGACACGACGGTGCCTGCGGGTGAGAAACCGGAGCGCGGTGCAAGTGACAAGAGAGCGCCCGCAGCTGCTCCTCCCTCACGCGGTCTCCTCGCCCCGCGAAGCGGCGGGAGAGCCGCGGCCGCGCTGCGGTGGCGGTCCCGCGCCGCACGGGGGCGCCATGAGCGCCCGCGTCGACCGCGCCCCGCCCCGCCCCGCACGCTCGTTCTGCCCCGCGGCTCCGAGCACCGGCGGAAAGCTTAGAATTCCCCTCTTCAGCGCTGGGTCTGTCCGTGCCCGGCACTACCACCCCTCTGCCGCTCCGAGCCCCACCTCCGCACCCCGGCAGGCACTGGGCAGCGCCCCGCCCCGTCAGCTGACTGCCGGGGGCGCGCCCGTGCTGGGTCACGCCGCGCTCGCCGCCCCCTCCCCTTCGCTCAGCTCCCCTCCTTGCCTGTGGCCGCGGATGAGGGGCCGCCTGCGCAATGGTGCTGGAGTCAGTGGTGGCGGATCTGCTGAACCGCTTCCTGGGCGACTATGTGGAGAACCTGAACAAGTCTCAGCTCAAGCTGGGCATATGGGGGGGTAAGGAGCCCCTTCCCTCTGCCGCTGCGTGTCCTCCGGAGCCGCCGGCGGCAGGGAGCGGGTCTCCCTGGCTGCGGTGTCCCTGTGAGGGGTTCGCGGGCCGTTGGACCGCCGACTCCCTCAGAGGGGCGGGCGGTGGGTTTGCAGCCCCCTGTGAGGAGGTGGCGAGTTCCGGGGCCGCGGCCCTCCGGGACGGGTGGACGGTGTGTGGCCGCACACGTCCGCGGCCCTTGGAGGGCCGTCGGTTGTTGTGTGGTCTCTTGACACCGCTTCCCTCGCGTCGGTGTGTGGGGCAGGAGCATGGGCGCCCAGCACGGCGCTGGGCCCAGGGTGCTTCGTGGGAGGAAACCGCCGACATCGATAAACTTCTGTTTTTCCTTCTATTCCTTCTCTCGGGTGCTGTGGAGGAAGCACTGTGGTGCTGTTGGATCTGTGGGCGGGCTCATGGCGCAGTGCCCCGGGTGGCGAGCGCGCTGGGTGCCGGTGTACCTCATAGGGTGCTTGGGGAGCTGTGTGTTTCCATTATCATTGGGAGTAATAGGTATTAAACAGCCGGGATAGCGCAGGAACATGGAGTAACTCAGTGAATATATCAAAACATTTCTGTTGGCTGCTCTATAGTCATGCAGAAAACCAGCCTAGGGAAACTGGCTGGTTTAGGTGCCTTCCATAGGTAGGTCACCACCTTATTTTTGCTCTTATCGTCATTGTATGTATTTTAACATTTATGCAGTATTAACACCTATACTTCAAACGGAATATAACTCTAAGGAATCTGGCATTAAAGTACCAAGAGGTCTATTATATGGGCTTTCCTCGGGTATAATTCTGTACCAGTGTTTCATTTAGAAATCCCATTATGTTGTCTGCATCAGGAAAAGTTAATGTGCTGGTGAAAATGGGTATGTGTTTTTGTGGTTCTGTGGTTCATGATTTTTCTTTTGCGTGAAATCATGAAAAACGAGATACCATTTTCCAAGTCTACCCTATGTTGATAGAACTGCAGTTGTCATTCACACTAAGTGAATAATAAGAAAGACTTCCTATTATTGTGGTTGTATTTAATAGAGTAGAAACATGTAGACATCTAAGTTGGTGATATTTTTATCATCTCTTCCAACTGTAATTTTGCCTATAACCTATGTTTAGTAGGTCTTACAAATGACATATTTATTGTACTATTCTGTAACTAGAAAAAGGTTTTCAGGTTTTATTCATGAGTACTTGGGAAGATTGTGGTTGTGTTCTTTTTTCTAACATAAGTAATACTTGAAGTAATTTTTTTCTGTACTTCTCTCTTCTAAACAGGTGATGTGGCACTTGACAATTTACAGATAAAGGAGAATGCATTAGTAAGTATCCTAATTACTTAAAATTGGTTTTATGGGTCTAAAGACTGGGACATGGGATAAAATATTGGTCACTGTAGTCTCATAAAAGGGTACACTGTTCTTTTATACTGATTATTGGAAGTAAGTTCTTGGTTAACTGATCCTAATTTTGCTCATTTTACTGGGACAAAGAAAGAAAAGCTGTGATTGAAAAACAAGAAGTAACTTGCATGAAGTTCCCATACTCTTGTATAGAAAAACCAATTACTTGGCTAATTTTCATATTCTTTAATTTGGCTAATGAACATCAGGACTACTGAGAGAATCTTGTGCCAAAATTTTTTGTGTTTCAACTTCACTAAAGAGAGCTGTTTACTCTTCTGTCCATTGAAAATACATTGGATCTTTATGTAACCTGTTCAGTTTCATGTTTTACTTGCCCATTTCATCCATTCCTGGTAGCTTTGTTGTACTTCAAATCCATTGCTACATGTATCTTCACACTAGTGGATAAAAAAAGGAAGTGTTACTTTGTACACGCTTTTCCTTCTTACGGGAATTGTTTCAGATTTCAGCAGTTTTGACACAGAAAAATGTGAAGTCGTGTGTGACTGACCAGAGATGAGAGTGAGCCGAGACCAAGACAAAAACATAAAATAAGGGATGCTTCTGGTGGCCTTACAGTTGCAATGTGTTAGATTTCCATGCAAAAGTTATTAAAGGACGCTCATTATTGAGCACCACTTTTAGAGAAGTAGCCTACACTTTCTTGAAAAAGAAGGAATCAAAGGAATATGATATGGTCCAATGCTTCCCTTTTTTTTTCCCTCTAGTTTGCCTGTCTACTGATGTCTTGATTTTCTTCTAAGGTTTTCCACTTGAAAATAAGTAGTTTTTAATTTCTGTATGTAAATACAGTACTTTGCAAATATAGTAAAAATCAAATAAATTTAAAATACTTCATCTGTTTAATACTTTATTTTTTGTCATTTACAGAGTGAACTGGATGTACCTTTTAGAATAAAAGTTGGTCAGATAGGTAAGTTTTAGTTCCAGTATGACTATTGCAATGGAACTTTTAATATAGGCTGTAAAGTCAATCTTGCCCCTGAATTTTTTTATCAAGCTTTATTAAGTGCAGTTATACTCACTGTTGGAACTGGCATAGAAATTCAGTGTGATTGCCATTGGTGTTACCTGGCAAAACCCTCTTTGTGTAACTTTTCAGATTGGTATGAAAAATGCATCTGGGAAGTTCTTCCCAGAGACACGAATGATGGAGCTGTTTAGTGTAGATGGAATATGTGTTGTTCTTTAAAGGACTGATTAAGACTACGAAGAATTTAAGTTAAATTCCTGAAACTGACAAATATGCGAAAGGTTTAGGAACGCTTAGATTTTATATTTTATTTTATTTTATTTTATTTTATTTTATTTTATTTTATTTTATTTTATTTTATTTTATTTTATTTTATTTTTTTTGTATATTTCTTTCCCTGGTGGTCAGCTTAGTTTTTCACAGGACACATTTATAGGAGATATATGTATTGTATTTTTTCTTATACTTGATGGGAAAATCATATTCATCCCAGTCAACTGAACTTCAGTAATGATCTCAGGTTTTGATTTGAAGCGTTCTGACTCAGACTGCAACTTTTTGCTTAAAGCTGTGGCTTATGTTTCCACTGCATGTATTTTATCACTTCAAGGGATATGTAAAGTGTTCATGCCCATACGGTTTCTCCTAACCTTCTAAGGTGTTTAGGACATCAAGATATGCGACTAGTGCTCTTTAATGCCAGAAGTGTTCTTTGAACGAAGCACGGTGGAGATGTCTGTTTTGATGTAACTGTATCTGCTCTCTTCAGATAAACTTACTCTGAAGATTCCTTGGAAGAATCTCTATGGGGAGGCAGTAGTTGCAACTCTAGAAGGCTTGTATCTTCTGATAGTTCCTGGAGCAAGTATGTAAATTTCTTAGCAACAGTTAAATAATGGAAGAGAAAAATATCTAGGGGTACCATGTAAATGAGTCTGTAATAGCATAATAATTCATGTAAGGCACTGTTTTTACATTCTGTTCCCTCAGGTAAGTTTCTAGACACATGCTGGCAAGTCACTGGAAGGGTGGGAGAAGTCCTTGGTTGTGTCCATTCCAAGTTCAATTCAACAGCCAAGTTTCCTCTAAAATGTGTTTATCCTGAATCCAGCTTTGTGGCATGCTTTAGATCTTTAGCTGTTTATCTGCTTCTAAATGATAAAATTCAAAGGTAATAACTCCATTAGTACTGTTTGTAGGGAGAGGGAAGAGGGTCATAGAACTTTATTAGTTTTCTCTGAAATCAGAACATCTGGTATGGTGAGAAAACTTGCAAGTTCCTAGAGCGTGATATGTACAGAACCTAAAATTCTGTCTTATATTGTGCAGACCACTCTTAGCAGTCTGAATTTCTACAGAAAAATTCTGTGAAATAATGCATAACTGTGTAAAAACAATACACAGGAGGCTGATTGCAGTGTTAAGCAATTAAAAAAGAATAGCCTTTCTCTCAAATAAGGTGTTTTGAAACATGATGTTGTATATGGTGTGTATTGCTTGATAATGCAGACATGTAATTTGAGATTTAGCATTAATGCTCTTCCAACTTGGCTTACAGGTGTTAAATATGATGCAGAGAAGGAAGAAAAATACTTGCAGGATAATAAACAAAAGGAACTGGCAAGAATTGAGGAAGCCTTGCAGAAAGCAGCAGAAAAAGGTACTGAGTTAATAATGCAAATCTCCATTGGAATTTGAGGACTTAGGCTGTGCTGTGAAAGAAAAGTCCTGGTTTCTACTTGACTTAATAAATTTTGTATTTTCAAGGGTCTAACTAATCTTATTACAGTGCTTTGAAAAGCTTTTTTTACTCTGAAGTTTGCAAGAAATGTTATTTGTTTGTTTACAATTAATTTATCCAGTCTGTTCCGAGTTAATGTTGTGTCTACTCCTTTTCCCTGCTTCTCCACTTCCACTTCGCTGTCTGCACGGAGCTGTTGAGCAGCTCCTCCCTGGCTTGCAGCTTTGCTGCTGCTGCTGCTGCCTTGCTGCTGCTGGGTTTTTTTTGTTTTTTTTTTCCTTCCCCTCTTTTCTTCCTTTTGTCTCCAAGATCTGTGCCAGCTCCAGACAAAACTTGCAGGGCTGTTAGAGCCCGCAAGGGAGGCTCTTCACCCTTCCCAGCGGTGGCTGTCTGAGCTCATCAATCTTCACTCACTTTAGTAAATTGTTTTCTAAGTGCTAAAAAGTGTTTTCCTGTGTTCATTAATAAATCAATTTTTTCTACTTTTCCCTCTGAAGAAAAATTCTTTCCAAGCCCGGTAGGGGGGAAGAGTCGTGGGAAGTTTGTTCTCTAGAAAGAGCTCCTTTAGAAGTTTTCCCCCAATTTTGTCCTAAACTTAGACAAATACTTTTTGGTGGCCCATACTTTAGTCATATTCTGTTTTCAATTGTTTAGTATTAGTATTAATATGTTTATCAAATCCATAATGTCTTTTAGTGTAAAAGCTTGCCTGTATGTTTAAACTTTAAGTTTTTTTAAAGTGTTAATACCCCTGTAGTCCTTAAGTTTGTTCTCTTATCCAAAAATAGCCCCAGTGTTGTCCCTAATACAAAACTTTTGCATTAACGAAGCATTAACCAAAATATTTATTGAGCTAAACCTAGTTGTAATAATTTACAAAAAGTTTATAAAAATGTTAGAGTCTGCTTCAAAAGTGTATAATTCGTAGTTTTTGTTATGTATTCAGTTTATTAAAAAAAAAGCAAAAAAAAAAATTTCTTACCTTTATTTTCCTTCTTCTCCTCTAAATCATTTACATCCCTAATAAAAAATGTCCAAGTTTCCCTAAGTATTAAAAAAACCATCTTTCTAACATTCAATATAATAAATTTTTTCTATACTGTCTACAGCCTCTATAAAATAAAAGCTAAAATTGCTAAAAAAGCTAGTAAAACTCCTAAGTTAAAAATAAAGCCAAAAAAAAAAATCCTGAGTAAAGTAAAAAATAAAAAAACATAAACCAAATTCTAAAAAAATTTTCTAACCCTATAGACTGAA
>VRYO01000100.1:16469721-16485300 GCA_009812075.1 Sialia sialis | reverse complement strand
CCATAAAAAGCTCAAAAAAGAAATTAAAAAAAACCTCCTCCAAATCTCAGCTGTGCAAATTAAACGTCCTAGCATACAACGCAAACGCTTCCCCAATAAAAAAAAAAGTACACTCCTCAAACTAAGTTACAGTTTTTCCTACAAAATTCTAAAAAAACCATAAAAAAATAAAATAAAAAGCCTACAACTGCTCTAGCACAACAAATAAAAAATTAAAAAAAAACCAAAAGTAAAAAAAAGTTTCACCAAAAAAAAACCTGCTCCTGTTGCCCGTAGCCAAACTACTAAGTATAATAGTAATAACTACATGTCTAACCCTCTTAAAAAAACCTCTAAAACGTATGCCCCAAAAAAAAAAATAAAGCTTAAAGGGGTCCTGCCTCTAACCAAAGAGAGGCGAGGGAGAATCACGTCTTTTAAACTGTGTAAATTCAGTAGCCTAGCACATCAAAACCACAAAAGTATAAAGCTCTAGTTAACACAAGTACGCAGTGCACAATAGTTCCATCAAAATATGTAAAAAAAATTAAATATTTCTATTGCTAGTGTAACGAATAAATCACAAAATTTCACCCTAATAAAAGCTAGTTCAACTAAAAAAGAGTAAAAAAACCATATTATTGTAACTAGTCCAAAAGCCCCATGCATTTTAAACATCAATTACCTTCAAAGTAAGTATTTTAAAAACCCAAAAAAACCTCAAGTAAACATTTAAAATAGCAACTGTAATAACAAAGTTCATCCAGCAATTGAATACCTTGCCTAAACTATCCAAAAACCCAATTACAGTAAAACTTCTAAAAAAAAAAAAAAGCAACGCATACCAATTACCACTTCAATAGTACATCACCAACAATATAAAACAACACAAAATGCTGTAATCCCCATCCATAAAATAATCAAAAAACTAAAAAACCAAAAAGTAATCAGTAAAACCCACTCACCCTTCAACAATCCTATTTAACCTGTACACAAATCTAATAAAAAATAAAAATTAACTGTAAACTATCTTACATTAAATAAAGTAACTCCGCTGCTAAGCGCTGCCGTGTCAAACATACTAAAGCTCCAGTACAAGTTAAAATCCAAAGCAGCAAAGTAGTATGCCACCATTAACATCACCAATACATTTTTCTCCATTCCTCTAGCAACAAAATACAAACCTCAGTTTGCTTTTACATAAAAAAATATACAATATACCTAAAACCAACTGTCCCAAGAGTAGAAGCACAGTCCTACCATCTGTCATAAACTAATTCAAGCAACACTAAAAAAAAGTAAAGTTCCAAAACATTTACAATATATTAATAACATCATTATGTAAAAAAACACAGCAACAAAAGTGTTAAAAAAAAAATAAAATTATCCAAATCCTCCTAAAAGCCAGCTTCGCTATTAAAAAAAGTAAAGTTAAAAAACCTACTCAAAATATTCAATTTTTAAAAGTAAAATAACAAAATAAACAGTGTCAAATTCCTACTAATGTCATAAACAAAATTACAGCTATGTCCCCACCAACTAACAAAAAAACCCCACAAACTTTCTTAAGTGCCATAAATTTCTAAAAAATGCACATTCCTAAGTACAGTCAAATTGTAAACCCTCTTTACCTAGTTACCTGCAAAAAAAAAAATTTCCATTAAAACCCTAAGCAACAACTTTTACCCAAATAAAACAAAAAATTGCTTATGCTGTAACCCTTAGCCCAATCAAAACAAAACCAAATATAAAAAATGTGCTCTACTCTGCAACCAAAAACCATAAATTATCTTAAAACCTTTAGCAAAAAGTGCCTAATAAAACTCAAAACCAACCACTAAAATTCTAAAGTCAAAACTACAAAAAATCTAAAAGTAACTACACCCCAACAAAAAAAAAAAATCTTACCTGCCTATAAAAAAATCCAAACTATCTCAAAAGTAATTAAAACAAAAACACAACTCCTCCTAACACCTCAACTACCAGTACTAAAATAAATATTAAAAAAAAAAAATGTTATGTTAATGTTATGTTGCTTTGTACCTTGGTAATAGACATTGACTGTGTGTTTTAGAGGTGTATGTGGTAGATTGTTCTTTGCTGAAAGGAACCTTCAAGGGGAATGGTAAGGCTTGTAAACTTTTACTGCAATGATAATGCTTTTGTTTCAGTTTCTGCTGTGCTTTTATGATGTACTGTGTTTGGACTGGGTTGGGAAATGAGACACTTGTGAGCAGGAAATAATTAATGACACAATAAAACAATTGAGCATGAACATAGACATCTTAAACTTTTGCTCTAGGTCATAAAAAGTGTTAAGATCTCAATTAAGTCCTGTTAACTTGTTTTGTGTTGGTGATTTTTTTTTTCTCTTTGCTTGTATTGTCATGACCAATACCTTTAAGAAAATTATGGTATCAATTAGACTTGTTTATACAGAAATCAAGGTCAGAACAGGTAATATGTGTTGGAGGAAACAATTATCACTGAAGTTTTTGTCTGAATTGAGGCCTATTTGTTGGCTTGTGTAATGGTTCTTAGGGTGCATTTCTACAATACTTGTAATGCTGCAAGGCATGGAAAAGTTACTGAGAAAGAGATGATGCTTTCAACACTTGGAAAAAAAGGTGGTTTGGTTGTCATCCCTTTGCTCACTTAATTCTCCAATTACAGGAGAGTTCGTGGCCTTTTTCCTGCTCTGCTAGTTTGACATGTACAAGTTTCCTTCAAACAGCAATCTGACAATGTGGCTGCAATGAAAAAAGGAGCTTTGCTTTATTTCTTCTTTTAATATGCCAGAAAATATATGAGGCCTAAGACAACTTCAGTGAATGCATTTTGCAGCCATTACTTGATACTGGGGTGAAGGAATGTTGGTAGAGGTTTAACCTCAGTTATGTAGCACTTGGGTTCTGTATAGCACCAGTGGTTCAGTGATGTTCCTTGCACCAGTACCAATAGGATGAAAGAATAGTGAAATAAGATGAACTTAACCTAATGGGTACTGCTGGAGGAATTCCAGTTCTGGAGCTTTATGTATTTTAGAGTGAGTCTGTGCACCTCTGGCAGTTTTCTTTTTCAATGAAAACTTACTTGACGCTTTTGAAAAAAAATAGTCATAGAAAAATGATACCTTAGAAGCTCAACTGGTTATATAAAGAACAAGAATTAGATTTAGTCATGTTTTAAACTTTAAGCCTTGAGAAGGAAAAGCAAAAGGAACATTTAAAGTGGATTATTTTCTACTCTAACTTGAGATGTTCTGTTATCCTATGATTATATTTCACTGGTAGCCATTTGTGTTTATGATACTGTACTGGAATATTGTACTCAAGAGGACTTATGTAACTCCTGCAGGAACAGATCTTTTGCTTTTACTAGAGATAGAAATCTTGGAGCCCACGTTGCCCTGCTGAACTATAAAATTCTAAGAAATTTGTCACTCTCTAGGCTTTTAAGAGCGCACAATAGCTGCTGAAAATCTAGGAAATATCTTGAATAGAAAGTTGTAAGGGTTCATGAATTCTCAGCTGTACTTTCTTTTCTGATTAATACTTGATTTATATTCATGTGTTTAGAATCTTGATTCAGTCCTTGGATTTAAGAGTATAAATAGACCTGGAGATACTTTCTTTTGATGTGCTTTTTAAATGAGCACAATGGTCATGACACTTTGTTAGTAAGGCAATGTGAGGGGGAAGTGGAAACTGCTGACACAAGCTGATGAAACTATTTTCTTTTTTCTAAGCTGTTACAATCTGTCTCTATCAAACCTCATATATGGAGACCAGAGGGTGCAGGTCTTTTGCTGTTGCAAGAAAAATGTAAATTGCATGATTTTCCTATGTAGATAATCACTGAAACTTGATATTCTGAAGTGACTTGAGCTGTCAGATATTGCTGTGTCATACAAATTTGGTGAACTTAATATTAAATCAGGAGTTGATTTCATTCTTTTAAACCAAATGCATTTTTTGGTTATTTGCTGCCATGTGGACCAAGGCACACATTCACAAGATTCCTTGTATGGGTTGGAGAGTCTGGTTTACAAGGACATCAAGCCTGGTGGGTATGCATGGTTAGTTACATTTTATACATGCATGATGAGGAGGTCCTTTAGATTTTTAAAAGTCCCCCTCTCTAAAGCACCCGAATGTAGAAGTGAGGAAACAATACTTGTATGGTAAGCATCCACATATTGGTGGTTCTAGAAATATGATTTTAATTAATGTGGATTTAAGTGGTATCTTGCAATGACTTAGTCCTCTTTTAATTGAGTGGCTGTTTGAGAAGATTAGGAGACCACCTAGGTTTCCATCAGTCATGTTGAGCTCAAGACTAATAAAATGCTGATGATATTGTACTATAATTTTACAACCATCTTTGACTTGAAGAGTAATTGCCCTTACTTAACATGCCTGGATTTAAGGTAATGAAAATTCAGGCTGTGTTGAAACCATGGACAGACAAAATTAACTATAGCAGATTGGAGCCATTAGCATGCTTTCCCCTCTTTCTCTTTATTTGCATTGCTCTCAAGTTAGGCAAGGAAACAGCTTCCCTTGAAATTCAGAGGAACTATTTTTATGTTATACGTGCTTTATTTGTAACTTCCAAACCTGATTTTCAGAAATTTACACTTGGCCAAAGATTCCTGCTTGAGCTGTTATTTGAGGTTTAAAGTCAGCTTACAAACATATAGTTAGTTTCTCCTTAGTAGTGGATGTGGGTGAAGGAGAGGAATATCCTGTTTTATTAGTTTTGTCATACATGGGAGTGAAAGCCTGAGACCTACAAATTCAATAGTTAGTGAAGGAAGCTGTCCTTTTCAAGTTACTTTGGTAAAGGATTACTTGTATTGTTAAAAGGAACTAGCCATAATAAAATGTTTCTATTTGTCTAGTTTTTCCTTTTTATTATTTATATAGTGACCACTCTATTACCTTACCTGCAAGACAGGTTGAAATCTTGGCAGGCAATTTCCCTCCTTTGTTTGAACAATTCTGCAAATGATATCAAGTTGTTCCCCACAGTTAAGTTAGGTACACTGTTATACTTGCTTCCTTCTTGCTTTAATGAGATACACCCTTCTCATGCTCCAACCCCATAAAGATAAGCAGAGAGCTCTTTTGCTGAGTTGTTTTTCCTTGGTTGTCTGTAGGGGGGAAAGAAACAATGCAACTCACCAAACTGGTTTTCTTCAGAATTGTGAAAAAGTGCAAGCATCCTTTAATTAATGAAAGGGTTGTGATGGTGTGGGTTGTCATATGTATGTAAATAATGGAATTTAATTTCATGTAAAGCTTTTAGAATCATAATTTTTCTATATCTTTTGTGTGGTTTCTGGATTTGTAGTTTCCGAGTGCTTTCATACCATACTGCTGATCATCATAAAAATCCTCTTGAAAAGTGCTCTTTGGACTTCCACTTAATCTATATCTTGGCTTGAAAGTTGTCTTCTGGACTTATGCTAGTAGAAGTAGCTGATTGTTTGCTTAACACTGCTGCAATTCTTGAAGCTTTTAGTGACATCTTCTATGCCATTATGCTTTAAGACAAGCTAAACCTTCTTCTGTGTTTTCTTACGCTTTCTTACATGTCTGCTTTACTAACTTGAATTTTATCCTTTTTCCAAAAAATTGCTTGCATTGCAAAAGGACGTAAGCGTAAAAAGTACAAAAAGCATTTTAAGAGACCATTTAGAGGTCGTGATCACTCAAAAGGTGGGTAACAGCTGCGGCTTTTAACGTTAAGGCTTCTTTTTGCTTTCTGTTTGGATTAGTTTTTCATAGCCTGGGCTGTCAATCCAGTGAGAACTTTTTCCTCCTGTTTGAAAGAGAGGATATAAATTGGAGAGAGCTCTTGCTGTTTATCTGTTCTCTGGATCCAGTGAGACTGAAGAGAGTCCTTGTTTCTCTTTACTTGGAGAGTTGTGCCTGTTCCTTCAACTTGAGCTATCTGTAGCATTTACAGCAGAACTGTAAACTAGTGGCACTTCACTGTGACTGTTGGAAAAACTGCATATGCAAGTTATATTTGTTTGTCTGATTTTTGTCAGATTCCAGAAACAAGTAAAGAAAACCTGAAACTGGTGCTATAGCAGAAAACAGTCTTTTTCATCATGTTTTAGCTCTCTGTTCTAAATAAATGATTTAGTGCTGTGACATATCTAAGCAGGAATGCAATTGGTGTTGTTTCCCAAGAGGATAATCATTGTCTGTAAACACCAAACCGTGCAGCTTTTCAGCATTAGCACATGTCTAAGAATGGGTTGCCATGTCCCATGCGGTTGTATTATGTATTTCATCTTGGAGGAAGCTGCAACTGTACACAGACTTGCAGTTGGAGGGAAAACCTTGTGGGGATCCAAGAAAGCTTTGCAAGTTACCACACAATTTGCTGCTGGTAGCTGCATTTGGCTGCAAAAATTTTAATGGGTTCCTTGCACCTAAAAGGCTTGAAGCTTTAATAAGTTAATAGGAAATGTATGTTGCATGTGAAAGTGATACAATGCTTCTGTTTCTTCAGATTTCGTAATTCTTTTCAATTGAAATTAAGTGCTCTCTTGACTGTTATATCAAGTTCAATAATGAAGTCTTCATTTTTAAACAGATTTCCTGAACCTCTGAAAGCTTTGAAAGAAAATTTTTCATTCTTTTAGCAAGATGTGCAAAGTTAGATACCTGTGTTGTTCACTGTGCACAGTATATGTAAAAAGTTAGAAACAGTTAAAGTAAGCAAAGTCAAAACCTGTAATCCTTATTTTTCTTCAACTTGAGCCATCTGTAGCTTTTCCAACAAAAGTGTTTAAGCTCGGTAGGCTGATCAATGGCATTTTCTGGAATAGCTGCATTGTAGGGAGGGTACTGAACACATCAGTGCAGCCTGTAAAGGCAGCTAGAAGACAAGCAGCTCACTCATCCAGGCATACTTGAGGTAAAATGCTGAAACACAGACTGAAATGGTAGTCATATCACTACAGTGAAATAATGAGTGATTGTAAATATTACTCCTTGCCATTGTATGTATTATTCAAGGGTATTTTGTGCTAAATTACTCTTACTCATTTGCTTCTTGAAACTGAGGGACTTTTAAGTGAGAATCTTCAACCTTGAAGGGAATAATGAGGAGTATATTAATCCAGAACTTTCTGTGGGCTAAACTGCTTTGACTGAAATTTAGACATCTATTTACTTGTGGTTAAGTTGTGCACAGGCAGCTAATATCACATCTTCAGAATATGGATGTGCAGAAAAGGAAAAAAAAATATAATGTGTAATCTAAATAAATGAAAACTGAAATGTTAATTTAGAGGAAATATTAAATTTGCATTTCTGTAGTTGTTGGTGTAATGAAATTCAAGATGCAATTATTACACTAAATACTGACTTAAAAAAAATTCTTGTTCTAGCCAAACCAAAGGAGGAGAAGAAGGATACTTTCTTAGAAAAGCTTGCAACTCAAGTTATAAAAAATGTGCAAGTCAAAATCACAGGCATTCACGTTAAATACGAAGATGATGTAAGTAGCTGGGATATAATATCTTCATTTTTATTTGGGCTTCAGTGCAGTTCTGATTCTCTAGTCCGTAGAGAAACTGTATGTGCCACTTTGAAAGAGTTGCTGAGGTTTCTTCTGCACTTCTTCAAATAACTTGCCTCAGATATGACTGAATGCCAGAAATATGGATATGTGAAACAGATGATCTTTTTCCCCTTGTCCAGTGCTGCCTTGCTCACTAAATGTGAGCAGTGTCTGTTCTCACATATTGCTGCTTGCAGTGGACGTAGAGACTTTTTCAGTGTCCTAGGAGAGTCCACAATGGCAGAAGTTGATGGGTTTGCAGATGGGTCTGAATGCAGACTGTTGAAAACACTTGATTGATAAACAAGAATGTTCGTTTGTTTGAACCAAACTGGTATTTCTAGTTTTGCCTTCCTTTAGAAAAACAATTAAGCAGTTTGTTATGAGACAATTGAATTCAAAAGAAAAGCACTGGATAATAGTGTATTTCTCAGGCCTTTCTTTGGGGCTGTTGTCAGAAACACTGAAGTTAGAGATGTCATAGAAGTGCATATCATTAAGTGATAAAGCTGACTGAGATGTGATACTCTATTTTTTTTTTCCCTGCATGACGATGTTAGAATGCAAAAGAAAATTTTCAGTTTGAAGTCCTAAGTCTTTACAGTACAGCCGTATTAGTTTTGGTCTATCTTAGTGGGTTCCAGTAAGATTTTCAGTTAGATTAACTAAGCAAAGGAAGTTGCTCAGAGCAGTTCAGGATTTCAGTCAATTTTGAAGGATACGTCTCTCTGCAGCAAGAGGAATAAATACCTGTAATTTTTCTGTTTTTGTAGATCACAGACCCACAGTGTCCGATTTCCTTGGGAATGACATTGGGCGAGCTTAGTTTGCTGGTAATGTGTGTGTGGATGCATGTACTTGTGTGTTAAGTTTGCTGGTCTTTGGAGTAGCAGAAAGAATAAGGAACCTAGTAAGAAGACATAGTGACAGTGTGCATACAGCTGGAAATTAAGATATAGTAATTTCACACTCATAAGCTGCACCTGGTTATAAGCTGCACTTCTGGGTAGTCAGGAAGACCATGGAATTTGTCCATAAATAAGCTGCACTGGGTGATAAGCCGCACATTTTTTATTTTGAAGTGTGGCTCCATGTGCAACAAAGTAACATGTTAGTAACAGAATTGCGTGGTCACGAGGTTTGCTGTCAGGTGCACAATTTGCAAACAGTTTTCACAGACTGGCGAAGCCTTTAAACGCAGCCCCAGGTGCCCTCCCCATGCCGTGGGCCCCGGCACTCCCGCTTCTGGCGCTGGCTGCCACAGCTCCCCGCGCCACTCAAAAGCGGCGGCTCGGCGGGCTGGCTGTGCGAAACCGGCAAAGGGGCTTGGTAAAGTGCGAAGCCAGCAAAGCAGCGGCAAAGTGGCTCGGCAAAGCGCGAAGGCGGCAAAGTGGCTTGGCAAAGTGCAAAGGCGGCAAAGCGGCTCCGCAGCAGCTCCCCACCCACTGCCCGGCCACGGCTCCATGCCAGCTCCCTCCCTGGCCGGCTTGCACTTCCGGGTTGGCATTTCACCAGAATTTGCCCATAAATAAGCCACACCTGGTGATTAGCCACACTTCCAGGATCGGCTCAATTCTTCAGTGAAATAGATGTGGCTTGTCAGTGTGAAATTACTGTAATCTTTTATTAATGCAAATAATACTGGCAGTTGGAGCAAGGAGAAGGGAAGAGGGTTGAGGAATGTTACACTTTCTGAGACTTGGCAATTTGTTCTAGTGATCTGAGTGACCTTTGAAACCAGGCAGGTTATGTCCAGGTGTAATGAATGAGGGTAAACATTGCATCATGATGACCAAGAATTTGGTATTTTTCTGGGCCTTTTGAGAAATGGAGAGAGAAAATTTCAGCGTCTCTTTACTTTAGCTGTTAAACATTTTATGGGTAGGATGAGGAGTTGGATATCTAAGTATGAAAGTAAATGGGTAGATTTTTGTATGTTACCTTGATGAGTGTGTATGCAGAGAAAGTGCATGCATTTGTTGCTTAGAAGCATAGAATAAATCCACAAATGTGTTAGCTAAGCACAAAATTGCTCTTATCACTTTAAACTTTTAGACAACAAATGAGAACTGGACACCTTCCATTTTGAATGAAGCTGCAAAAATAATATATAAGGTAATGTGTTTTAATTTTTTTTTTCTTACACACTTGAAGAAAGCAAATAATCTTTGAGCCTAGTAAACCTGGGCCTCTAGATAAAGTTGGAAAAATAGTTTGCTTTTGGAATGTTCCGGTTTTTCTTTTTTTTTGATATATAAGCACAAGTAGAGCACAAGTAACTGTTTTAATGTAAGGCATAAACTTAAACAAACTCTCTTTAAATAATTTCTCTTAAGTGTGAATGCTGATCCCCTTGTTCAATGCATTGCACCACAAGCCTGTGTGGAAACTGTGATTTTAAAGAGGTGGTCAAATTGCCGTTTCCTGCCCTAATTTGTATTCCTAATATAATTTGAATTCTGGGAAGTATGCAGAATCTTTGTTCTCCCTGCCCACCTCCTGAACCACCCCCAGAGCCTGTGCAGAAAGGAGCAAAAAGGACTATGCAGAGATCTTAAGGAATTATAGGAACAATATAAGAAGGGTTTAATAGTCCTGGCTTCTTTATTAGGCCAAGTACCAGTTTTCTGCACCCTTGTCCCTGTAATCCAGGGTCATGTTTTACAGATGTGCATGAACGTGTGCTTGAAGAACTTGCAATTCAATTATTTCAAGATACTATTCTCAGATTAAATATATCTCAGTGTTCATTTGCTGTCTAGTCTGCTTTCATATGTTTTCTATTTTCACAAATGGAAAGTTAAGTTTGTAGGATGGATGGAATACAGAGTATGCAGATTGTTGCATGTTTTATTTCCTGTGCAGCTTTTGTGCCTGGACAGCCTCAGTGCTTACTGGAACATACACAGCAAAATGTATTATCATGGCTCCCGTGAACAAATACTGGTAATGTAGAAGAAAATGCATTAATTACAATATTCTCTGGCCCTTGTAGTATTCAAAACTGTGCCACACTGATTTCTACCCCACTCCTCACACTTACGGTCACTGTTTTCAGGGTCATATGTTAATCCATTGTTCTGTTGTTGATAATATTTTGTGATCCTCGTTTGTTATCAACCCCTATAGACATGATATATTTCAGACATGTTTAGATATGATATATTTTTAAACTATTGTACTTAGAAAGGTGATCTGTGTGTCTATGTGCAATACTACTTCTTTGCCTTTTTTTTTTTTTTTTTTTGTGCTTGTCTTCTATGGATACCTTTTTTTTTTTGTCTTATTTTACCCCTAACAAGGTATGTACTTAACCGAGTGAGCTTGGTTCTAACATCAAAGATTGATTCAAAACTGTGAAGTGCTTAAAACCAACCAGTTGACTAAGAACAGCCAAGTTTATTTGGCACTATCTGTCTGTGGATGTTTTCTTCTTTTTTCTCTGAATCTTAGTCTGATGTGAAAACAAATTGATACACAGCTTGAATTGACAGCTGCAAAAGTCTGCATAGTACACATGAACTTATGTTGGTCTACTTAAAGTTTTGAGAACTCTGAACAAGTAATGCTCTTCAGCAATTGTTAGACAGTATCATATCCCTTTACAGGATCAGCTGAAAAGAGGAATTCCCTGTGATGGTAACCAGCCTGAAGACTACCAGTACAGTAAGTAAGCTAGAAATGAGTGAATCTAAACTGTTCTGAGCATGTTAGTGTACAAAAGCCTGATCTGATCCTGCAGGCATGGCCATAATATCTTCATTTTAGAAAAACCTTAATGTAATAAAACATATTAGGGCTTATATTGCTTTTTGACTATTGCAGGGCTGTCTTAATTGTTGTTGGCAAGAATTGCATCCTGATTCTGTGGGGCTTGAATATGCACATTATTTATTGATATGATTGCTCTATTAAATGTTATATTTAAGTAAAAAATCCATCTAATTTTTTTTTTATTTTCAAGTTTTCAGACCAGTGTCAGCCTCTGCAAGACTCTATATCAACCCATATGCAGAAGCAGAACTGAAAACTCCTAAGATTGATTGTAATGTAGAAGTACAGAGAATTGTCATTGAATTCACTAAGCCACAGGCAAGTTGGTTTGGTATTTATCACCCATTTGAGTTTGTGATGAACTATAGTGGTTTTTCACTTGAAAAAATTCTTCTTAGGGATTTGTGTGCTTAGATGCCTGTAGAATTTCTAAACTGTGTTGCAGTACCGGTAGGAAAGGTGTAGGATCTTTTCCCCGCTGTGTAAGTCGCTTCCTGGTGATTCTTATACTCTGACACTCTTGTCTGTGTACCCTCTGGGAACCACCTGATCTGTATTCAGCCCTTCCAGCGGCATTCTTTACACCTAGAGAATGCAATCATGACTAGCCCTTATCTTATTAAACTATAATCCAGTTTTATAACTGCAGAGATGCCACAGTACAAGCAAGGGTGGGAATGAATGGAGTGTACTGGCTTTGGCAACCAAGTCTGCTGAAGTATCAAGGAACTAATTTAGATTGCTCCTCAGCAATTTTGTGTTCTCATTTATTCAGAGATAATCTTGCAGTTAGTTGGTTAAAGAGCCTTTTAGCTCCTAGGGATGACTAAGTTGTATATATGTTGAGTTCAGAGCTGTACCACTAAGGTTCACTAATGTAAAGGCAGCTCTAAAATGAGAGAAACTGCATTGACAAATGAATGTGGTTGGTTTGAGAAAGCCTGTGAGTTTGTGCCGAGCAGACTGGTAAAACTACAAATAGTTGTTCTTGGAGAGAAGTAGGGGTTTTCAGAGTGGTCTTTGAGAAGAATGGGTGCAGTTGGTCACTTTCAGGTACGAATGAAAATGCATAGACCTAAATTTCTGTGTAGTTGGAGGAATACTGAAGGCCATGGTATGCATGCAGTTCGAGCACTGCCTACTAACAAAATCTGAACCTCTGCTGAGAAACTTGTTTTCCTGTTTAGTACCTCAGCATGATAGACCTGTTGGAGTCCATAGATTACATGGTTCGCAATGCACCGTACAGAAGATTTAGGCCAAATGTACCTCTCCATAAAAATGCCAGGGAATGGTAAGCTATGTGCATTCATACATTTGTTGGGACATGCTGGAGCCAGTCTCTTCATTCTACTTTGTGGTTAAAAGTAGTTTTAAAATTAGATCACATGCTGATATAATTTTCACAGAGTTTTGCTTAGCCCTTAGATTCAAGTGACAAAGATCCAGTTGATGAATATCTCACTTGCTAAGCTGAGGTCCCCAAAATCTGAATAAAATTCCAATGCTCTGTACCAGAGGTTAAAATATAATTTTAGAAAGGCAAAAGAAAAAACTTGGCGAATGTTATACAAGGGAAATGTATGTCAGCTGTAGTTTGTAAAGATTTGAACTTAGATGCTTTTAGTTGGCTTTTTTCAAACTACTAACTGATACTGATTATCCAAGTGCTTAAGTGCACTTAATGCTGTAAACAGCCCAAATTTGGAAACATGCAGAAATCAATAATGAAGGTTTGTAGCTCTTCAGGCATTAAGTGCAAGCCCTCAGTCCGTTTTTCAAAAGTGATGTTGAAAACATTAAAATTTTTGTAAGCCATGTTACTCAAATCACAAATGGTGAACAAAGTGCATACTAATGAACTACCTCTGCAACCTGTAAGTGGTAATGCACAAATGAAATGGGAAGTTGTTCACAAGTGTGAAATTATTGTAGGTGGGAGTATGCAGGTAACAGTGTTCTTGAAGTTCATATCAGAAGACATACTCGAATGTGGTCATGGAGTAACATAAAACAACACCGGCAGCTTCTGAAGAGTTACAAAAATGCATACAAGAACAAGCTAATACAGAGTAAACTGTCAGAAGAAACACAGAGGCAAATCCAGGTATGAGTCCTTTCTCTTTGGAGGAATTGTATTTTGGTCCCTCTCTGAAGTAATTCCTTAGATATAATTGAGAATAATCAGAGTTGTTGGTTTTAAAAGAGCACAAGAGATTTGTGGAAATACCTTTTTAAACTGAAGTATTGTGTAACCTGTAGTGGAAAACAAAATAAAATACTAGTAAAGTGCTGTTTAAGCCAATCTGTCTTTGGTTGAGGATTAATGAACATGGATACATATAATGAAGTGCAAGAGTAATCTAGTTAATGAAAAAAACTAAACTGCCTAACATTAGTTTTATCTTTTAGTGAACTTTTCAGCTGGGGTGGTATATACCTGTGATAGGAATGAGCAGAGGTAGCAATCAATTGGAGTGTACTAAGGAGCTGGTAGAAAATTCATAGTGGTGAGCCTTTCCTAAATGTGTTTTAGTGGCAAATAATTTGATCATATATTTTTGTAGGACCTAGAAAGAAAACTTGACGTCTTCAATATAGTCTTAGCAAGACAACAAGCACAAGTAGAGGTAAGGAGTAATTTTTGTTCAGTAATACTGTAGCACTTTAAATAGGATGGTTTTGTAATCATAGTAGTTTTAAAAAATTTGTGCTGATGCGTATGATAGGATAAGTAGGTTGGAAGACAAGTTTCCTATCCTTCAAGGACAAGAGTAAATTGATTTCCAAACTGGAAACTAGTTAAAAAAAACCTCAAAAGTTTCAAATGATACAGGATCAGTACTCAGGTTTGTTACTACTAGGTTAAGGAATCTACTAGAATTAAGGAATATAATTTTTTTTTACTCTCTTAAATGCTGTCTTTTGATATGGGTTCTACCTTATTGTAGTCTAAATGCTGGTGACATGTGTAGAAAAAACTGTCCAAAGTAAAAATTAAGTATGCTTGTGTCTGTGCATGCACAGATACACAGAGACATGTTCTTCACCCTGGTCCTCTTTTTGCTACTTTCTAGTGAGTCAAAAAGCTCTTAATTCCTTGTGTGTGGTGTTGCTGTCCCTCAGTTAAATGGATGCTCAACATGCATACGTTCATGGAATATTTACAGAAACACAGTAATACTATAAATTATATATTTTGTCCAATTTGTTTTAATCTCTGATTTGTAGACAATAAGATCAGGACAAAAGTTATTGAAGAAGAAAAGCACTGAAGCGGAAAAGAAAAGTAGCGGATGGTTTGGTGGTTTCTGGCGTAAAAGAGAATCTAGGATTAAAGAAGATGAAGAATCACCTGTACCTGAAAGTACGTGTAGATTGTAATGCATTAATGTCTAGAGAGCTTTTATGTTTTCTTACACATTAAAAAGAGAGTAACAGTATTTTTGCTTCTTACTATGCAGGAGAGGGTATGGCATAAGCAGTGCAATGCAGTATTGATCATTTAACGGCACCTCTTACTGAATATTGAGTTGGCAAATAAGGCATTCTTCTAAATTTGCCATAAGCTTCTCAGAACCTTGGTGAGGAGAAGAATATGGCACTTACTATATTGATATACTGTAGTGATAATTGGCAACAATTGGTGTAATGTTTCTGGTGATTTGCTGTCTCGATCACAGGTTTGATCTACTAAAATTCCTGAAATCTATTTTCATCCTGAGGAGCTATGGATACTTTTGTAATAAAAACTATATTGATTTCTGTGCTACATACGTAACACTGTATATGAAGATTCTTGCGTGAATTACTTTGCAATCTGGAATTTAATGCAATATCAAGAGTCAATGGAATGTATCAGCTAAAGTAGTAGGAAACAAATGTGAGGAAAAGTGGTAATTGTTATTTATTAAAGTGCAAATTTAATGGATTTTTGTTTTTTAGGTATTGATGAACTAATGACACCAGAGGAGAAAGCTAAACTTTTTACTGCAATTGGATATAGTGACAGCTCCCATCACCTTTCATTACCGAAGCAGGTAAGCAACCTATGGGATGGTTTTAAAAAAAACCACAGCAAATTATGTATAAAGATGCCTTCAGCTCTCTCATTACCCTGAAGAAAGATGAAGGCTTCAAATTCAGGTAAGGAAATATTATTTGATTCTTCTGAAGTTGCTGATTGATGGAGTCCTAAAATGGTACAGTAATTTTACGATTATAAGCCGCACCTGAATATAA
>VRYO01000100.1:16299969-16468721 GCA_009812075.1 Sialia sialis | reverse complement strand
GCTGGATTCTTCAATGAAAAAGGTGCGGCTTATATTCGTGAAATTACTATACATATATTGGGCAGTCAGAACCATCTCTGGACAAGGCTAAGTCTTGATATTTAGCAGTAGGAGTGACAAAGGCATGCAAGCTGTGTCTTCTAAAATGTAGTTTTTTAGTGGGATTATAATGATTTTGTTTGATCTAGTGAGTCCTCAACTGAATGTAGTTTAGCTATGCTTGCTTAAGGGTTTAAAAAAAATTTCCTTAGTGCTCAAAAGAATGAGACAATATTTGTTGAACTACACTATTTTATGGTAAATAAATGACTGGTAAACATTGAATTAAGTAAAGACTGTACTTTGCTTTCTGCATAGAGATGAGTTTCTAATCTTACTTGACTGGAAAAACTTAGACACATTTCAGTGTGTTAAAATAAGGAGTTCTGAAAAATTGTTCTTACTGAGATGACTAATTGCAGTTTCCTCTGTTCTTCTCACTAGTATGTTGCCCATGTTGTGACACTGAAACTGTTAAGTGCTTCTCTTACAATTAAAGAAGACAAGAATGTGGCAGAAACTCTAAAAGTACAGATAATTGATCTGAGTACCAAAATATCACAGCGCCCAGGAGCACAAGCCATTAAGTAATTGATTGGTATTTTCTTTTTGTAGAAACATCTCTTCCTCTCCTCACCCCACTTCCCAGCTTCTTAACTTTTCTTGGGTAGTGCTTGTGTATTGCCTTGTAAACTTGTGGGCATTCTGTAATTGTACTCTGTTGTAAATAATGTAATCTGGTGAATAGCATAGAATGAAAGCAAGAAGGGAATGCTGTGTGCTAGTTTTCATGAACAATGGCAACCTCTTTCTTGAATATAAGAGTCAAAGTGCTGAATGTGACTTTAGGGAGGTGATACAAAGCTGTGTGAAATGATGTGGCCAGCATACTCCAGCCAAGCTAATGAATGTATTGCTCACCACCTACAGAAATGAAAAATTAAGTATTTGTGCTGTAGGTGGGAGATCAGCCAGAGCATAAGATACTGAGACTTTCCTATGTTTTAAGAGAGGACACACCAAAAATACTGGACAAAATTTTTTTACACAGTCAATGAATAAGATTTCCAGTGTCTGGAAAATGAATTTGTGCACTTTATGCTTTCATTTGCAGTTTCTTCATTTCAAGCTTCATGTATAAGATCACCAGCTCATCCACTGACTCTTGAAGTATTTTTGCTGAAAACCATTCAGGGGAATTTTGAAGGTGCAGCTTGAATACTGCATGGAAGCAAAATGAGCTTTGACATTATTTTACATAAATGCATGCCATATCATTTAGTTTGCAAGACTGAAGCTGTAAAACAAATATTCTTATAAGTGATATTTCTGAAAAAAATGTAGTTCTGTTATCTCAGTAGAGCCAGGCATATGACCAAACAGGTTGGCTCCCAAAGTCAGGGATATTAATGGTGAAGGCACAGGACATGAAAATAATTTTCTTATGTAATAGGTACTTCTAAGGATGAGTGAAGTTAGTGTGGTGTGGTGGTGTTCAATGGCTTTCTTTAAAGGTGTTTTCCTGCAGACTCCACTTTGGACACTATTGTCAGGGCAGTACAGAATTCTCATTTGCACTAAAAGAAGTCTGTAACTGCTTTTTAAATCCATACATAATAGTAAACATTCCTACATTTTTTATTTATGTAACATAAATACTCTGCCTTTCTTTTGTCTTGCAACTGATTCTAACCCTTTCTAATTAAGTATTTTTAACTATTAATCTTCTTTAGGGTTGAAGCAAAGCTTGAAAACTGGTATGTTACAGGCCTGAAACAAGAAAACGTTGTACCATCTCTTGTGGCTTCCATAGGGGATAGCAAATCTTCTCTGCTTAAGATTGAGTTTGATGTTAACCCAGAGGACAGTACAGCTGACCAGAGCCTTACTATTGAATCACAGCCTGTGGAAGTAAAATATGATGCAGTGAGTAGTAACAAAACACTCAGGTATTTCTGAGTCCTCTTTCTCTGCTCTTATTCTCTTGGCTCTGTCCAGGTCTGATTTTGAATTTTTATTGAGTTATTGAGTGACTTATATATAGTGCTATACAGTGCTAATTCTTGTTTGTGTTTTTCTTTTTTTTAAGAGAACAATAAATGCAATGGTAGAATTCTTCCAGACAAGTAAGGGAATGGATCTTGAAAGATTAACAACAGCCACGTTAATGAAACTGGAAGAAATCAAGGAAAGAACTGCTACAGGTAAGATAGTAACAGATCTCAGTGAAAGTGAGCCCTTAAAATGCTTCCATATGATTACCCAAACACTTGGCTTATGTTTTGATGTATGATGGGATTTTTCCTTAAGTTGGTTGCCCTCATTTCAGCTGGGATAGAGTTATAATTCCATGTGTATAAGGCACACTGGAGTATAAGATGCACTTCTGGGTTGGCAGTTTTCTGTGCTTTGTCCATATATAAGGCACACTGACCTATAAGGTGCACGTCTGGGTTTCGAGTGAAATTTTAGTCAAAAGGGTGTGCCTTATATATGTGAAATTACTTTAATATCTTTACTTGGTTTCTTGGAGGTTTATTGAATGTTTTGTGGGAAGGAGCATTGAGTTTAGTAAGAAATCAGTAGAATGCTATGAAAGTCTTTGTTCAGGAGGCTTTATCTTTCACATAGCATGTTTTTGTATGCTGTCACAGTTGTTTCACTTGTGAATAGCATTTACATTTCTATGCCCTTTCCTTTTTGTTTAAGGATTAGTTCATATTATCGAAATGCGGAAAGTCCTTGACTTGAAGATTAATCTGAAACCTTCCTACCTTGTGGTTCCACAGACTGGTATCTACCATGAAAATTCAGATTTGCTGATTTTGGATTTTGGTACATTTCAGGTATATGAATGACATCTCTTATAAGCTCAAGGGAAGCAAATATTTTCTTTTAACATAGCTGTTGTCTGGAACCATCTTGCTTTCAGAAGGCAGGGTGATCATCTGTTTTGATGTATTTTTAACTTACCGTATTTCTAACCAGATAAGTTTGGGTCAGCAGTTTGATTAGAATTGCTAGGGTATCTTTGACATATTTGTGTGAGTTAATCCTCCTCAGGAAACATGTTCATGTTATAATCAAGATTGTAATACCTTATCATTTTGAATCTTTCATTTCTTCAGCAGAATGCATGAACTTTTGCTTCCTTTTTTTTGTAAAATAAAATTTTGTAAAATAAGAAATTGTTAATAAAACAATTTTTCTCTTGAGGTTTGAAAATTAATTAGCTTGTTTCTATAAAATAGAAATATTGCAATCATGTAACTTGATTTAATGACTGATTAAATATTTATTTCAGTTGTATTCCATAAGTAAAATCATAGAATAGTGAAATTATTTTTCTCATAGCTTAGAATTAAGTGGATTGATAGAAGTAACAACAAAAAAATCTACTTGGCAAAAATAAGTGAAATGTGAAATGATTTATATATTTTCTCTGTAAGATTCTAAATGTCAGTTGTTAATCCCTATGAATCATCTTTCCATCTTCACTAGAATTAATAGCACATGTCTCTTTTAAAGACTTGACTTTATTTTGTTTGGCTTGTGTTTAGCTGAACAGCATAAATCAAGGCAATAGTGAAGCTTCTAACTTTTCATCTTTAGAGGAGATTATGGACAAAGCTTATGACCGATTTGATGTGAAAATTCAAAATGTGCAACTTCTTTTTGGAAGAGCAGGTAACAAAACAACATGGCTGCTGTTTATGCAAGAGATTGTTGAAAGCTACCTACCAGTAAGAAAGAAATATGTTTAAAAAAAAAACAACCCCAAACTAAATTCAGTAGTTAAGATAGGTTATAATACAAATTGGGTGCTAAACTTTGAAAAAATTGGTTAGTTTCTCTTCAATCAGGGGCTCACTTTTTGTTTGGACTTGTGCATCACTTTGATAGTAGCAATGAATGTAAATGAATAGAACTCATGCTTTTCATCATATGTAGGAAAAGCACACCTAAAATTTGCCTTAGTTCTTCACTTAAATTTAAGTTCATGTAGTCAACAGAATGCTGGGTTGTTATTTTATCTTTTATCTGTCTATCCATTTGTTTTTCTAGGGGTCAAAGTAGATACATCTTTTAGTGTAGAATTGTGTTTAGTGTTGGTAAGGCAGTCGTGTTCACAAACGGGATTAAAAACTTTTAAAATACTTGATCTAAGTAGTTTTATGTTTCTTTGATTGGTGACTGGGATTTTTTACCCTCATAGTGATGCCATTTGATTACTTTAATGATGCCTTAATTAAAGCAATTAACAAGTGATTTTTTTTTCATCTAAATTTACTTGACATTTTCAGGTGAAGACTGGAAGAAGGCTCGTTTTCAACATCCATCAACTTTGCACATTTTGCAGCCTATGGATATTCATGTACAATTGGCAAAATCAATGGTGGAAAGAGATTCCAGGATGGCAAAGTAATGTATTAATGTAGAAAAGATTCCTTTGGAATTACTTTGTACTTAGAGAAAAGAAAGCTGTGTTTTCTCTTAGAGGTTTGGTTGCACTTTGCAATTTGACGGTATTAACTAAGAAACCGAAATAGGTTACTATTATTGGCAAAATCTTTTTTGAGTAGTGGTTTCTCAACCCTTTGCTGGCTACTAACTACTGCTTAAGACCAAGCCCTGTTTTAATGCAGAATCCCTGGCTTTGCTCCAATACGATCTTTATATAGAAGTATCCATATTAGTAAGATGTTCATGAAGAATTGGTACCTTTTTGTATAGGAGTTTAATCAGTTGGTTTTTTAAAACAAGGTTTAAAGTGTCAGGAGGACTTCCTTTGGTGCATATCAGACTGTCTGACCAGAAAATCAAGGCAATCTTTGATCTGATTGATAGCATTCCATTGCCTCAGAAGTCGTCTATGTCAGTTCCAAGCACAAAGGTAAGCTGACTACAAGCAAGAAAGCTTAAAAAGCACCCAAACAAGCAAAAAACCATCACTAATGTCTCCACTGACTTACCGTCAGAACATTCAGGTTTTCCTCAAACAAGTGGTAGAGCCTTTGTCATTGTCCTTCTGGTTTCAGTACAAGTATTGGCAGAGCTGACCTTGCCAAAGAATGTGGGGGAGGCATTGTGAAGCATTCATCATCAGTAAAAAAATACGAACATACCAAGTTATAGAAACTTTAAAATACTGTTTTGGTTATTTTTCTTATTTTCTTTGCCTCCAGGTACCAGCTATTCCCACAATTCCTGTTGTTGGTAAAGGGTTACTTAATGCACCCCAGTTGTTAGCAGAAATAGTGTCAGGTAAGAAGCTACAGATGTCTTTGTAAAGTAAGGCCTTAATTTAGGAAATAGCTAGTATTTTCATGCTGTTATTGATGTTAAAACATGGAGTGACAGCAGAGATAAGCATGATGGGTCATATCTACCCTTAAGTGCATAACGAGATTTGATTAAGATGCTGATGTTACCTCAGACTAAGAAACTTGCTTTTTCTAAAAGGCAAACCCACCTTTTTAAAAAACTTAATATTATGCATAAGCAGCCTCTTCAAATGAGTGAACCATAAATGCCAACTGTATTTGGTTGTTCTGACTGTTTTGCATTAGCAAAGCTTTCTTTTTTCTGAAAAGGCAGAACTAGAATAACACATTTCTGAGAAATTACTGTATTGTCACTGGATTTGAGCATTTATTTTCATGGCTGTTCTACAGAAAAATTTCCTATGGTAACCTGGACACTTGTTTCCTGGAGCTTCTCTTATTATTACTTTCTCATGTGTTCTTGAATGTCTTATGATGCCTTTAGACTCTAGTGCTGTCTTTAATGGGGCTTTTGTTTGCTTCTCATCCAATGGGTAAGAGAGCAGTATGGATCTAAAATATATTTTGTCAAGTTAATTTAAAGTGATTGTGCTGTTAAAACTGCAATTGGAATAGGAAAAAGAAGGTGGGATATTTAGTCCTGTTTCTAGAAAAAGTTTAATGAGGAAGTAATTCACTTCTGCAGACTCTGAAGAAGAAGAGTATTTCGATTTTGAGGAAACCTCTGAACCAACTGACAGTTCAGTAATTAAAGGAGAAGAAATAAAAAAAGAGGAGTCTGCTCAGGAGGAGCTGACAAATCTTCAGCTGAAGTTTGAAATTAAAGAAGTATGTCTGTAATTCTGTTTCCCTACCTAAAGAATACTTTAAAAAGAATCCAATATTCATTTATTAGTGTTCTCCAAGAGTAATGGATGCAGAAACATGATTACCAGACAAAAAGCCCTCATATATGCACATACATATTTTTATGCGTATGAGATAAATCTTGTCTATGTGTGATGCATATAAATAAAAACATGATGCATACACATGTATGTATTTAAAGAAAAAGTCCCTTATTGGAGTATTTTAGTAGAAGGAAATAGTACCAACTCATAATTAGGGGGTAGGCAGTGGGAATTTTGCACTGCATGAACAAAGTCAGTATCCAGGCAGGTCTCTTGCAAAGAGAAAATCCCCAAATATTCTTTGTGTTTATATTGTTCACTATCAAACGATCACTTCTCTTTTCTATTATATACTCTTAAATCTGTAATAAAAACAATGCTTCCAACAAAGCAGGGAGGGCATAAATTTTGCACTTTTTTTGTTGTTGGTTTAAATGGTGAGATTACTGCATGTGCAAAGATGGCATAACTGTATTTCTTGTTCATCCAGGTTTTAGTAGAACTCACCAGACAAAAGAAAATTGAGGAAACAGTACTTGTATTTGATGTAATGCATCTTGGGGCAGAAACTACTGTCAAAACCTATAATTTAGCAGCTGTATCTTATTTGAAGAAAATAAGCTTGGATTACTATGGAATTGGAGGTAATAAGCAGTGGCAGAGAAGTGCATTTGTGTGTATATGTGTGTGTAGCAATTGGAGCTCTCCTGTTTCTTGTGCTCGCTGAAAAACAAATGTTGTTTCAGCTTCCCAGTTAATGTGCAGCTGTCCATTGGCAGTGCTTGTGCTGCTGATACAGTTGATAAGCCCTGGACTCTCACCATAATGCTTATGGGATAAATAAATGTCTTGGAGCTCAGTCTTTGGATGGAGAAAGGATTTGTCCTTTTGGACTTGGCAAAGAGAAACCAGTGGTGCAATATATTCTAGCAAATGCTACTGAAAGTTAACCCTTACCTTCAAGGCACAAGTTGTTTGGTTCTTTGAAAGAACAGGATTGATCCTAATTCTTGTTTATCTCATGTGGTGTTTTACAGGTAAAAAAACACCCATTCATCTAATCAGGTCCTCAGACAAACCTGCCTTAGACCTTCTGAAGGTGGAATATATCAAGGTATACACAAAGCTTTTAAAAATTATTTTTAAAGCATTTCTATGTATTTCTAATATTGTCTATATATAGTCCTAAACCTACTATTCAGAGCTAGTTGGATTATTTTGTATCTTCTGAAGAGGACAGTGACTGGTTGAAATTAATATTAATTTTCATTCAAATCATTATTTTCAGGCTGACAGAAATGGGCCACAGTTTCAGGAAATTTTTAACAACACTGAACAGATGATTCAAGTGAGTTTTTGCAGATTTTATTGCTTATTTTCCTTTGGTTTGCTTGCTCAGAACAGAGAAATTAATAAGAGATGTTTTGCTTTCCTGTTTTCCTGCCTTCCAGCAGGAGATTTCAGAAGTTTAAACATCTTTGAAAATTTTTATACTGCTTAAGAGCAGAATGTTTGTTGAACTGTTGAAAAAGTGTCTATTGAGTTCATGTAGATGAAATTCGAACTACTGTAAGAATGCATCTTCTCATGTCAGGGATCAAGATATTCAGGGGTCCAGTAGGGGAAACTCTAGTGAGTCAGTCTTTCACTTTCAAGTAAAATAATTTGTGTTTGTGAGTGCCCCATATACAGCACTCTGTTGGCTGTCTTTTATAAAAAGTCTAAATCCACGTCTTGAGAGTGCTTTTTTTTACTGATGGTGTATTTGTGATTTTAGTTTAAGGAAAAAGAGTGACTTGAGGCATTCTTGAAATAAAGTACACAGGATGATATTTTCTGTTATAGGTCCTTTGTCTTCTTTATACCTTTATGGCATTATTTTGTCTGCCTTATATTAGTGTGAAGACTGAAATATTTCACTTGTTACTTAATAGTTTGAGTGTCTATAGATTTCATCTGAGAGCTTTAATTACTGAAATCTTTTTGCGAAAGAGCAGATCCTGAAGCTACAGCAAGAGATGAGTTCTAATACTCCAGTGCTGCTGAGTTAACTGTCTTCATACTACGGGCTAATGCTTCTATTAAGAGAACTCAGTTTTCTGTATGTCATCTGTTCAAGGGAGTTGTTGTTCCCTTGCAGCTCTTTAATGGGTCTTTGGCACCTGGAAGAATTAATTTGGGCTGTATTTCTAGTTTCAAGTCCATTCAAGTGGAAAACTTCTATTAAACTACCAGGCATGCACTTAACCTTTTGGACTCCTTAGTGGATTTACTGAGGAATACCCATATTCTAAATATTTTCTTAATATGTCAGCCACCTGCCATTTACCCATGCTGGTAGGACTGTTATTGTAGGAGCATTCAAGCCCTGGTTTTATCAAAATAAATTAATTTTGAGTCAGTATTTTTTGTACTGAGGAGGTTATAGGTTAGCAGTTACGGCTGTAAGAGCTGTAACTCTAGGTTACAGCCAGGTTTCCTTATTTTGTAAGTTTATCCACTTTCTGCTTTTTTCTTTATGATCTGTTGGCCACATATACAGCTTTTCTGTTTCTAAGGAATGGTTCTGTTGCACTGGGTACTTTTGCACTTCAGTCTGACTCTTACTCCTCTAAGTTAGTTTGATCATATGGAATTTCATGTTTTCAACAGATAGCTTTTTCATCATTGAACCTCCTGTTGCATACAGAGGCTCTTATGTCTGCTGTCAGTTTTCTAACAGCTGTTAGTCCATCTGGCAGTGAAAGAAGTGGAGAGACACCATCCAAAGAAGAAAAGCGAGTAGATGACTCTAGATTGAAGAAAGGTACAGTTGTGATTATCTAAATGATGGTTCTAGAAGGATGTGTTGCATGCTGGTGAAGCAAATGCAGAGAAACATGATTAGCTTTGTGGAAATAAAGATGAAAGTGAAAATATGACCCATAAGTATCTTGAAAATCGCACCTTCTCTTATTTTTAGTGTCTAAACCTTCCAAGGATAAGGATGTGTTTGACTTCAAGCTTTTTGCCAAGCTGGATGCTTTCTGTTTAAATATTTGTGATGAAAAAAAGAACATTGCAGAGATCAAGATACAAGGTATTAAATTCTTTATTAGAAGTAACTGCTCTGGTCCTTTTGTTTCAAAGAAATTGCTAATAATTGGACTAAAAAAATGGTGTAAATATACAGCATGTTTTTATTTATTTATTTATCGGTTTTAGTGCAAAAATGGCACTTGTAGTCTTGTTTTCAAAGTTAGCCTTCAAGTCTGTCACAATGTTTTGGCCTCCAGCTAGAATGATGTGCTATGTTATTACTCAGATGATTAGTTTCATGCTTTGAAGGAGTTTGATTATGGGTGGCTTTTCATGTTTTATTAAGTGTTGGATATTTTTATGGTATACCATAAAATTATATAGGAAAATAATTATGTAGGATTAAAAAAACCCTTTAAAATGTTGTCTTTAATTTTTAACTCTAGGGGTTTGTTTGTGTTCCTTGTTTTGGTTTTGTTTTCTTGATGGATTTTACCCCTTGAAAGGGCTATCAGTAATTCTTTGGGGGAGTTTCACTTCTGAATAACTTCAACTGCCATCCTCATAGTTGCCAACACTCTGGTATGAATATTTAGGAATGTGTGATATGCAAGATTAGTACTGCAGTTTATAAAGACTTTTACCTGTGCCCATCTCTGAATCATATAATGTATTCACACAAGATTATGTATGCAAAAGTACTGTATTTAAATAGTTCAATATAGTAAGGCATTTTCTGATAGAAAATCTCAATGCACTCAATAGCTTGCTTATTAAGAAGTGGATTATTGTTTGAGTATTTTTGTATGAATAGTAGCTTAGTTATTTCCAGAGATGGTTGATATTGAGACAGTATCTGTATCAGAGGTACTTCTATTTTGTTTTGGTTGAAACTGTAGTGCAGTCATTCATAAAGCTCAGTAATTTTTCCTCACTTCCTCTGCTGCTGTCCCCCCTGAAAATAACTGTTACTTCTGCTGTGCAAGACTCTGTTTCTATTTTTGTACTTTACAGGTCTTGACTCATCTCTTTGCCTTCAGCCAAGTCACACTGTATTCTTTGCCCGACTTAAAGACGTAGTTGTCATAGATGTTGATTCAAGGACCCTTCATAAAAAAGTACTCAACTACAATATTTTAACTTTTACTTGATTCTTGGTTAATTTGATTTGTATAAAAGTGAAATGTAATACACATTCCACTCTTCCAAAAGTATTTGATTTGTCATTAATAACTATTTTTAAATAAGATATATCATAAAGAGTAATTTTCATATTACAACAGTGGATGTCTGAAAGGATTAGAAAAACTAGTAATCTAACTTGTAATCTGATAGGTTGATGGTATCTTTAGTTCTTTAAGTACCTTTGTAGAAGCTGCTGATGGCTGGTGGGTGCTCTTTCTCTACTTCTAGGCTGTGTCTATAGTGGGAGATGAAGTTTTCAGTTTCAATCTGACATTAAATCCTCATGCTACTGAGGGAGAAGCCTACACTGACATGTCAAAAGTGGATGGTACCGTATGTTTGAAAGTGGGCTGCATCCAGCTGGTGTACCTTCACAAATTTCTCATGTCTCTCCTGGTAAGTCTTATTTCCCTTTGTATGTTTCTGCAGCATTCTCAGATTAGTCTGAGCTGTGCCCTCAGTACAACTTGAATTTCTGAAAGAGAAAGGGTGGGTTTAATTTTTCTGTGTATTATTAAAAACTTTGGTAAGTAACTGGTTTAAATTTCAATTGGGTAAATTCCCACCCTCAGCTTTGGAAATAGAGAAAAGCTTCATGCTATTGAGGTAGTTTGGTGGTTTTATGTTTGCTGTCCTTTCCAGCCTAGCAAAATTCTGAGTTCATTGCAAACATATCAGAGCTAACAGTAGAGGCAAATCTTTCTTCAAGGTAGGTGTCACGATGCATGCAAATTAACTAGTGTAAATATCAGTGTATTTGAGTACCCTAATGATAGTGTTTTCAGTAAAGCAGCAGTGGGCTTTCACTCATTCAGTAGGTTCTTTTATAGGAATTCAGTAGTAGTCAAGGAGGGCAAGAGGAGCTTTCACAATTGTGTCCCTAAAAGCTAATGAGCTGAGGAGTCTTGTAGCTAAGGAAAGAAGCAAAAATAGAGATGAATTTAAAATAAGTGGATTGCACTAGTTAGTACTTCATTGACCCTCTATTAGAGGTCATGACAAAAAGTACTCAGTTGTCTCTTCCTATGGAAAATTCAATAGAGTAGGCAGCAAAATTTGTGGATGATGATGTAAAATGAGAAAGTAGCCTAGAATAAAGAACTGTTTGTGCATGTTTCTCCTTTCTTTTCAACTGCTTTTCTAGACCTTCTTGAACAACTTCCAGACAGCCAAGGAGACACTGAGTGCTGCTACAGTTCAAGCTGCAGAAAAGGCTGCTACCAGTGTGAAAGACCTGGCCCAAAGGAGTTTTCGGCTTGCAATGGACATTCACTTGAAAGCACCAGTTATAGTTATACCTCAATCCTCCATTTCCCCCAATGCAATAGTAATAGATCTTGGCTTGATTAAGGTTCAGAACCAGTTTGTCTTGGTGTCCTCAGAAGGCAGTTCACTCCCTCCAGTCATTGACCAAATGGATGTGCATCTGACAAAGCTGAAACTATCGAGGTACAGTGACATGCTCTGTACAATATTGATGTTCTTGCCTAGAAAACGTGATTGGTGCTAGTGTCAAATATTTCGTATTAAAATGCTAGCCTGTTATCTTAGAGCAGTTAAATCAGTAATAAAATCAAACTGTTCTGCTTAGAAAAGTGTTTGGTGCTGCATTTGAGATTTTAAGATTTTCAGAAATCTAACATGTGACTTCCTTTTTCCCAACTGATTTCTTTTTTTCACTTGCTGTGTTTCAAGGATCACTTTGGAGACAGATGTGTCACATCCAGATATTGAGATACTTCACCCTATTAATTTAAGCCTGTCTCTGAAACGAAATCTCTCTGCAGCTTGGTTTCACAAGTTACCTGTATTGGAGGTCACAGGGTGTTTGGATTCAATGAATGTAAGTCTTGCGAGAAAGTGATGATAATACTGTGAGAGCAGCCCTTAATGTTAGTTCTGGACAGAGAGGGGTAACAAGGTGCAAATTTATAGTAGGTGTGGAGTGGATTTCAGCAATGTAACAGGATTTAACCCCACCTAGATGAATGTAGTGGCTTGAAAGAATCACATGAATGGTTTTGTGACCAGTTCTCTGAGCAACAATTCTTTAAAGTGTTTTGGTTTTTTTCCTTTAAAAACTGAATCTTCTCGAGAGGAATTTAAGTAAATGCAAATATTTGCTTTAGTAACTCCAGCTTCCTACCTTCCCATCACCCTTGAGTGGGATACTTGTTTTTTGTGGCGTTTTATGTACTGTGAGAGAAAATACCAGGGACATCTTGGGTGAAACTGAAATTAAAATATCATGAAGGGGCATGTCATTGACTGGAATGTATTAAAAGCATAGGCATATTAAATACTGCAGTGTGTATTAGTATAGCACGGGAGGTCAAAATCTCCTCAGATTTTTACAATAAAAAAATTATTTTTGAAATAATTTAATTTTCTTATTGAAGGGATGATTCTGATGACAAAATAGCTGTAAATAAGCACTCTTCTTGTCAGGAAACATTGTTCTGCTTTGTTAGTAGATGATAAGTTCAAGGAACATTGAGTTTTTCCTGAGAATTGTGATTTGCAAACTTTTAGGTTGTGTTAAGTCAAGAGGATTTGAATGTCTTTCTCAAAGTGTTCACGGAAAACTTGGGTGAAGCAGAAGAAACTCAAACAGATGCAAAATCAGTACTTCAAAAGGAAGGTCAGAGATGGAATTATGAACTTGTTTGTCATGAATACCAAGTGTGCTTGCATTCAGGAGTAAGGAAAAACATTTTTTATCTGGAAAGCAAGTTTAGCTCTGAGACTATGATGATAAGCTGAGTGTAAGTGATAAACTCTTTAGTTTTGCGAGGGCAGTGTCCATAGTTGGATATGTAAAAAATTTTGAAACATTACAAGACAAAATATGGTAATTAGCTAAAGTTGTCAAGGAGCTAGCAAGGTATTGCGATGTCAGAGTCATCTTGTTGCCAGAACATGTTTCTATTTCCTTCTCATGCTCTGAAGTTAAAGGCTCGGATTATGGAAATGTTGCTAACTTATCTTAGGTAAACATAATCCATCTAAATGAATAAAGGAATTGGATGTGTTTCTTGAACTAAACAAATGGAGGTAATTTCAAAAGTTAAGTAATATGTTGAATGTTCCAGGTAAAAGGAAAGAACTGGAGAGATTGGTTTTGATACAGGATAAGAGTGTTCCAGAAGGAATGCTGTCTGAAAAGAGAAAAATAACATCAAATGAAGATGTAATCAATATGCTACTAAATTTTGAAATCAAAGAGGTATGTATCCATCTGTACAACTTATTCCATCTGTACAACTTATTCTATCTTAACCCAGTACTCATCTGTTTCTTAGAAGCAGTGGGCTATAAAGTCCATTTTAACAGTTTGACTTGGCAACAAAAAGAAAACAAACAAGTGGAACAGAGCAGGAACCAGCGGAAGCTTTCAGCAAGTTTGTCTTTGTGCTGGTTTGAAAGCAAACCAGTGGGAGATCCCAAGTCAGAACTACAATTTAATAAGAACATTAAAATTAAATGCAGTAGTATAAAAACACTGACACAGTCAGAATACAGCCTGATACCCCGTCAGTCAGGATGTTGGTAGCAGTCCCATTAAATGGTGGCTGCATCCTCCTGGAGTGACAGCTGTGGTTCTGTTGAAGCAGTGATCTGTAGAAAGGTTTAGTTTTCCTCTGAAGATCCAGTGGTGGTGTAGATGGGCCTGGTCTTCCTCTGGGAATCCAGTGGAAAAAGGCTGCCTCTGGTGTTACAAGTCTCAGATTTTATCCAGGTAGGAATGCTTGGCTCCTCCCCCTGGGTGGAGCATCTCTCAATGGGATGATGTATTTTTATCAGTCATGCAATGAGACTCAGTGGCCCACTAACTGAAGATATCCCTTTGGTAGGAGTGGGGTCATGAAAGAGATTAAGAACACTTCCCCACCTGGTTTCAACAGATGGTAATAGAATACATGCTTTTGGTCTCATCTTGTGTTGCAATCTCAGACAGTCTTATGGGGTCTGTTTAAAAAAATGCAAAATGTCTAGATTAATGCTTCACATTTAGAGAAAATAATGCCTGCGTGTAACTGCTTGCTATGTCTGAACAGCTTCACTGAACTATTGAACTTATTTCCCTTTCCATATTCAAGGTTGTAATAACCTTGATGAAACAGGTTCAGAAGGAGAGACATCCGTTACATATTTTAACTGTGCTACAGCTTGGAACCAAAACCAAAATTAGAAATTATGAATTGGCTGCAGCAGCATATCTGAAAAAAATTACAATGAAATGCACTGAAATAAAGGGTAAGTCTTTTATAGAATTGATACAGCCAGTAGAGTGTGTGCAATTGAATTTATAGCCAGAGGATGACATGTCCTAAACCAATAATGGCAGGGGGAAGGGGTATGGGAAAGGTTAATTTAGATAGGATTGATCTATTTTACCTTATACCATGTTTTACTGCCGTTGCTAGATTTAGCGTTAATGAATTGGAGTGAGTTGCATACTTTGAGCAGCAATGATGTTCCTGAGAAGTATTCCAACTGTTCAGTGTGTTATGATGAGCTTCTGATAATGTGCTTTATGACCAGTTCTGGCAGCACTGGAAATGCAAGTACTTCCTTGATTGGTCAGGTTACAATTCACAGTGAAGTGATAACTGAAATAGCCATTTATCCAGAGTAGAAAAGTAAGGTTTTGAGTGTGAAAACATGAAGGTAGGAATACAAAGAGCTTTCAACTTTGAATCTTGTTTCAAGAGCAAGATAAGTTAATTTTTACTAGTTTAATTTAAATTAGAGTGAATATAGAATTTCACAAAATGATGCTATATGAGCAGCTTCTCAGTGAAAATAGCTGTTTATTCTTTCAGCAAGAATAGTATGCAATTAATATGCAATAGAGAATTAGCTTGGAGACATTAGAGTAAAGCTTGTGAGTGGAAACACTTCACATTTTTATTTCTTTGTTTGCAGACTCAAAAGGAGATCCTCTTTGTATTCTTAATTCTTCAAGTGACACAGATGAACATCTTTTGAAAATGGAATATATAAAGGTTTCAATACATTTTCAGTAAAATTACATGGGGAGTAAAGTAAGGCTTCCATACTTAGCCTGTAGATTTGTATCTGAAACTTACCCTGGTCTTCTCCCAAATACCTGTTTTTCAGTTTAGCATTTCATTTTATTCTCCACTGCTGCCATATAGTGCTTGCTTCATAAGTCAGTGCTATTATGGAAATCACTGGCAAGACAAATACTTGTTTGTGTTCTGTATGTACAGCACAAATGAGTGCCTTTGTGAAACTTAACAGGTCGATGGTCTTTGCCTGCGTAAGTTAAGAGTGACTCTACAGGTGATAAAAGTTGCATTTGAAGAGTGATATGTTGGTAGCTTAAAAAAGGCCTTCAAAAATTGCATGAATTCTTGGGAATCTGATAGGATATAGAACCTCAGCACTCTTATCTGGAATGGCATCATTTACATAGTGAAAAAGAAATTAATTTGTACTGGCTAAGTACTAAGCATAAATTGATCCAATTGAAATAGATCCTAGATAAGAGAAAGTTTTGTAACTAGCCAGGTGAATTCTCACAAAATACATGCCATGAAATGTCTCTGAGCAGAGCATTGTGAATACCGCATTCTGTTTGTCTTGCATGTGCCTTATTTGAAGAACTTGTTTGTTCAGGTTTCATCACTTTCCTTTATTTTCTTTTGCAATTGGAATAATCCTTTGCGTGGGTTAAATTCAAATAATTAAGTTAATAAAATTATTCATAATTATTATTAATTATTGGCTAATTCAGTAGAGACTGACCATGTCCCTTTCCTTTTTTTTTTTCCCCTTCCCTTTAGGCGGATGCTGATGGACCAGACTTTGTGACTGCTTACCAAAGCACTAAGCAAAACATCAATGTAAGTACTGGATGTATTTAATTTGTTTTTTAAGCTTTTCAAATCATAGCAGCTGTGTTAGCTACTCCCTTTTCTCTTCTCATTCAAGGGAACAAAACCAACCCAAAAACCAAAGCCCTGACTCTCATTATTAAAACCTAATGCTTTAGATTTAACTACTTCAAAGACAAATCCAGGTGGAAAAAAAAGGATGATTTTTATAATGGAAATATTTATTGTATTAATTTTTTAAAACTGAAAACTATACAGTTTTTGCTATTTTGAAAAATGTCCTTATGCATTTCAACTGAGGCCTTTAGCATGTGCTTTGTTTCTGGAGTAAAACACTTAGGAGAGAGAGAAACGGCCTTGCGTTTCTGAGCTTGTAACAGTGAAATAGAGATGTGAGTTGAAATGTCCAAGTAGCATTCTCAGATATTATGAGTGCAGTTAGTCCTTTTACTTGTCCTGAAAACAACTATTCATGAGTAATTTCCCATGGCTTTAGTGACTTCTGAAATAAGCATGTCATTCTACTTTTAAAATATTTCCTTTCAAACAGTATTGGTGGGTCAACTTGCTTCATGGTGCCCTTATGTGGGATAAGTGATGCTGGGTTTCACTAAGTATTGCTGTCAGGAGTGGTTTGTGCTCACATACTTGCTGTATTGATTGCGAATTTTGAATCTTAGTGGGATTTTTGGTTGCTATTGTACTGTATCTACTAAGGTATCTTCATATATGGTTCTGAAGTTGTCAACTAAAGTGCTGAATGAAATGCAATTTAGTGCAATGCAGCAGAACTAAAGAGAGTGTCCTGCAAAAGGCATAACCACATGAGGCATCGATTTTTAGATTGGCACAGTTCCTCTGTAGCTGTTTTAAGCTTCCCTTCTCTAGCTCCTTCGTCTGTTCTGGAGCTTGTATATTGTGAAGTTGAAGGGCATGGAGATAGAAGAGCCAAATACTTGTGAAATTGAGCAAAAGGCTTTTTTCCTTGGTGCAATGACACAACTGTGAGTTGTTAGGGTATAAACCACTACTAAACAACAATATTACTTTGTCTTCTTGCCTTTGTTTTAGGTCATCTTTTCATGTTTGGATATAGTACTTCACACGGAGGCTTTGCTTTCCATCATGAGCTTCCTCACCTTCAGTGTTCCATCAGATGGTCTTCCCAGTACAGATAAATCATCAGACCACAAGCTTCAAATGAAAGAACAGGGAAAAGGAAGTACTCTTAGACCAGGTAGTGTCATATTAGAAAGGCTGTACTTTTGTTGTTTAAGAACATCTCACCTTCAGTTTCAAGGGATATTATTTCAGATGACTGCATTGCAGTCTGTTGTGGAAAACAAAGCATGCACAACTGTAAATGGGGAGAAAATAATTTTACTGAAAAAAAAAAGAATCATACGCTTTTCCTGTTGCTTAATTTTACAAATTGTCCGTACTCAATATAACTTTTTCTTCAGTGGTCTGATTATTATAATGAAAGTTGAAAGTTGCAGTGTGCGGCCTTTCCAAGGGTTTACTGTCACAACCATGTAGCTTTCCAATCTGAAGGCTCTAAAGAGTGCTTGCGTTGCTGAAAATAAATATGCCTCTGGGGAGGCAAAGAGAAGTTCTGAAGGTGTGGTGTTTTTGCTTTAATTACAGGTCTTTATAGCCTTTTGCATGGAAGCTCCTGAATATTTTATCAGGTCCTGAGTTGTCGATTCTTGTGCTTCTAGTGTTGCTAGTGAAGTTCAAGGTTTTCTAATCCTAAAACTATGGGGATTGAGTCTAGTGGCTATTACATTAGTGTTTGTGCAGTGTTGCTGCAGCTAATATGCCTAAATTGCCTTTCTGCTTGACATAGAGAGGAGCATTCCTCATGTGAGACAGTGTTTTAAATAATGTAGTGTATACTGAATTCAGCAGTTGATGCATGAAAACCAGGTATTAATGAGGAAAAGAGCCATCATCTTGGTGTCTTTTTGTCTGTGTTGGTTGGTGACAGGAAGGAAGCTGTTAATAAATTACTTTTTTCATGTTTTGACTAAGGATTATAGTATCTTTTAGGGAATGGCTGCAAATTGCTTTTGAATAGTTGATATATGTACAAAATGGCTAATGTAATATTCTTTTTAAACAGTGGGCTTGTAGTAGTTGAACTCCTTGTATGTCTTGTGTTTTCTATGCAGTGTCTGATGATGCAGTCCGTGATGATATCTGTGAATTAAAAGTCACTGCAAAGCTCAATGCATTCAGTATTACAGTGTGTGATCAGGCCTGTAGAATTGCAGACATCAGAATACGAGGTAAGGGTTTTAAAAAAAATATTAGAAGAATCTGGCTGTAGCCAGAAATAGGCTCTTTCCCTCCATTCACTTCTAAAAGGGCTGTGTCTGCACTGCAGATATCTCTAACGTGTTTGATTATATGAAATGATCTATAAGGAAAAAAAAAAAAAGTTTGGCTCAGAAAATGAAGACAATTTCTAAGTGTAGTAAAATTAAAAGAAGTGAAGCCACTATGGTTTAGATAACACAAACTTCCATTTTTAAATAGCTAGATCCTAGATAGTGTTGGGGAATTGTACTCTAGTCTTATAATCAAGTTATGTTGGCAACTTTGCCATGTGCAGTAAGACCCTGACTTCTCTCTCAGGCTTAGCATTCATTGCTATGTAGCAGAAGGCTGGATTCTAAGCTTATTATTCTTTATATTCAGTAGTAAGTAATTCAGGGGGTTTGGTTTCTGTTTTTTTCTTTATTTTCAGAAGTGTTTACTTAGAAATTTTTTGAAGAGCATTTATTACCTTCCTTCTTTTGTTTCATTCAGGAATGGATGCATCTGTGGCTATGAAGCCTAAAAAGATTAAAGTGTTCTCCAGACTTGAGGACATTGTAATTACAAACGTTGATCCAAAAACAATCCATAAAAAGGTGATATGTTGACCAGATTGTTAACAGCTGAATAGACCCAGTTGTTTAAGTGATTTAGTGACAGCAATGTAGTTTAATTTGCTGTATTATAGAATGTCATGTATGATGTAGTACTAGCAAAATTTATTAGTTAATTTCCTTCACCTCAGAGAAGAAAAATTCCCATTTAATATTTAGTTCTATTTGCACTAGTATGTTTAATTCTGAGTAGCAGAACTTAAATATAAAATGGACTATAAATAAGCAAGTGAAAAAAGGCATATACTATAAAATAGGTGATTCTATTTCCTTTTGTGCCTACCATGTGTCCAAGTACTGCCGATAAGTTGCCATTGATCTTGTTGGGGAAATATTTTTTTGTTCCAGAAATACCTGGTAGTATTAATGATGTGGTATTAATCTTCTAGGCTGTCTGCATAATGGGAGATGAAGTGTTTAGATTTCACATGTCACTTTATCCAGACGCTACTGCAGGGGAAGCCTACACTGATATGTCAAGAGTGGATGGTAAAATGTCTCTGAAAGTGGGCTGCATCCAAATAATTTATCTACATAAGTTCTTTATGTCTCTCTTGGTAAGACATTAGTTTTTTTTCCTCGACATTGAATGTTTTTTTTCAATAAGATAAAATGCAATGAGCTCTTTTTGACCTGTACGTGGTGGTGAGCTGATATGCAAGCACACTGAAATATTTTGCTGAAGAGCTGTCATTAAGTTGCTTTACAGAAGATTGCCAAGGAGAATGATGACAAAAGAAGTAATGAATAGAGCTGATAGCTTTAGTAATATCTTAAAAATTAAACAGTTAAACAATGTGTAAGCTTATTCATTATTTTAACCTTTTTCTCTTCTGAAACAAGTATGGTTGAATTAGGAATTTTCTATTTATACCACAGATGTTAATTTTTCTTAAATTTACATTTTGCCTGTAGTTTACCTTTTTTTGAAAGGCCTATTTGTTTTCATGGAACTCTTACTTTTTTGAATTCTATGAATAGAATTTCCTAAACAATTTCCAAGCGGCACAAGAAGCCCTGACTGCAGTCACTGTCCAGGCAGCAGAAATGGCTGCTTCCAGCATGAAGGACTTTGCTAAAAAGAGCTTCCGCCTTCTAATGGATGTCAACTTGAAAGCTCCAGTCATAGTTGTCCCTGAGTCTTCAGCTTCACGTAATGCTTTGATAGCTGATCTTGGCTTAATCAGAGTTCAGAATGAATTCAAGCTGGTGTCTTCAGGTGAATCTTCTCTTCCTCCAGTTATTGAAAACATGAATGTACAGCTGACTCACTTGAAATTATCAAGGTAAACATGGAGTTTTTTCCTGAGTTGAAGTGTCTTTGTAAAGGAAAGTATGTCCATGTTCTTTATGCAGTTTTTTTTCTGTTATTTGAACATGGTAGGCAATGAAAACATACTAAACCCAAGCAAAAAACATTGCCAAGGTAAGTTTAGGAGTGCTTTTAGATAGACATACAGGTCTACAATCTCTAAACTTTCTTGGAAAGAAAGGAATGATAGCGCCGTAACTTGAGTTCATCTGGAGTGCATACATGGCTTAAATGCGTGTGAGCTTATTCTTAAATTAATTATGCCTCTAACTTTTGCTAGATTAATATGATACTATTTGGTATTCTGCAACTAGTCAACATTTTTCCTCCGTTACTTCCACTGTCTTGTTTTAGGTGCATTATATCTACAGATTCACAGCCGGATTCTGAAATTCTGTGTCCCGTGAGTTTGACTTTACTGGTGCAGAGAAATTTAGCAGCAGCATGGTATCATAAATGCCCAACAATTGGTATCAAAGGAGACCTAAAACCAATGCAGGTAGTATCATGACTAATAAGAGTTATATCAAAATTCACATGGTTTCTCAGAATAGTCCTCAGCTTAGTTAAGGAGCTTGTAAACTTGTTTATTTGTGTCTTTTACAGTATATTGTAAGACTTCCAGCTTGATCATCCAGTTTATAGATTTGTTAGAACTTTGATACTGTATAATGAATAGTTTCAGTGTAGCTGCATGCAAATGGAATAAAATCTGGTTTTATTTTTCTGGAACTCTGTTGGAGCTTACGATTGACTTATCAGTAAAATCATGCAGGTTATCTGTTGAGTTACCATTTAAAAAAAAAGATCTAACAATTCAAATTATTTAATCTGTAACATTCAGGTTATTTGAATGTTTAGTAGATGTATTAGCAATGAAAAGGTTATCTCTATTACACAACAATTTAAAATTATCTTTGCAGAGAGGGGCTCTACTTTTTCTTTTCCTGCATTAACCATATGGATTTAAATGGGTAAAACCAAACAGGCACAGGTTTTCCTTTTTCCTGAGCTATTTTACTTGTTCATTTCTATATCTATTTGTGCTGTGGCTAAATGTCACACTGCTGAAGCACAGAGAAATAAGCGATTTAAAGGAGCACCAGCAAAATTAACCAAACGTAGGAAAAATATTTTTACACTATGTCTTATGGGTTAAGTGGCTGCATTTTGTCACTTAGTACTGCTTCCTTTTTTTTGTTTCTGTAATGTTATGATTGTTTGTGATTCTATGATGTTATGATTAAATCTTTGAAGGTCTACTGAATGACAGTTTTCTGGTGATGTTTTCGATTACTAAATTGTTGAAAAGTGCTTATGTGTATCAATTGCTCATATTTTTACTAGGCAAAAATCCTAGAAAGTGTTTATCATATGGACTGTTATTTCTTGTTGTAACTCCTGTTTATTACAAGTAACAAACGATATAGTAAAAACGAGCAAATTATTGAGATTGTTTTGAACAGGATAATTTTGACTATCCAGTTTGTTTCTGCTGGAAGCAGACCACTGTTTCTCCTCAAGATTGCATGCTGTGTTGGAAGAACTGCTGTCACCAAAAATGGTCTTGTGGTTTTATCACTTTGCAGATTGCACTCAGTGAAGATGATCTAACTGTTATCCTGAGAATTTTACTTGAAAACCTTGGAGAGGCTTCTTCCCAGCCAAGTACTGTGCAAGAGAATATTGAGGATACGCAGATACCTAAAAAAGGGAAAGCTCCACATGAATCTGGTCGCTCTGGGGGTATGTTAAATTTAAAGGCTGAATGAATATGTGTAGGCAGAGGACTATTTGCAATTTCAAATATCATTTTTCTGAAGCACAAGAAATTGTTTTAACTGTTAAAAATATATACATGAAAAGTTATAAATAAGAATGTATGCCCTTATATGGAGTGTGAGATCCTGATGGTCAGAAGTTTTCATGATGTGTGTTTTGTGATTCATTTCTCATAGAATGGTATTATTCAGTTTATATCAGTCACTCTTCTAACTGCATGTGGTTAGAAAAGAAAAAAGCCAAATTGTGTACCCTAGAATGTTAACGCACAATTATAACTATTGAGGAAGATATTAGTGTTCAAATAATCTGTCAATTTAAACAGTGCATGTCTCTGGATGAAATATTGTAAACACTTCGCCAAAATCTATTTTTGACCCAAACCTAACATTCTCCATGTCAAAAAATCGCTATTTAACCAATGGTTGAATTGGTCTACTGTGAATAGAAACTGAAAGGAAGAGTAGGGCAGACGCCTTGAGAAGACTTGGTACTTCACGTTGTTCTTTGTTAAAGTAACAAAGGGCTTCAGTAGACTAATGACAGCTTCTTCTTGTAAGCTTCTAAACCACTCTGAGCTAGACAATTTTAGTATGCATTGGATAGAACAAAATTAAAAGTGTGAATTATTTGGAGTAGTTTGCTGGATTTAGAGCTCTTCCTCCTTTTGTGATTTTCGGATCTTAATTTAGAAAAACCCAAACACCAAACCAACCAACCAAAAAAAAGGCAATCGACAACAAAAAAACCCAAAACCAAAAGCAAGCCCACTTTTCAAAAGAAATGTACAAATGTCTTCTTTTCACTGACAGGTGCCATTGTTGATTCTGGACAAAAAAGTGTTTCTGAAGTTCAGTCTTCTGTGGAATGTTATACATTGCTTAAATTTGACTTCAATTTTGAGTCCCTTTCTGTAACTCTCTACAACAGTGACACAACTCAGGTTTGTGACAAATCTTTTACCACACAGGTGGGGTGGGTAGCCAAGGCTTCTCACATGGTTGGGAAAATGAAGTTATATCAGCTGCATTGACTTTGTAATGGTTTTCTAATGGAGTTTTGAGCTTTCTTGGGCAGACAATGTCCTTAAGAAGAAGGTATGTGCATTTCTGAAAGTCACACTAAAAATATTGCTAAATCACCAAAATCACCCAGCATTTGATTTGGTCATTCAAACTTTGATTCCAGTTATCTAAAATAAAAATGAATATTTAAAAAGCAGGAATTGTTAGCTCAGACAGTGCCTCTAGAGTTAGTAAGCAGGTCCATGTTGTATATGGCCCATAATTTCCTCTTGTATATCCCCGAGTGTGAGCAATCATGGGCATGCTCTCTGTGCTGAAATCAGAAGAGAAAGATGTAAAATGTTGTCTTGTTTTTATGACTTAACAAAGTCTGCTTTGTGTAGATGTGAAGGCTTTATATATCTGTGTATAGTGAATGTTGTTTGTGTATAATTTTTGTGATGTTCTTGTACAATGAGCATCATAGGGGAGAAAGACACTGTAATGGGATTATATTTTAATTCCACTGTCATATAATTCCCACTTATTGCTGAGGTGCTCTTGTAGATGACTTAGTGTGATGAGAGTGGAGGGATCCTCTGGTATGGAATCCAGCATTCAAATAGATTATCCTTCAGTGACGCATTCTGAGCAACAGCTGGCAGTGTGGTGCAGAAACAGCTGCAGCCCAGCAGGTTTTTTGTTTTCTCAGTGAGTTTTTTAAACTCATTTATATGAGTGAAGGACTGATGACAGTGACAGGCAAATCAGGTCCTTCAGTTCATGGATGATGATGCACTTGGCTAGCATCAAGGGAAGTGTCTCATTTTTTTGTTCTAACCCTGCACTTCGTTCTTCTGTAGAAATCCCTGCTTTCAGTTCATAGTGACAAATTGCGCCTTGGTGAGCTCCGGCTGCATCTCATGGCATCTGCAGGGGACATGTTCTCAGATGGCTCCATGGATATCAATGTTAAACTCAAAGCATGTACCTTGGATGATCTCAGAGAAGGAATTCAGAATGTGACTGCAAGGTAGGTTTGAATGCATCAGAAATGAAAAAAACTCCAGCTTATGAGGAAGGCTTTTTCCCTGTTTTGTACTTCTCTTCACATGGAATTGATAAAACTCTGTAGTGCTGTCAGTTGTGGCCTGTAATAGTCTGTGCTTAAGAAATGAACAATGTAATTTTAATTATGTTAAAGAAGCTTCTGCTCTTTTATGTTGATTTCTCAGGTTATCCAAAACAAAATGAAATGTTGGAGGCTGGCATAATACAGTAAACTGTATAACAGCTGTATAGAAGGCACCCAGCCTCAACTAGATAGTTGCACTGAAACTTCAGTGTGATTGTTATATACTGCATGCATGCTTTCACGAGTGTAACACCGTAGTTTTAAATTGAAATGACTCTTCTGCTAGAAAAGCCTCTCTCCTCTTATTCTGGAAGACACACTGCTTGCTTAGTAATTCTTCTTTATAAAGGCATGGAGAGAAAAAATGGCAGTACTTATACATATCTGTTTTCCTAGATCTATGTGTTATGATGTTTGAGATGTTTCTTATTAAACTTTTTCCAGAATGATAGACAAGAAAGATGACATAAATGACATTTCTATGATTGATATAAGATATAAGAGGGATAAAAATGGAACTGAAGTTGTTGCTGTCCTCGACAAGCTGTACATGTGTGCTAGTATGGAGTTTTTGTTGACAGTAGCACATTTTTTCATGAAGTCAATGCCAGTATCTTCAGCTGAAGGATCTGCACAGTTCCAATTAAAGCAAGTTGCTTCTGGGAAATCCAAGGCAGAAACAGGTCTGTAAAACCAATTTCCACCTACCTCTATTTCCCTCCTTTGCAGATTTTATTCTGAAAATAACTCATCCAAAAGTTTTCACGATGCTGTCTTGGTATCAGACTTAAAAAATTAGCAAAAAGCTTTCCTCTTTCTGGTTTTTATATTCAAGATGGGTTTTAAAATTTATTTTCACAGAAATATCTGCATGGCCAAACATGAAAGTAAAAGCTGTGATTATGGATCCAGAAATTGTATTTGTTGCTAATTTGACCAATGCTGATGCCCCTGCCTTAAAAGTTTCCTTCCAATGCGACTTTTCTCTGACATCAGACAAGCTTGCACAAAGGATGACTGCTCAAGTGAAGGCCTTCAAAGTGTTGGCCTGTGCCTTTCTCAAAGAAAAACAAGGCAAGAATGTTACCACGGTAAGGAAACCAGTGTTTCATGATGAAAAAAGTAATTGAACTGGTGGTTGGCATATCTATAGCACTCGAAACTCAGTTTTCATATCATTGGCTATTCAGAAGAGAGGAGGGACCTGTGCCATTTAAAGGTGAATCTTTTATTAGTAGGTGCAGGACTTGAGCACTTAGAGTTCTGTCTAAAACCTGTGTTGTGCATTTGTAAATTACAGTAAAAGTTTCTTAGTGAATAAACTGTATGATGGGTTTTGAAGCCCAAGAACCTTTGCAGCGCTTTTCCCTGCCTGTTGGTTTCCTTGTTGGAATAGAGTCCTGAGCAGCCTTTGGTCTGGAACTTCATCTGCACATTACTGCCAAGGGAGTACTGAGCCACAAAGGTGACCTGTGTGGTTCATCTCACATGTGCTTATCTTCCCTTATGCATTTAGGTTTCTTAAGTATTCAGAGGTTTTTTACTATGTTATCACTGTCTGCTTGTTGGGATTTTTGTTTCGTCTGGTTTTTTTTATATCAGAAGCTTTCATTTCACTGGCTTTTAACCTTTCAGTACAACGGTGCTTGTTGCGCTGTATGGAATATTTTTACTCTGAAACAATGTTGTTGCTTCATGGGATCAATACTCCTTTGGCCTTTGGAGTGAAAAAAAAAATACAAGATTTTATGAAAAGGTTAGATTTGAGGAGTCACCTTAGTAATCAAATTATTTTTCACTCAGGTGTTATGGCCATGCTCTTTGGTCATGGAAAATATGATGCACACTTCAGGGTTGCACACAATGGCAGTAACAATGGAGGAACTAACTATTAAGGTAAGATTATTAAAACTGTCTTTGGAAGAATAGCTGTGTTTCTCAGACTGTAGCTTGGTTTTTATTGCCACGTGGATTTTTTAAAAAAAATTATTATTATTATTATTATTATTATTATTATTATTATTATAAATTTATTTTGTTTGCGTATTTCCCCTTTAGTTTAATTCCAGAAATATTCATTTTAGAGCTGCTCCATGTAGGAAAAAGTCAATGAGTGTTTGTCATTTTGACAGTCCCTTGACTGAAGAGGAATAACTGAAGTAATTCCAATTCTAGGTTTCCTTCTACCACTTCCTTCCAGAGTTATGAAATAAGTCATCCCCCTGCTGATGCCACCACTATTTTTGGGATATTTTGCAGGAAAGGAAAGCAAGAGGAGATCCATAAATGGATTATTTTCTTTAGAAATTAAGTTGCATCTCTTAAAAGACTTTAATGTTTACTATTTCCATTAATAATAGATTTTGTATTTTAATAGAAGATTTTTTTTCTTTGTTCAAGATATCACCAATAATTTTGAATACTGTCATGACTATTATGGCTGCTCTAAAACTCAAAACAACAGAGGAGGATTCTAGAGGAGCAACTGAAGTTTCTGAGAATTTGTGGCAAGTGAAACCTATAGATGAGTGCAATGCTTGGTTTCTTGGTGTTGACATAGCCACAGAAGCAACAGAAAGTTTCAAGGACCATGAACAGATTCTGAAGCAAGAGAAATTTGACATTGTGGTGAAATCAATTCAGGTTACCTTGGAATGTGGTCTGGGACATCGAACTGTCCCTTTATTATTAGTGGAATCCACATTTTCAGGTGTTCTTAGAAACTGGTCCTCACTGATGGCGGTCACTGCTGATATGTCACTGGAGGTATGTGGGGTCAAAGTGCTAGCCATTTAAAACACTTTTAAGAGTTCAAGTAACTTTTTAATACACTTTATATGTGATTAATTAATAATAGGTTTAAATTGTTATACTGTCAAGAGTTCTTTAGCCAGGCCAGTAAGCATAATGTTTTTTGTACTACAAGTTGGAAGCCAGTAGATTTTAATGGTCATTGCTGTGTGAAATAATCTGTGAAATATTCCTTCTGTTTCTGTATTATTTTTGCATATTCAGGTTCTGCTGTGTGAATGATGAGCTTTGCTTGCTTGAATATTCAAATTTAATTCCTCTTGCCCCCCCTTTTGTTTGCTTCTCCATCATTGTGTTTATTGGTAAGGTAGAAGTTGGACTCTTTTCACAGAATGAGATACCATTCCAAGATAGTAGAAGTCTGTTATGGAGACAGCATGTTAAAATTTCTTTCAACCAGATGTACAGCTGCTCTATGCAATACATTTACTACCCCTGGAAATTTTACCCAATTACCTCATTCTTCATTCTGTGCTTGGATATATAAGTAGCCTTCTCCAATTTCAAGGTGTGCATATCATGGTGGAGTTTGGATGCTTAATTGTGTGCCTCTGGGAAAAGCCACTGTGATTCCATGAGGGATGAACAAAGTAGCTGAAAGGGAGCATCCAGAACTATTGAGTGCACATCTTCTATTCAGATTTGCAGTGATGGAAGCAAATTAAAAACTTGGTGCTGGCTGTGAGTTAGAGGAATCATTCCAGATTCAGACTATAGATGGCTCAAACTAATTTCGTAGTACGATAAAGTACTTGTGGCATTTAGGTTCCTGGTCTCAAAGTCATTCTCTCAGACCATGTGGGAAAAGATAAGAGACTGGATTATGTTAACTGAATGTGTTACAAAGATACAGCATTACCAGGATACTTGGTTGCTCTCAAAGCAAGCCAGGGAATGAACCCTTCAAAAATGGTGTAATTTGTGAAAATTAAATGATATATTACATTTCTGTGTATTAGATTTTGAAACCATTGCAGGTTAATACTAGACCTCCAAAACATGAAATGAAGATTTATAGTTTCCTTATTAATATTTACCATAATAATTGCTTTGTATTTAGATACCTTATTTAATTTTGATTTTTTTCTTTAGGTTCATTATTACAATGAAACCTATGCAGTGTGGGAGCCGCTTATTGAACGAGTTGAAGGAGGAAAGAAGCAATGGAATTTAAAGCTGGAGGTATGTAAAGATACTTGACACTATGTGAAATGGTTTGAATAGGCAGCTATTATAAATTTCTTAGAAGCTTTATGGGGTATTAGCCTTTTGAATGCTGCTGCTTGAAGGAGCTATGCAATTTTACATGAGAAAAAAATTTTTTTAGAGATCTTAAGATTTTTCTGAATAATATGAATTATCATTGCATGGACACAATGTAGCATGTAACCATGCAGAGAAGAAAAACTAACTTGCCTTCTATGTTGGTGTAGAATTTCCATGTTTGTTTAAAGCATCTGAGATTTACAAGGCTAAGTAGATACTACTTTGCTTGCAAAATTGTCAAGTGTAAGTCAAGTAGTTTTTTTCCTGTTTTAACATAGGGGAAAATAACCTGTAGGTTTGTAATTGTCTAATGAAATTTTTCTTTTAGATGAAGACTAACCCTGTCCAGGAGAGAAGTCTGCTTCCTGGGGATGATTTCATTGTTATTCCTGAGCCACAAACGGCAATTAACATCTCTTCGATGGATACAATGAATATAACAATATCCAAATGTTGTCTTGCTGTTTTCAGTAACCTAGCCAAGGTAACCCCAGCGAGCAGCAAGTGGTCAGTCATGTGCTTCCATAGAAAATGCTAAATTTTCTTTGTTTTAAGAGCTGTATTGTCTGCCACTCAGTGGCTGTTTTTCAGCTCTGACAAATGTTACCTGGAAGGGCTGAAGAGTTTTACTCAGATGACTCCTTTAGGCTCAGCAAAAAGGTGGTATCTTTTGAAAGAAGTAACTTCTGTGTTAGAACAGCAGGACTTAAGGAAGTGTTCAGATGTGCAGGTTAAATGAACATGAAATGCTCTAATAAACAAGCTGTTTCCTGCAATACTCCTTCTGAAATATTAAAGGAGAAATTTTCTTCCTTTCCGTATTTTCTACTTAATTGGATGCTAGGAAAAGTGTGCATTTTAGGATTGGCCTATAAACTGCAGGGGAAGAATGTCCCATGTGTTAAAAATACTTTTACCCCTGTTTGTCTTGTGATAGTAGGTGTGCTTATGAATGGACGAGGCTGCTTTTCCCTCCTTTTTTCCTGATGTGAAGAAATTTTGCTCACTAAATCAAACTGTTTTTACAGAATGTGACTTATTCCTATTATTTTTCAATTCTGAATTAACAGCAATTCTCTAAGTAGTTGCTTACGCTGTAAGCCTGTATTGGCAGTCAGTTACTTGGCTTTGGTGTAATCAAACCAAAGTTTGTAAGTACAAGTTGATTGAATTTGGAGCTTCTACGTGTTGCATCTCCTTGTGACTTCAGTGTCCCAGATCTTCTGTTTCACTTGAATCTGAGATTAGGAAAAACTTGCTGTGAGAATCACGAATGCTTATTCTAGCACCAGCATTAGCAGCAAATCACAGAATAAAATTAAATTCTCTAGAAGTAACCTGTACTTGCCTGAAATGCTACTATACAAAACAGAGGTCTTGATATATATAATTCCTCCCCTCTTTAAAAAGGTAATTGCTGGGAGCTGTCTTTTAAAGCCCTTATAGGTATGTTATTGTGGCTATTTTTGTATAACATACTCTATATGTTCTTATTTGCAGGCATTTTCAGAAGCAACTGCATCCACCTTTGGCTATTCCTTTAAAGAGACAGCGCCTTTCGTTGTGAAAAATGCCCTGGGTGTTTCTCTCAAAGTGCTTTCTAGCTCAAATTTTCGGATAGTGGGTGAAAAAGAAAACGTGAATGAAATAGAGACTGGTCAGAGCATGGAACTGGAATACTCTGTTTTTGAAGCATTCCAGCGAGGAAGGTTGTCTGCATTGTACCGACAGGAAAGCTCTGTCTTCTCCTTAAATTTAGGTATTATGCTGTTTGTTATTACATGACTGTCATGTGCATGGGAAGATGAAACTTACATTCATTGAGATAGAAATTCAGGTCAAGTGCATTGTGTTGGAATTACACAATAAATTGAATATTGATGCCAATTGACAAAACCACCACAAAACAGGTACTGGACTTCCTAAAAAAATGGAAAATTCCTCTGCTCCAGTTTTTCAGAAAGTGAAAAGAGTGGTATTTTTTTCTACCCCTTGGGAGAGAACTGGAAGACATTCTGGTGGAGTCACTGATAGACCATCTTAGAGGCCCCTGTGACATAGGCCTGTGTGTTCTAGCTCCTGTTAAATAGGATTTCCATTTCTCCCATCACTACTTTTATCTGGCTTTCTGTAGTTACTCAGCTACCTGAGATCAGTTATGATTCTGTGTTTTTAGCTTTGCCAGGAAATGTTCCTTAGAAAACAGGTTACAATAGTGATTAATATGTAATCATTTGAGTTTTTCCCTTTCCATCGCATCCCATATGAAGGTACTTGGCCATGATACAAAGATTGTTCTGTTTTCATTAACTCAGCCAACAAATACTTCTGATAACTGCTTGCAGTATAAATCATAATCTAAATTTGTGGAGTTGAGGACTATATAGACACTAAAGCTTTCCTTCAGTGGCACTCAAGTACCAGTTAAGGTGCTTTTGTCAGAGGATACTTGTGTCCTGGTAGTTGCTGAGTTTTGAGCAGCTTAAGTACTGTTCAAATAGGAAATAATAATGTGATTTGTGTTGCTAAAAAAGGCTTTTGTCTGTTTTTATGGATCAGAACTTCAGGGATATAAAGAGGCTCTCAGCATTCCCGTGGCCAAGCCAGGCCGCCGCCTGTACAATGTCAGAGATGCTGCCGGTCACTCAGACTCCATTGTCGTGCAGATTGATGCTATGGAAGGAAATAAGGTCATCACTGTGCGCTCCCCTCTGCAGGTAAAAACCCAACCACAAAACCAAACCCCTGAAAGCACTGCTGTTCAATGAGTCACCTTCCTGTTCTTCCTTAATGCATTTTTTCTGAGATCATACTTTTCCAAAAAGGAAAAGGCCAGTTACTAAATAATTTGTTCTATTTGTTACATAAATTTTCCTTTGATTTTTCTTTTTTTGTTTGACTTTTTAATATCTCCAACAATGGGGATACTTTTTATGCTACATGGCATTTTAAATCTTTTTTTTTTAATTCGTGGGACTTAGAGTTCTCTCATATCCTTGTCTTTTAAGACAGCTCGAGTCTGTTTTCTAACGGAATTTGGTTAAATCTACTAATGTTGGTTTTCCTTGCTGTTACTGATACTTTTTCCTTTAGAAATTCGTACCATAGAAATGTAGTGAAAAATTAACTCATTTTGATTCTAGATCAAGAACCATTTTTCAATTCCATTTGTGATCTATAAACTGGCTAAAGGCTCCAAGCTGCTGAAGCCAATTGGCATATCCAAGCCAGAAGAAGAGTTTCATGTTCCTTTGCATTCATACAGGTATGTTTTCTCTGCTCTGTAGGGCCAGTCTCTGTGACACTGATGCACAAATACAGCATTAATTTTGAAATCTTAATGTGCACGTGGAAGTCTTCCTGACTGGACTAAAACTCCAAAGTGCCATCTTTGTTAGGTAATTAGTGTGCTGACAAATCACTTCAGAATGTTAGCCATGACTTTAAAATTGATGAAGTTAGGTGTAAGTGCAAAGCCATTGTGTACAATTTCTGCTCTTTTCCTACAGGTGCCATCTGTATGTCCAACCAACAGGAATATTTGAGGGTCAGTACAAGGAGTCTACGACTTACATTGCCTGGAGGGAAGAGCTACACAGGAGCAATGAAGTCAAGTGCTTGTTACAATGCCCAGCCACTGAGACCAGTTTCTTGCCTCTAATTATCAGCTCAACAGCCGTACCTGATGAACTAAATTTTATTTCAAGTTCTGTAGAGGAGCTGGATCCTGCCTACATTATCCACCTTTATCCTACACTGACTGTCAGGAACCTTCTACCATACTCCTTGAGATATTTACTTGAGGTAAGTTACTTTATGATTTTATTTGTTTTACTTTACTTGATTTTAAGTAAGAATACTTTTACTTAAAAGTGAAGGTGAATGTAGCGTGCAAGATACTGAATGTTGGGTTTTGTATTTTCTACTGTAAATCAATCGATTCTGGATGTTTTGGGGATTGTTTTAAATCTGAGTGTATCTGGCCAGCTCTGCCTTGCTCCTTTAACAAGAATCCTGTACCAGATTAGTATTTTTCTTTTATATTTTTCTGAGATTCTGTTTGTATTTTGCAAGCTGTCTTTAGCTTCGCAAGAAGAGGTATAATAGAAAACATCTGTAATTTCTAGAGTTTTTTTTTTGCTATGTAGAAAATGCAAATTCTCTCCATTCTGACACTGATTCTTATGACCATCGTGAGGCCTCGCTTGCACAAATTGGAAGAATCTTTGAAGGATGCTACACAGACCATTTTCTTGTCTCTTTAGTATTTTCAGTATCTGGTATTTCTTCATTAAGGCTGAGTGATTTTAGTGAATGCAACAGGTGTGAATATTTAGAACCACCATCCTTGTTTGTTCTGTTTTGTCCCACCTGCATAACTGGCTGTGGCATTCATTCAGATCTTTCTTTCACTTCTGGCCAACATCCCAACGGCACTATTCCCAGTTTTCCTCACCTCCATTGTAATTCAGTACTTGGAGTAACAGAATGTAGAACGGAGTGCCATTGCCTTGACTGAGGAACTAGAAACTAGTAATTCATATCTATTTCTGAAGTGTCTGTACCTGTACAGGGGTTTGTGCTCACTGTCTTCACAGCCCTAGGCTAATCGATCCTCACTACTATTCTCTACATTAAAATATGCTATTTATCCATAAAAATGTTCATCAATAAAAATTAGGAAAGCTATTGTTGCTGGATGCTACTGCTCGAGCAAAGTTGTGCTACCAAATAGTATGGCAGAACCCACAGGTTTGTGCCTTGGGGGCTCTTTAGTGTGAAAAATCCTGGCTGTACATCTGCAGCATAGTCCAGTGCTGTGTTCCACCCAGTATTGTAAGAATATGAATAAGAACTCATTGCCAAAATCCTTTGGAAATGATGGAGGAGAGAGGGAGGCAGTGGAAATGGGATATTAGTACTAGTTTGCCTTCCTGAAATCTAGAATTAAGCAGTCTTTACTGCTCTGCAAGTAAAGTGCTGTTGATTTCAAATTATTCACAGGAAGTGATTGGAGATTAGGACATGTGATATGGAGATACCTGAAATGTACATCCTACAAAAGAATAAAATGCTGGTTCTTGAACAGCTAAATTTTGTGTTGAAAACTTACTTTGCCTTCTCTAATTTTGCTACAGGGAACTGCAGAAGCCCGTGAATTAACTGAAGGGAGTGCTGCAGATGTTTTTCATTCAAGAATCAGTGGAGAAATAATGGAGCTTGTGTTGTTAAAATATCAAGGCAAAGACTGGAATGGCCATCTTAAGATTTGTGATGGGATGCCTGAATTTTTTCCTGTGCGCTTCACATCTCATTCTGCTTCAGAGATGACTGTGGATGTTTACGTCCACTCGAGGCGGATTGCGAGCCATATGGTCTTGTCTGTATTCAGTCCCTACTGGATTATCAACAAGACTTCCCGTGTTCTCCAGTACCGAGCTGAAGACACCCACGTGAAGCATCCAGCAGACTACAGAGATATTGTTTTATTTTCATTTAAAAAGAAAAATATCTTTAGTAAGAACAAGGTATACCTACTTTAGATGGCAGTCTTTAGGCCATGCTCTGAGGGGGGAAAACACACACACAATTTATATAAGGAATATTTTAATGTTGTTTTTAATTCTAAAGACTTTAATTTGGCTGCTGCTTTCTTTGGTACTTAGACATTTTAAATGCACACTGTAAATATTCTGTCTTGTGTTAAACACATTCCTTTTGTTTTGATTTTGGTATGATGTGATGTTTACATGGTCAAGTGAAGAGTACTGCAGTAGAAGTTTTTTTGGAAGTAGCCCTTCGTTCCTTTTAAATAACTTTTTAAACCTAACAGTCGTTGAAATGGTTGAAAAACAGTGTTCCATTTGATTATTTTCTTCCATCTCTTCAAGTTTGTGAAGCACCACAAAATTGTGCTCTTTTTTTCCCATCTATATGGGCTGTCATGAGTATGAGTCAATAAGGATTACTCTGCTTTGATACCCTTTACTTAACATCTTTCCTAGAACTTGATCACATAATATGAATAGTGATACTACATTCTTAGGTTGTCCTATTTTATGGAAGGTGTTAAAAGCACAGAAATGTTGTCTTTACATTGCTATATGTAATACAAGTGCATTCCATAATGCATTAACTACAGAATGAAAATAAGTTTACAGAATTTCTTTGCCTGTTGTTTTTTGTGCGTAGATCCAGCTCTGTATTTCAACTAGCACTTGGTCCAGTAGCTTTTCCCTGGATACTGTAGGAAGCTTTGGATGTGTCAAGTGTTCAGCTAATAACATGGACTATCTGGTAAGAAATTTCTCAGTGATTTGTGAAGTTCTCTTTGGGTTCTTTTGGCTTGACTACTTTTCTACAAATGTGTAGTTTGAAAACACAGTGATGAATGCATAATGGAGATAATTGTTCACAATTTTTTGTAAGTGTTTAGGTCTGAGCTCCTGATTCAAGACTACGTTTCCACACTAAGCAGAGTAAAGAGATGTGGATGGTTGTGTTTTCATGTAATCTTTAACTGCTTTCTGATGATAATAGTTATTTTAAGTTGTCATGATTTACTCTAGAGGGATTTCTGATGGATTTTTCCCACAAAAGCTGCAGCTGCAAAATGCTACTGCTAAGCCTGCCAGTTTACTCTTGTTTTAGTTGTGTTGCATAATCTGCTGATTTTACTGCATGTTTGGTGCTTTTGCTTCAAGTGGGCAGAACAGGAGTGTTATGTGTTTGGTTTTGTAGGTACACTGGTGTTGGCTTTTCTGTTTTTTCCATCCTTTTCTTCTTGGCTTTTTGTTGATTATTTGCTCAAATTCTCCTTGTTCAACAGATTGGAGTTAGCATCACACTGAGCAGTTTCAACCTTACCAGAATAGTTACCTTCACTCCATTCTACACAATAGCAAACAAATCATCTCTGGAACTTGAAGTTGGAGAAATTGGTCCTAATGGTTCTCTTCCAACTAATAAATGGAATTACATCTCAGCTTCAGAGGTAATGTTTGATTTGTTTTTCCTTTTCATATCACTGTAGACAAACAACTGGTGTTCAGGTGTCACTTAAGGGAGGAGCAGTTACCTTATGGAAAATGTCTCTTCTGGTGGCATGAAATGAATATTTCATGTCCTAGGGGAACTTGAACAGTAAAGGTTGCATATGCTGGTACATTAATCAAGTCCTTCAGTTTAGGTAACTTAGTAGATCTAGATATATTCATCAGGAGATACTTGGGTAAGAACTAAGGCATGTGAAATAGTCACACAAACCAGTTTTACTGCTGGGTTACCATATTGAACTTACATGAATGCTAAAATCATGAGTATTTCTTGTTTTACAGTGTCTTCCATTTTGGCCTGAAAACACATCTGGTGAACTTTGTGTAAGAGTAGTTGGCTATGAAAGCTCATCCAAACCGTTCCTGTTTAAAACCCAGGATAATGGTACTCTACTGAAACTGGAAGAATTGGTGAGACTGACTTTGTGTAATCTGTTGTTAATTTTTTGTTTTAGCCCTGGGGTAGCTTGACTCAATGAAATCATCAAGATCAAAACCTTGTACCTTAAATTATGGGTACACTGCACGTTATTCAGTTCTGTTGCATAAAAAAAGTTATGAATGGGGTTTGCAGTGTTAATGTTTTCATAGTTGTGTGGTCAAGTTGAATTACTTGTGACCAGCGTATAGGAAACTGAACAGCTGTATTGGTATTAAGTTACAATGGTATACTGCACTTCTGATATCTGAGCTTTTTGCGGAGGGTATGTCTTGGGTGCCTTCAGTTTGTTTAAATAGGTAACAAAAAATGGATTATATTTTAGAATTTCTTGATAAGCTATTACATGTTGGAGATGCACAGTTTGTGGTAAAATTAATTTGACTCAAATGAGGGATATTATAATTTCAGAACTCACTGTAGCCTAGCATTAGGGAATGTGTTTATAAAGGTACTGTGTTCAGTAAAGTCTTTGGATATAATGCTTATCATAGTTCAAACTTGAATTAATGCGTAGAACAAATACTGGACTTTGTCAAACTTCCTCTCCAGAATGGGGGCTTGCTGGTAGATGTGAATGTCTCAGAGCATTCTACTGTGATAAGCTTCATGGATTACTATGAGGGAGCTGCCCCAGCTCTGATTGTTAACCATACTCCATGGGATTCTCTCAGATATAAGCAGAGGTATGTGAAAGAAACAATTCACTGTTACTTGTTTAACCAGGGGATATCCTCATTAAATGTCACAAAGATATTACATGAGTATCACCAAGAACTGATGAACCTACAGCTGGACTTTACTGGGTTGAATAACTTAGGCACTTTGTGCCTCACTGCTGGAGGGGTGGAGTATTTAGTACTGGGGCTTGTTTGCACCTCTTCCATCAGTGCTTTTAACCAGTGAATGCTGTAACTTTCTCCTTTACTTTTAACCTGCAGTGGATTGTATGAGGAAATGGAGTTGAAACCAAGGCAAGTATGCCTCTTTGCCTGGACTGATCCTACCAAACCGAGAAAATTGACTTGGGGCTACTCTCAAAGTTTTGGTGAACATGACCTACTTAAGGTAAATTTTATAAGGGGAGAAATAAATGCTGAACCAGTTTAGGATTACTCCAAAATTAAAACTATCTGGGAGAAAGCTTCCTCAGTAACTTTGCATCTGTCTCATCCTGTAGGAGACGTATAGCTACTGTCAAGAAGCAAGATTTTAGATGTTTCGACAGTCCAGTGTGTCTGTCTTTCATTAGCTGCCCACTCACAACTTAAACTAGAATGAATTCTTCAGAGATGGATTTGTTTGTCTGTTGAGTAGCAGAGAGTTAACAAAACTGAAAAATACTACTAGGTAAAAGAAGACACAATAAAGCAAACTTGAGTTTCAGTTGTTGGGTTTAATTTTACACACCTGAACTCAGAACCAGTTATACTGTGCTTTACTGTATGAACACTTACTTAGGTTAAATTTTTCATATTTAAAAATGGTTTTAGTTTAAAACCAATTTCCTTACCATATAATTATGGTTACATTCATGATTCTTTGGGGCTTTTGAGAAAAGGACTTTAATTACCTCAATTTTGCCTTACAAATTAAAAAATATGGAGTATCTGCTTTTGAAGAGCAGACGTCTTAGCAATTGTCTGGTTTTACTATTTCATGGTGTAGTATTGATTGCTGCTTTCTGCTGTTACTATGATTCCAAGCCTTTTGCTTTGGTCTGAAGGCCTTTGTTTCCTAGTGATTTCCAATATTCTTCTAGACCACGTATTGCTGAAATGTTTAGTTTACAAAAGGTAGAAAAAAAATATTCCACCCTCTAGCTCCTTTCCAGTGTTAGGGTACAAGGTGCATCCAAGTGAGAACAATGCAGTGAGCTGAACAAACAGGAAAAATACAGGGTTCTAGTTTGTGTTTGTCTGTAAACTTGTTTATAAACATAGAGCAACATTCTGGATTTTCTCTTGTAACATGCTTTTTTTTCCCCTGACATAGGATGACTGTGGCCAGTTCCCTTATAATGCAAATACTCAGATTCACTGGGTGTCTTTCCTGGATGGACGCCAACGGGTGCTGCTTTTCACAGATGATGTGGCATTGGTTTCTAAAGCAAGACAAGCAGAGGAGCTGGAGCAACCTGATCAAGAAATAAACCTGTCAATTCATAGTCTTGGACTTTCTCTAGTTAACAATGAAAATAAAAAAGAAATCTCTTACATAGGAATTACTAGGTATTGCATGTGGAAGTATAAATGTTCCTTTGAATAACCAAAATCTGGCAGGGTATTTTAATTTTAGCAATAGAGTTGAAGGGGATATGTTTCAAGTTAAATTAAGATAAAACATTTTTAATTAAAATAAAGTTTTGCACTTACTTCTATTGTGGAATTAGAACCAATAGGATTTAACTGCCTCCTTTTCTTAGCTTATATTAAAAAAAGACATAATAGGGTTTTTTGAGCCTGAGAAATTAGAAAAATGTATTTTACATGGTTTGCATGCATAAGAAAGGTGTAAGTACTCTGAAATTGTTAACTTTGTTATTTGTCTTGCAGTTCTGATGTTGTTTGGGAACGCAAACCAAGGCAAAAGTGGATACCATTTAATCAAAAACAAATAAACCTATTGGAGCAAGCATATCAAAAGTATCTCTCCAAGAGTGCTTTCCAAGGTTCTTGTTGGCATAAACTGGACAGCAATACTGAGGTACGTATTGAGTTTTACTGTTTAAATACTTGCTGCACAAGGGCAACGGTTAAACAGATTTCTGGTTTGCTAAGTTGGGATATATGCTGTGTGAAGACAAAGGAACAAGAGGCAAGATTTCTATTTAAATAGTTACACATGCGCAGTACAATATTTTTGTCTTGTGTTGATACTGAGGCAGTACTGAGATACTACTATCCAGGCTTGTATTATGAAGTAAGAATTTCAAAGGATTTTTCTTTTGTGTAGTAGAAAAGATTGCTTGATGTCTGCATGTTAGTTGTGAACTTATATTTGTGGTATAGACTCTAAATTCTTTGCAGAAATTTTGGTTTTAGCTTCTTAATTAGATGCAGTTCCCATTACTTGATATGGTAAAGGAGTCTGCAGTGACTTTCAAGGACTCTTGAAATTAATCCACATACCTGGCTGAGCTTGTTCAGACATCAATTGTACATACCTGTTTTCCATGCATAAGAAGTGTATTTAAATGGCTAAGTCCAATACGACCATTTTATAGTACCATAGTCAAGCTTGTTTTCTATATCATCCTTTCATTTTAAAAACATGTATACACCCTCAGCTCTTTGAATAAGTTTTGACCACTGCAGTAATGCATTTATAGTGCATAGTAGCAAATATTTTAACTATGGGACATTAAATTTCACTCTCAGTAAAGGAGAGCTTTATGCTTCTGCTTCTCATAAGTTACAGGATTAGGGGAAAAACATCAGCTGGGAAAATAGTCAGCTCCATAGAAATATCTTTAATTATGCCAGTGTAATATATAACTCATGAAGAAATAGCTGCTTAGATGGCACAAAGGTTCCTGCTTGGGACAACTAAAGCTGCTATGTAATGTCCTTGTGAGACTTACTGGTGGTTTTCATTACTTTCCATATAGTTAATTAGATGGAAAAATTCAGTAGCCTTGTGATCTGATAATAAGGAAAACCACAGAGTTCATTTGCTAGTCTGTTAACTAGTAATGTGCCATTTTATTGTTTCCCAAATTAAACTGTATCTTAGCTCTGTTTTCTTATATTTGCAGGTGAATTTTAATAATTCTCCAATGGAAATGCGTCTCCCAGTCAGATGCAGCATCCGCCGTAACTTTTTGTCAGGAATTCAGGTTGAATTCAAACAGTCACCTCATCAAAGAAGCTTACGGGCTCAGTTGTACTGGCTGCAGGTACCAGCCTTCCTCTGGTTTTGAAACTAAACAGACACATTAAGGCTTTTTTTTGTTTATGTGAAGAAGTATCTCCAAATCTTATGCATGTGGTGCTTTGCTCACTACATCAGATAAGCCGGGATGCTGTGATGGAAAAGTATTGCAAAGCTGCAATCCCAGGATTTTGCAATTAGTATGGAAAGAATTCCACAAAACTGTGTGCTAATGTAAAGCAGGGTGCTAAGATGGAGTATTTATTTCTAAAGTTCTGTGTTTTGGTGTTTTAAAACAGACCTCAGCCTTTTTCAAATTTTGTTTACTGTAGTTTTTACACAGAAGTGTAACATTATTCTACAGAGAAGTATCTAGGGATTTAGAGACCTGAACTACAAAACCTGCCTGTCTAGTAGAGAACGGGCATTGAAGTATTCTAAAATAGTATGCAATAACTTAGCTACATGTAATATTAATGCCGAATTAATGGGCAACACTTGCAGCAGATCAGCATAGTCCAGTCAGTGCTGTGTTGCTAAATTTGCCAGTAAAGCACTTTAGCAGGCACTAGTGAGAGGTGTTCAGTGCTAGAGGGAAATGATGTTGAGTCATCATCATTGCCATCTTCATCTCCATTTGCTGTCCTTTACTGAAGATCCTGGTGCTTTTTCTGACCAGCTGGTAGGGAAGTTTGCTCTTTCCTTTTATCTTCCATTTTCATTTTACAAAACCACCTGAAGGTGGTTTTCACCGTGCAGTCAATATATGCCTTCAGTTGCAGACCTTGTGAGTGAGTCTTTGTGGGTGTGAACCTCTCTCAAGCATCCCTTGTGCAGCACTGCAACCATCTGACCTTTTATAACTGAATGAGTAACATTCCACAATGATATCAGAGTAATCCTTTTGCTCTTTCCTCCTTTTACCCAAATAAATAGGGCATTCCTCTTGAACACAATTTATAAGTAAGTTACTCAAGCCTTCTAAAATGGGAACTTGGTTTGATTGTCATGTCACTAAAATATTCCTGTAATTATGCAATATTTTTTAAGGTTGATAATCAATTACCAGGATCGATGTTTCCTGTTGTGTTTCATCCTGTAGCCCCTCCCAAGTCGGTTGCTTTGGATTCAGGTAAGAGAAAGCCTATAGTAATATCAGACTTATTCAGCCTTGAAAGTAGGAGCTTGGCAATTTATTTTTAATTATCTTTTTCTCTTTAGAACCAAAGCCCTTCATTGACATCAGCATCATCACTAGATTCAATGAATACAGCCAAGTCCTGCAATTCAAGTGAGTGGAACAGTGTATTGTAATTTGTTTTTACAGATGTAATATATTGTAGAAGGGAACTTTGTTCTGAAGTTTGTTCTTCTATCCAAACCAGTCTTGACTTCAGAGTGAGTTTTTTAATGTCTCCAGTAAAAAAACATTGTGCAGAAAGGAACTTACTTTTAGAAAGTGACTGACCACATGAAGGGACTGTTATGCAAATTCTTAGTAATCAGAATTATTTCCTTCTTGTACTACAGTATCAGAGTTGCACATCTGTTTGCTGTGCAGCGCTGCCCAGTAAGCATTTCTTAACTATTAATTGACAGTTGATGTTGTGGATTGTAAATCTTAATATATGACATTGCATAGCAAGACTTAACTTGTGTAGGCTAAGCAGGTAATAATATTTAAGTTGAATTTATACAAGTATACACTTTTCCCCATTTTAGGTACTTCATGGTCCTTATCCAGGAAATGGCACTGAAAATTGATCAAGGATTTTTAGGAGCACTTAGTGAACTTTTCACTCCATCTACAGACCCAGAAGCTGAAAGGCAAAGGGTAATGTATGAGAGAGATGGAGGAAATGACATTTGCTTCAACGGGACCATAAGGGATTGAGGAATTTAAGTGAATATCAATTTAATATAAAATGGAAAAATCATCCAGAAATTTTGTCTGTTATGGGTTGTTTGGGTTTTTTTGCTATCCCTGGATTCATTAGTACATTCATATTTAAGTAGTTAGTCAATTATATTTAACTATGATTATTTTTTTCTACTGTTAATTTTTACATATCTAAAACATTTAGATAAAATATGATTAATTATATTACACATATGGATGAGATTAACTTTCTTCTTTTTTTAAATATTGAAACCAGTTTAAATTAATTCAGCAAGATGTGGATGCACTAAACACTGAGCTAATGGAGTCTTCCCTAACAGACCTGTCAATGCTCAGCTTCTTCGAACATTTCCATATTTCTCCAATTAAGGTATGCAATAGAGAGATTATTGGTTATTACAACAGCCAGTTAATTCATTACAGTCAATACATCCCTAATAGGGATTTATACATTCTCTAGAATTTAATACTTTGTTGGAAAACTTCCTCTGTTGCCTGTGAGTACCAGTGGACCTTTAACCATAACTAAGTAGGAAGAATCAATGGGTATAATAATGCTGAAAGCCAGATAAAATATTGAATAAGGTAATGTATCATAAATAGTATTAAAATGCATTTTCATGAGATTGTCTTCATGTCTCTCTTGAAGCAGTTGGATTTTTTTTGCAAGGGAAAAAAATCTTCAGTAGATTAAATGATAGCTTTCCTCAACTTTCATCACTGGTTTGTTTACGTGTACACCACATGACCTGTCTGCTTTGGTTTGGCTTTTCTTTGGTCTTGATTTGTTTTGTTTTACTAATTCTGCCTTGGCAGTTGCATTTGAGTTTGTCTCTGGCTTCTGGTGGAGAAGCGTCAGATAAGGGGGAGGAAATGATAGCCATCCATTCTCTGAATTTGCTGTTGAAAAGTATTGGAGCTACTCTAACAGATGTGGATGATCTTATTTTCAAGTAAGCAAAATTGGTTGGGATTGCTTGTTTGTGATTTTTTTTGTTTAATGCTTTGACTAAAGCTGCTGTGCACTTAATAATTGGATCCATGGTAAACTTTGCTGACTGACTGTAGTATAAGTTTATACAGCCTTAGGGGAAGGGGAGGAATGGAGGGAAGAAGGGTTTGGGGTCCTTTTTAAGGCAGTAGTCTTCAGCATTCTCAGCAGAGAAGTATTTGAATGAGGAATGATGTCTTTAACTAATGTATGATTACTTGTCTTTCAGACTTGCTTTCTTTGAAATTAAGTACCAATTCTACAAGAGAGACCAACTGAGGATGAGAGTTATTAGACATTATAGTGAACAAGTAAGCTTATTTAGTCAAGCCTTTGTGTAAAATTTTGAGTATGTCTTATTTTTCTTCACCAAATCCTTAGTTGGGCACTCTAATACCTTACTTGGGTAGTAAATTAAAAAATGAACCAGGCTTAGGTTTTGATGTATGTGACAACAGCTCATAACACTGCTTTTGTTGTTTGCCTTTTTTCTTCTCTCTCATCATTTAGTTCCTGAAACAGATGTATGTTCTTGTACTTGGATTAGATGTTCTTGGAAATCCATTTGGTTTGATCAGAGGTTTATCTGAGGGAGTCGAAGCTTTCTTCTATGAGCCATTCCAGGTATGAGTTCCTGATTCTTTAACTGTGTCTTGATAAAAGGCTGACTGAATGTGCTGGTAGGCTTGTAGTTTGTTGTCATGGTATTCCATACCCAGAACACGAAGGCAGCAGTGATTTTTCAAGGAAATAACCTATTCAGGTGGTCTTACTTGTATCAATGTAAAGGAATTGCTAGTTTTCTTGAAACAGGTGCATCATTGTGTAGTTTTCTGCAATTCCTAATGAATTTCATTTTTAGGGTGCTGTTCAAGGACCTGAAGAATTTGCTGAAGGCCTTGTAATTGGTGTTAGAAGTCTTCTTGGGCACACCGTGGGTATGTGTCATAATGTTCTTTTTTGGTGAATTCATAATATCTAAACTGAATATGAAGGGAAATTGTTATGAACTTGTTGGCTTCATGTGTGTTGTCTGCTCTTATGCTGTGAAAGCACAGTAGCTTTTGCTTTCTGCCCTGTTCCCTCAGGTGGGGCAGCAGGGATGGTGTCCAGGATCACTGGTACTGTTGGCAAAGGCTTGGCTGCCATTACTCTGGATGAAGAATTTCAGCAGAAAAGGAGAGAGGAAATGGGTCGGCAGCCAAAAGACTTTGGGGAGAGCCTGGCCAAAGGAGGAAAAGGCCTCTTGCGGGTATGGATTTGGAGATGAGTGTTTGATGTGCCAACGTGCTTGAAAATCACCTACAAAAAAATTTGATACCTTTTTCATTGGTTAATTAACTAAACAGAAGAGACAAACAGGCAGTAGGTTTATAGGAGACTCAGTGGAGTGCATCAGCTGTAGTGTTTGAAGTCATGTGTCTGGTAAACTGGAGGAACTGAAGTTAGGATCTCGAATGGGAAATAACACCAATTTCTCCTGTGAATTCTAGAAATAATTTAAATCATGTTCAACAAATGTGTTAGGTAAATAAGGTAACTGGGCCCTTACTTGATCTTGCAGTCAATTTTGCCATTCGAGTCTTTCCCTCAGTTATAGCTCTCTTAAAAATAAAGAGAAAAAACAAAGCAAAAACTCTCAGCCAAACAGTGTTTCTGATACTGAACTTTCCATTAGAAAGTATTAAAATAAGAATGTGAGATAACAGGTTGTCCACTTGGACTGACAGCCTTCTAGTTTCTCATAGGGAACCTAATTATTTTTGTTTTAGGGTGTTGTTGGAGGTGTGACAGGCATCATCACTAAACCAGTAGAAGGTAAGCACAAAGGCTGCACTGCTCAGCTTAAGTGGTTTCTCAGTACTTTACATTTTATTTTGTAATGTTAAGAAATATCAATCCAAGAATGGTGATGCTAAGGCATGATTTTTATATTTCTTATTCAAATGTGAATTTACACAATAATTTCCTCAAATCTCTTTTTTTCTGTTATTGGCTTACCACCTTTTAAACCTTTGCATGGGTTAAGAAGGCAGTGTCTCGGTGATATGTTTTGTTAGGCCTGCTGTAGTACCCAATTTATTGTTTGAAGCCAGAATAAAGGCAGTAAAAATAATAAAATAAAAATCACCAAAAAGTTTTTTGGGACTCCAAAGGTGAGAGAAATCTTAAAAAACAAATTTGGTTTTATGCCTGAAGTAAGTATTTGTTCTTGTACATGAAAATGATAGATGATGAAAAATATCAAGGATAAAATGCCTCTTATTTATCTTCAACTGCAGTGATTTAAATGTTGGGAGTCAGTTGTAACTGTGTGGTATTTTATAGCTTTTGCATGATGCTGTGATATGTAGTCCTTGTCTTTTGGGTGGGTGACCACACCTGCTTTCTGAACACTCCTTTGGTTCTTCCTTAGTTATATATCACCAGAATCATGTAATTTTTAGATATATCATACTTGTGCATATTAGTGTCTTCAGAATATTTTGTTATTACTGTCAACCTGTTAAAAAACTCATCATTGGCCTATAGTCCAGACTGAAAGTATGAGAAGGAGAATCTTGGTAACATCTCAGTTCTGGGCCCTTCAGAGGCTGGAAAGGTGTTAAGTGAACAGTGATGTGTCTGAGCAGACCAGGAAGTAGTGGGTGATTTTCCACAGACAGCTCTTTTTACAACAGGACTCTATGCAATCAATGGCTGTGGGCTGTTTCCGATAGAAGACTTCCCTTGTAACAATAATGGTGTAATTCTGTGGTTAAGTAGGTCATGAAAACATTCATTTTTCTGTTTCTATTCTTTCAAAGGGGCTAAAAAAGAAGGTGCAGCTGGATTCTTTAAAGGGATTGGAAAGGGGCTTGTAGGAGTGGTAGCCCGCCCGACAGGAGGCATTGTAGATATGGCAAGCAGTACCTTCCAGGGAATTCAAAGGTACAGTGCAAGAGGAGGTTTTGAAGTACTTCTGCTATGTTGGGTACCAGGTGTTAAAGTGCTCCGGTAGTACCACACAATTATTTGTTAAATACTAAAAGCAGAATGATATGTGAGGTTGAGAAATGTCCAGTAGCCTGTAATGAATGTATTTTATGATGATGAGGAAATTGCTGCTTTGGAGAACATATTGCAGTGTGGTAGTTCAGGTAGAAAGTAACTAATCCTTTTTTTTTGTTTTGTTTTACTGCTTCCCCTGAGGAGAAATGTTAGTTAAATTTAATGTGAAAAATGCACGGCTAAATTTTCAGAGTAAAACATCCCAGTCTGTAATTTGGTTAGCAGTGCACATCAGGGGCTCCTTGTGTTTTAATGGAATCTTTGAATAGTGTGTTGCTCAACTTGAGAACCCTTAGTAAATGATCTGCATTTGGGAATAAACTTCTCCAGCTTATTGTGTAGCTGTTTAATTGGCTAATGCTACTTTTGATGTATTAGTATCAGTCTTTACTATTTATATAGGCAGCATACCCAGCGTGTGTAAGTGGGATGTGTGATGTATTGGTGAAACTCAGGATTGTATTAGGCTCACCAAAATAATGTGGCACTGTCTATGGCAGGGTGGCAGAATCAACTGAAGAAGTGTCAAATCTCCGTCCCCCACGCCTCATCCGTGAAGATGGCATCATCCGGCCCTACAACAGGGTGGAAGCTGAGGGGTATGATTTATTTGAGGTATGTTTTGCATGGTAAACACAGTTAAAATTCTCTAACCTGCAGGGTTCCATAAAGGATCAAGTTGCAATCAATCTGTAGCAGTCATTATCTGAAGTAAAAAATTGCCCCAGCCTATTTCATAAAGCAAGCCTGGATAGCAGGGAAGACCCAGTGCTTGGAGTAAGCTGAATGCAAAATGGAAACTGCTGCATTGCTGTTATATGGTCTTCTCCATTTTATGTTCTGTAGTCACTTCTCATGCTCTGGAAGGAGGTATTAGGATTAAGAATTATTAGGATTAAGATTTAAATATATGAAATAAACCTCTTTTGATAGTTCAAAACTTTTGTCTTTATAACAAAGCTCAGGCTGGTTTACAGACTAAGCAACTAAGCTGGAATTGTTTGGTTGTATCAGCAGTTTAAGAAATTGTATGAATTTTCAAAATATCGCTGTTTGGTTCTTCCTTATGTTGCTCGTAATAGTAATCTTTCATAGCTGCAGACACTGTGGATGTTTAGCTTGCCTTCTCATGTGGATGTGCCTAACACATAGAAGATTAACAGCATGAATTTTCAAGTTCGTGCTAATCAGAATCTGGTTGATTTGTATTTCAGACTTTGTGTTCTTAATACTTACCTTTAAATGCTTATTTAGTTGCTAAAAAGTTAGAGTGAAATAGCATTAACACTTGAAAACCAAAACTTGGATATTTGCTACTTGCTTGTACATGGTCTTTTTATCCTTATTGCCTGTTCTAACATTTCTTTTCTTTCTCCTTCTCTCCTGACATGCAGCAAGAACTGGAATAATGGAGTAAACACTTTCCACATTTCTTGTCTGTTTCTGTCATGGTTTTTCATCTGCTTAAAGTATTTAGATAAAGGGCATGACTGCATTTACCATGTACTCTCCCCTTCTTCTCTATCGTTTCTGTGTAGCAGTTGAATAAACCGGTGTTTCATGTTGTTCAGGCTTAGAAAACTAACTTGAATAACCATCTTCAGCAAGATTAGATGACTGAATCAGATGGGGAGACAGGGAGGGTTAGTTTCCTATATATTTATTTTTCCGAAGATGCTTAGCTCCTTATGAATGGCAACAACAAAAGGCATTTGGAAAAAAGAATCACGGTGGTTTTGCTCTCCAACATAAAATAATAAGTTTAAATTTTCAGATGTTAACAGGAATTTACACACACACACAAATAAGTATATGTATTTCTATACTAAGCAATGCCATTAATTTCATTACTAATACAGCATCTTACAAATTAGCAAGCTAAGCTTAATAAGCTGTTGTCAGAGCAAATTTTTTGCCTGTCATGGGCAAAAATGTTGAACTGAAGCATCTTTGTTGGTAATGCCTTTTAGAATGTAATGATCAATTTAAAATAACTTAAAAAAACATTTATTAATTTTTTAGTGGATTAAATTAAGTTGTGATATACTAAGCAGGCCAAATTTTTTTCTTGAGTTATTTTTTTGTTTGTTCTGTTTGTTTTTTTTTGTTTTTGTTTTTCACTATGTTTTTTACATCTAGCAAAAAGGAAGAGGTGGTACAATCAACACAGAAAATTTGATATTATGCAGTTCCTCCACATTTAGTATTTATATTTTTCTTAAAAGGTGTAGATTGGAACTGGATACAAACCAGGAATGAATCCTCTGTGCTGTTCGCTAAATACAGTTTGTATCTTTCAACAAGTCACTTAATGGAATACAGGAGAGGTTTAATTAACTGCTCTTGATTTTTGTGCTAGAGGTCAGTGTTGGGAAGGCTTTGTTTTCTAATGTAAGTTAGCAAGCGATGTAAAGCAAGACAAGACAGTGTCTTTACATGAAATCAGATATTTAATGAAAAAGATGAGTCAGATACTCAGTTCTATGTGCACTTACAAATTTAATCACAACAGATACAAGTGCTGTTTATTTTTGGATCCAATTTTGATGCTATGTTACAAGCGGTTTAACCAGAACCCACACCTCCTCATCTTTTTTAACTACATTTAATGCATATGTCCCTTTAAAATAAATATACAGTAATTTCACCATTATAAGCCGCACCTGAATATAAGCCGCACTGCTGGGGTAGGCTGGATTCTTCAATGAAAAAGGTGCGGCTTATAATCATGAAATTACTGTAGGCTCACGAAGTGGAAACCTTGTAAGACAACATTAAGAAACAGGTGCCTCAATATCGTCCAGTGATTGGATGGAAAAATGTTTTACTTAATTACTGTTGTGTGAAATGTAGGCATTAGAGCTTGTGTTAGAGGAGCGAACATAGGTTTTAAAAGAAAAGTTACCTTTTCCACAGGAAAATCAGCATTTGATGCAAACTGAGGACCATAGCCAGGTGGAGTAGATCAGTTCAGTTGTGTAAACTTGTTTACGCAGTTCCTTGTCCCAGAAGTGCTGGATCTAAAGTATGTAGGCTGTGTAGGGATGTGCCCAGTCAATTCAAAACCTAAGAAGTCAAATCTGCCATGGTGCAGGCTGTACCTCAGCTCACAGAGTAAGGCTGAGTAATACACGATGTGTTTTGTTAAATGCACAGCATAGCTGGAGAACTTGACAAACAGGGCAGCTTTAGGAGAACTGTATTCCAAGGAATCAGTTCTCAAGCACTTTAATCATGCTGTGAGGAGTGTTTGAGTTGTGGTTTGCTGGAGCAGGTGCTGGAGCCTTTGGCTTGGCGGTGCTGGGCTTTGCCATGTGCTCGCAGAGGCTGTGCCCAGTGAGGGCCTGCTGCTCACCCAGCTCCTCCGGGCTGCCAGCATGTCACTCATACATTATTCAGTGCCTGTTGCTGGTACTTTGTTTCATTTCCCAGTTAAAGCATGGAGCTTTATAAAGCATGGAGAACACCTCATGAATAATTGAGGCAGGGTGGTGAGACAGTGTTGTGTGACAGAGCATAGACTGTGCTGGAAACTGCAGATTCTATTTCTGCTAGACTCTGTTCTGCTTTGTAAATTTCCTTTGGTTCTTTCATTTCCATGTAAAATAAGGATGAATTAACTTCTTCAAAGTGCTCTAGTATGCTCATGAAAATAACAGCTTTTGATAAAAATGTCTAAATTTTAAGAGTGTGCAGATTTACATCAAGTGCAACCCCTTTTTTACATAACGCCACTGCCATTGTGCTGGCACGTATCAGATGTATTGAGAATAGCTCTGAGAAGTACTGCATCTCTTAGGCACAGGCCTCAGTGGTACACTTACTTTGGTAACATACTGCATGTAAAATCTAAAAGTACTATTGGGATTGGTTCTGAAGTTATGAGAAACAGACTTTCTCTCTGAAGCTTTGAGTTTGAATAGAGAAACATGTTTATGAATAAATCTGTTTCAATATGTGGCATGTCTAATTTCTTCATATTCAACAAAAGGGTTTGGAATTTGTATTGCAGTCTTTGAATTACGGTCTTCACATGGTGGTGGGTTTTCTATTTCTTCAATTTTTTACTTGTTTTTGAAACAGCTGTGGTTCAGGTGTAAAAGGTGAGTTCATGTTTTCATTTTAGTCATATACTGTCAGAATTTGAGATAAGCAGTCTTTTTGGCGTCTTTTTTCCATTCATGTACATTGCGCAGTTTCAGAAATTTTTAAGATGGTCAGAAAGGAGTATTTTTTATGGAATATGTTGGTTGACCCTATGGTTTTGGTTGCTGAAAAATACTGGATTAAAATGTATTTCAAAATATAGCATCACTTGAGAGGAAGTCCAGGAAAACACTGTACTGTTGATTTCAGCTCTTGGATATTCATCCACTTCTGAGATTAAAGGATTTTTTGGAGTCAGTTGTGTTGTATGATGATGCTTTAAGATATTCGTTGAACTTTTGAATATATGAAAATAAAATGCAAATATAAAAAAAGTCAAACCTTTTAGTTGATACTTTTGTAAGCTGATCTTTCCATTTTGATAACTTAAACTGCATAGAGTTAAACCTGTTAATCACAGGCAGTCAACTGTGGAGTCCAGTGGGGCCTCTACTGTTATCTCATTGGTTTTATGGGTCCATCTAAGGAAATAATAAAGAAACAGCTATTTACAAGAAATAACTAAAAACATAATGAATTTTTTGTCCTTCCTCTTTAGGTTATTGTTACTAGTTTGTCAGAAACATGAGGAATGTGAACTTGAGGAATTTACTGTTGTAGAGGCTGAATTCCACAGTAACAGTTGTGTAATGAACTGAAAGCCCTCTTTCTTTGTTCTGAAGAATATCAAACCAATTTTGGGGCACCTGTTTGCTAAAGGCTGATCTGAAGTACAGGCATCCTGCATCCAGGCATTCTTCTTTATGTTTCCCCATAAGGGAAAAGCTGCCTATTTCCCCTTAAAACAGATTGTATCATAAAAAAAGATGCTTGTACTGACCTGGAGGGTACAAAGCTAATATGCATTGATTTTATACTTATATAATTGTCTTGCTATTTTTTTCTAATTAAACACTACTTATAAGTGTCTTTTTTAAAGACGTTTCATATTAGGAAAATCTGTAGTTGACACAGATTTATTCTCATACCCACTTTGAGGCTGGGTTCCTGCTGGTTCCTATTATTAATTTCATGCTTTTATTTATTTCTGCATGATTTGATGTGTATTCCTTTCCTACAAATGTGTTCAGGTATCACTGTATCACTCTGAGTCTTGCTGTCTTTAATCCAGTGTTATTGGAAGCTTGATGTGGGGATGACCTGTCTCCTGTGCTGGTCTGTGTTTTTGATAGAATATTGTAATCCTGGTGACATGCTTTAAGAAACATACTTGAGTCAAAGAGTATGTACAAAATGGGAAATCTGAAAAGGAAATCAATGAATAATTGCAAAAAAAAAAAAAAAATCCTAGAACCATTACTGTACTTTATTTCAAAACTTTTTCTGCATTTGTAGGTTGTCACTTGAGTTGTAGTTGTCTAATCAAAATGTGATGAGTAATTTAATATGCACTTTCATACATCTTTGTATTTTGAGTACTGAATAGTCATATCTGCTCATTGCTTCAGAAGCCTTTTCTTGAGGTGCATTGAGAATTTGTGTCTTGATAGGTTCTTTCTGAGGGTCTGAATCATATCTGATTTACCAAAATATGAGTATTGGTCTAAGAATTGGACAAAAGAATCTCTAACAATTTCAAGTTAGCAAGTGTATGTTTGTTCAGCGCTGGGCAGCAGCGTGGGGCAGCCCCCTAATATGCACTGCAAAATTACAGGTGGTCACAGAGTCTATTTATTGACAAAAGGTTCAAACAAATACAGGTTCATAACACCAGCCCCTCCCATCCCCTGCTTCCTATGGTAGTTAGCTTGATTGGCTATTAAGCATGCATGGTTGGTTTCTTGAATTTAGTCTGGGATAGTTTTTTTGTGGGGAGTGGTCTTAAAAGGAGGAAGTAAGGCGAGTCTTCCTCTCCCTGAACTATCAACCATTTCTATTCATGACAATACAAATGGCTTTTGGGGCAACTCCAGTTTTGCAAAGAATGAGTTGCTGGTTGCAATTGTTTGTGTTCTTTGGACCTACCTACTGCTTTCATCCTTTCCCATTGCAAGCACAGCTGAGCAAACATAAATTGACAGGCAATCAATTATTTACGTTTCAGGTAACTATCTCAAGCCCAGTTTCCTCTAACTTTTAACTAAAATCCTAATTTCTTTAAGATTAGTGTTTCATACCTTATAAAGATACATGACCTTTGCAGGGTTTTCACTCTTAAATGAAGCCTACAGCATGGAGTGTAGCAGAATAAACATTATCAAACAATTACTAGCGCAGAAAGGAAATCAAAGCTGAAGAAATAGTACACTGATATAGCAGTGTCAGTGTTCTACCTTTCAGTGGAATGGATCAGACTTCTCAGTGACTTAGCTTGAGGAGGCTTTTGAATTCAAGACACTGATTTGTGGTTTTTGTTGGTTTTTTTAAAATTTTGTTTCGATTGTATGTTTTGTTTGTTTTGTATGTTTTGTTTGTTTTTGTTTATTTTTGTACAGCCCCAGAGTTATTTTCTGTTTCTATTTCAGAAGTTGCACATCAGAAAGTTGGAAAAAGAGGTGTATCGGCACCACTGTGCAATTCCAAGAGGCAGAAGAGCAAACCTTATTGTTACCAACAGGTATTAAATTTTGAATGCTTTCTAAGGGCTTGACAGGATTTCTATTTGGGGATTTGACATCTGGCTAAGTCTAAACTGATTGCTAGTCTCTGCTTTCTATTTTCCTTCTCTATAGTCTTCTTGGTTTTTTAAAGTATTTTATTTTCTTTCCTTAATGGAAAATGTAGTTTAGTTGTGATGTCAGTGCTAGATACTAATTTGGGAACACAGTTTACTCTGAGGTCAGTGAGCCTTCCATCATAGTGGAGGAAAATATTCTTTTTATTCTCCTTTTGATTTTTCAGATTAGTTTATTTTAAGTGTTCGCAGTCAACAGTTTGATAATATGCGTTTATAATCTTGTTAATTAAAGAATATTTTAAATGAAGACTTAGGTCTTTGTACCAGTGTGAAGATTATTATTTAACTCATATGATAAGTTTTAGAATTCAGGATGTTTGCAGTCCTGAGTTTGAGGACTTAAAACTTTCTAATTATATTTAGATAATGAAAAGGATTGTAGTCTCCACATTCCACAGGTCACCAGTTTGCACCTTGCCTGAATGTATGAGAGGCTCGTCCATGGATCCTTCCCAGTGTGTTTTTATTTTATTTTATTTTATTTTTTGTTTTGTTTTTTTTTTAGTAATGACCACCACACTTCAGAATTTAGGCTGCAAATGGACAAATTTCAAGGCACTGATCAAGGCCATGAATGATAATTGGGCAGTTTAGTTGTTTGCAGCCCTAGATAAATGTACACTTCTTTCCTTATCCCAGTTCTTGGCCTACTCATACTGTGTGATGTTTTAGATCATCTGTGACTTTTAAAGAACAAGTGATCATCTCAGAATATAGTAAGGAAATATAGATCCACTGTGACTGAGTGGATACTTTAAATCTGCATAGAAAATGCCTTCTTAAACAAATGCTTTCATTTTGTTTTCTTTTTCTAGCCAAGTTCTAGTCCCAGAGAGAAATTGAGTGTCAACTTTTTTTTTCTTTCTTGAACAGGAGAGTGATATATTTGAAAGAAGTGGAAATTTTAGGCCATTTAACTACAGAGTGGGATTACTTATTTGAGGAATTCACACGTTATCCCTCCTATGAAGGAAATATTTTAAAAATTACTGTGTTGGTAAGAAAAGCCTGTAAATTTTCTTCTATTTAATACTCAATAGAGGTCCAAACATGCATTTAACTTAGTTATGGTTTTAACTGCTAACACTATGTTACAGGATTTACTGGAAGTTTCTTGAAAGTGTGACACTTCGGTTAGACAGAGACCATGTTGAAATCTAACCTCAAATTGGCATTCAAGCCCTTTAAGTATCAGATTCTGCTTTCTTGTTTTGTGAGTCATCTGAAGCTCATTTTTGTTCCCCTCTCCTGCAGGATCAAAAGATGTTCCAAAGAAAGGACAGTACAGGTCATGAATGTGTAAAGACAGTTCAGCTTCAGGATGAAGCTACAGCAAGGGTATATTATTTTTTTTAATAATTATTTTAATCTTCTTTTCTTATGATATTGTTAGCAGTTGTTGAAACTCAGCATGTAAAAAAGATGGTAATGTCAGAGAATAGAGAATAGGCTTGTTAGAGAATGCACTGCTGTGCCTGAGGACCATTTACCATAGTTTCGTGTTGAAAAAGATATTTTACCAAGAGTATGAGACCAGCTAGTCCAAAGCATTCAAGAGGGTTTATGCAATAATAATTCAATGTTGAAGCTACATAGTCTTAGAGTCTGTATGTTAAAGCTCATTAAATGAAAATTCCAAATATTTAAAGTACTAGTTTGTTTTAAATTCCCTGTAGTCTGTAGGATTCCACGTACCTCCTGATTATTTCAAGATCACCTAAGTCAGTAAAAGTCAACCTTGTATGAAAAGGCTTACTTAGATTCCTCCCTCCCCAAATGTGTTTTTTCTACTATATATTTCTAAATGTTTGTTCCTGTTTGTGCTGGGTGAGCCTTCCTTCTGTAGATGGTTGGATTTTGTAGGTAACTTACCTGAGGTGATCTATCAATTTGGATAGATTCTGGGGTACTTCAAGAATAGAAAAATTTACCTAGGAAACCATGTGTGTTATTGTGGTGTTGTATCAGGTGAAGAGAGGAGGAGGTATTTTCCCTGATACCAAATGTGAAATCAATTACATCCATAGAGTCTTGGAAGCATGCTTGAAATTGTAGATTCAGTAAATCTCAAGTCAGCAGATGGAATCAGAATCAGGGCCAAATTACTGCTATTAAATTGATTGAGCCTCCTAAAAGAATGGGTTAGACTGGGAAGGAAAAAGATTGCTATAATTTTGTGGCCCTTTATGTACTGGAAGGGTCTATCTTAGTTCTTTTACTGTGTGTTGTCCGAAATGTTCCTTCAGCTTTCTCTTACAGCATGTTGTCCAAATCACACTTGGAATTAAGCAATTTAAATCCTTTTAGTTGCTCTGTATCTTAGTGGCATGGCCATACCTGGAGCATTGCACAAAACACACAGGTCACACTGGAAGGATACTTCCTTTTGTTTAATTACCTTTTTTTGGTATTATTTCCTAACTGCATTTCCCTTTGCCAATGTTTACGCTGGCATCTATTACATTAAAAATATATTTTTCTGCTTTCAAGTGCAACACTAACCATTTATCTTTTGTGGATTTCTGTTTCTGTTCATCAGTTGAATATTGTGCATGTGAATCAGGAGCTAAGTATCTAACTTAGACCAGCCTGTGTATGGGGGGGTTTACATGTTTGTTGAATTAGCTGTGTTTTAGTTGCATCTTATGGAAGAAAAGTGCTACCTGCTTTAAGTGTTTTTTATTTTTACTTTCACTGTGTTCTTTTACAGTGGGTTTGTTGTGCCATTCAGGAAGCCCAGAGAACACGAAATCAAGAGAAGCTGGTGAAGAGAGCATCCTTGCAGTTGAGGAAACTTTAAATGCTGTCGAAAATGACAGGATTTGTTGCGTTTGATGTTTGGTATGCAATTTTCTCCCTAAAATTGATTAGAAGCAACATGGAAACATTGGGCAAAAAGTAAAGATAAAATATCTGAGGTCTTCTTTCAAAGTTAACAGCCATTAACAACTGTAGTTTTAGAAACTACAGTTTTTTTGGAACAATAGATTACTACAACGTGCATTTCAGTTTAAAAATTACAAGTTTTGATAAAATGTTTTCCACTCTGAAATTTTATCTTCTGCCTTTTTTCATGTCCAAGAGTCTAAAATAAAGTTATCTTATTATCACTCTAAGGTAATGGTTTACAGACTGGTAGTAGTAGTTGTGGTTCTGGTGTTTTTTCGGATGAAGTACTTCTGTTCACGATTGAAACAAACTAAAAACACTGTTTTAGACAACATTCTCCTTAAATTACTGTACACTATTTAGCTAGTATAATTCTATCTCTTAGTGTTTAGCATTAGAAAATACTTCATTGAAGCAATGTAAGAATGAGTATATATGAAAGAAATACGCTGTTGTTGTCTGGAAATGTTTACTTTGGGATGTTGTCACATTGTAAATGAAAATCTGCACTTTAAAAATGAAAAATATTATTCACCTATCATGTGCCTGTTAGTGGTTTTGGTTGTGTCACTGTAGGCTAAAGAATTATCCAAGAGGAACAGCACACTGGGTTTAGCATAGTATGTCAAAAACTTAAATCTAAGAAATTAACTCTACATATTTCAGTGTATAGTTACTCCACTGGAAGCATGCTATCTCATTAAGTTAAAACTCACTTCTGATGAAACATCTTTGTTGCAGTTTCTCTTCCTGAAGGTGGTTAGCATTCAGTTTAACACAACATATAAACATGAAGTGTATGCCTGGTATGAATAACCCCATGGAATTCCTAGAGACAAGTTCCTTTCTTAACAGAAGGCATTTCCATAGGTAACTGAGTCAAGGAGTGTATGAGCAAACAGATTTGAATTCAGTGATCGGTGAACTGGGAGCTTTTGCTGTCAGTCTTTGGATATCAGATAAGAAAATCAGTGTCCTTGCAAAATCTCATGAAAGTTTGACCTTTCCAATTTCCTTCTTTTCTTGGAAAGAATAATTTCTATTTCTTACTTCTATTTTATGCTAGATAATATTGTAGCTACAAACTTGATGAACTAAAATGACAGTATTTTTCTACAGATCCATACAGTGCAACAGGCCTGGATTTTTAAACTCTACGCTTAAGGGCTGATGCATTGTATAAATGCAATCTGAACCTTAACTTTTGTACCTATGCGCTCACCAAAGTTAGAAAGCTTAAGACATTTGAAAGTAGACTGCCAAACACAGAACTTGTAGAGACCATTGCACAAATGATTTTATTGTTGTTGTATGCATGTGACTATTAATCCACTTTGCTACATGGGAAAAAATGTGGTACAGCCTTTAATTCTGTGCTATCACCTGTTTTCTAGAAAGCTCTGCTACAACAATAAATAAATTAGCTGTCCAGGTTGTACGGATATCAAGTTCATGTTTTTTTTTAAAAAAGACAATAAAATTTTATATGCAAGTATTTGTACTGTGATTTAGTTTTGTTGCTTCTCAAGTGCATGATGTGCTGTTGGTTTGCCTCATGTCACAGACACTGTATGAAAACAATTGGAGTATGAAGGTACTGCAGAAGAGCTTTCTATAGCTCAGCAGTTTTTGCATCTTGTTTTCTGACATTTAAGAACAGTTGTATGTGTACTGCTTCTTAATTCATACTTGAAAATAGATGTCACTTTAGTCTACGTCGTGCATGTTCAGACAGTATCATATGCCTATTTTTAGGTGAATTGGAGCTTAAAACAGTTCTGAAGGCTCCTTTCTGACTCCAGAGTTCTGCTTGATTCCCTTATGTACTTCCTCATGTTTTTGGTAAACTTTCTGGCTTGAATTGTAAGCAGTAGATATTTCATTCTCTCACTTTATATGTGATTAGGTTCAATGAAGAAACTTCCTATTTAAAATAGTCTGAAGAACCAGTAGTTTTTATTTTGAAATGCACGTCTTTGCAGTTGGGTTGCTAGCTGAATTTGAACTGGTAGATGACCTCCAGCTGGAGTGATGAATGACCTTTCCCACTTGGATGAAGAGAACATGAGTGAGGAATTCCATTTCTTGGTTAAATGAAAATGGATGTTTGGGATGAATAGGTTTCCAGTGCTTGTCCTGGGCTTGCTCTAGTGTTCCATTCCACTTTTCCATGTCTCCTTCTGTCTTTGTTTTTAAAGTGGCCTTTGGCATAGCTGTATCCTGTGCAGCTGCAAATGCTGTTGATTCTACCTGAGCTTTGCTCTCTGATTTTGGGAACTTTCTTTTCCTGTTCTGTGTCAGTTCTTTTCCTTAAGCTCGTGCATTTTCTTGAAGTGCTGGCTGAGGAAGTTAAGGGACAAGGAAAGTCTCTTGTCTAGTCCCTGCTGGTGTGTCCAGCATAAGAACAAGTGCAGAATTCAATCCTAGTTGTGGGATCTGTTGGGATAAGAGGGTAACAGTATGTTTTCAGACAATCTTGAGTGATGAATTTCAACCATGTGCTGTGATTGCAAATGAAAAGCATTTTCAAAGATTTTGGTGGTTTTTGTTGTTGTTGGTTTGGTTTTGTGCATCATTTCATTATGAGTTTTTCATTATTACTGAGCACACCAGGTTGCCAAGCTGCTGATATCTTCCTAGCCTTTTCCTTTCAGTGAGCACCCAGAAGCTTTTTGCTGTCTCAAAGGCCATTTTTTGCTGAATATTAAGACAGTAAAATTAGTATTGATTAGAACTCCAAGCATTTAGGTCAGGCCTGGGTCCTTGCTTAGCTTCAGTAAGTTCTTTGCTTTCTGGCTCATCATAGGTTTCTCCAGCTCTTCAAAAGTGTTTTTTTCACAAGGTGTGGATGAGTATTTAGTCATTGTGACTTTCTCAGTCTCTGGCTCCAGCTATAGCCTCCTGAAACCTTCTGAAACTTGCTCAGTTGTCCCCTAGGTAAAGAACAGTACAGCCTTCCTCAGTGTAGATCTGTGACCTAGTAACCATTTTAAAAAGAGAGTAGCAGAAAAATTATAATACCGTCAAGCTGTTTCATTGAAAACCATATTAATAGGCTTGTGCTTACGTTTTTGGAGTCACTTAATGCTTTAAAAAAAGAGAGAATGACATGAGAACTTTTGGAGTAGATGATGGCTACATGTGCTTCTTCACAGGATAATGCTATCAATTCCACTTAACTGTGAGCTTTAAGGAGCATTTTACTTTGATAATTTTCCTTGAGTTTCTACCCAATCTGGAGATGAATAAATAATCACATGCTGAAATGTTGTATTTTGAAAATGCAATCAACTTCTTTACTAATTTCTTACATGAGCTCGGTCCATTTTGCTGTTAACTGTTCATGGAGATTTTAGGCTCTCTTTGAATGAGAATTTTTATTGGATTTCATTTAGACTTTTTCCTCTCAAAGTGAGCGTATATTCATTGGCTACTGCCAGTCATTCTCTACAGAATTACAATAAGCCAGCTACTCACAAGTGTTCATGAGAATTTTAAAGAAAAAAATAGCATCACACCATTCTTAAACCCCCTCAGATTGTGGGATGTCTTTGGGGATGTTCGCTGCCTCAGTCCATATGGTCCTGGACAGCACTCTCTGGCTGACTGACTGGACTGTGCAGTGTCAGGAGATGCCTATGAAGACCTGCTGATCTGGGATTCTGTCACAATGGGAAATGTAAAATACACCCTCTCCCCACAACACCAAAGAAAATTACCCAGGAGATGAAGTCTTGTGTTTCCAGTGATAAGTAAATACATCAAAAGAACTTCGTACCTTTCACCATCACATTTAACCATTTGCCCAAAATTTGCAGAGCCTGGAAAATTGTTTGGGTTTTTATAGGCACAGAATAGGGAGTAGTTTAGTAGTAAGAGAATAAGTGGTTTTGAAGGGGATAAATTGTCAAGTTGAAAGAGGGGATAAGTAATTCACCTTAACAATCAAGTACCAATGTTCTTATTTCATTACTGGCAGTAAATAATCTTTTGTTGAAGTGTAGTAAGTATGTATATCCTCATCTTGGGCTATGCTTGGCAAGAAGGATTATTTATATAAGGATACCTTGTGTCACTCAGAAGATTTAAAAATCAAAAAGATTTAATTTTGAAAGTGGAAACTGACTTGTGAAACCTTTTGAAACTAGCTAACATCTGTTTGAAAAAATAATTCTTTCAACAGTTTATAAAGTCACAACCTGAGTGTGAAGACTTAATTTGGAATAGATGCCAGTGGACTGACAAGAGAAGTTTTAAGAAACAAGTGGAGGAGCTTGAGAATCAACACATGCAACTTCAAGTTTAATTGTCTGAGGGAGAAAAGCTGAAATATGAAAGAAGAAATAATTCTTAAAAGGAAAAAGCTGACCTGTGAACATGTGAATTTAAAACTTGATTCAGTTCACTTTATCCTCACCCTTCCTGTAAGTCACCAAGTAAACTTCTAGTTTGACAACATTTTATAATATTTATTATGAAATGAGTTTTTAAATTATTTATCCTGATCTGGTCTTTAGATTGCATAGAGGCCACGGGAACTTCAGAGGGGGATGGGAGGAACCTCATAATATTGACATGGTAGGTTGGGAGTGAAGAAAGGTGAAAGCAGGATGGTGAAAAATCCATAAGATGGCTAGGTCTTTGGAGGTAAAACCAAATTATTAAAAAGCTAATTTGGTATCCTGCCACAAATTCCTTTTGCATCAGTAATTGGGAAGACCAGCAGCAGTACTTGGAAACAGTAACTTCATTAGTCTTCAACAAGGAAAAGAAATTCTTCCTTAGATTTCATTCAGAGAAGTAGAGCCATGCCCAGGTACTTTACTGGAGTCAGCTGATGGAGCTCTGAAAATGTACTTCATTGCTGAAATGACAACACTCAAATTCTAGTACTGGTCTTGTGTGTGTGTCCACATTGTTTCTAGACTCTGCTGTTTATCAGAGGCAAGTACAGTAAAGATGTACAAGTCTGCAAAATGCTTGTCCAAAACAAAAAGCTTTAAAAGTAGGGAAGCAGTTTGTGCCCTAAATAATAGAGCAAGTTTCCAGGAACTTGAAACGTCTCCCCACCAGGGATGACATACATTCCTCTCACATATAATAAAAGCTTTACAGGTAAATCACTGAGCTGTACAGCTCTACACCGATAAATGTGGCCCTGAATCTGCCCTTGCCTTGGTGATATATGAGGACAGGGTTGTGCTTATAAAGCCTCCTCTTTGGTTTCTTCAGCTCTAGCTGTGCTTTCCCTGGTGGGAAGAAATTTGCTGTTGACTTTTTAAGATCCATGGCATCATGCTAAGGTGCTTATAAGGAAACCAAAGAGACTTCTGAAACTGATCCCATAGAATTGTTGCAGGTTAATTGTCAGTAAAAGCAGCACGAAGAGACATAATCAAATAACAAGAAAATGCAGGTTTTGCATCATGAGAAACTCTGAACTGTTGAACCCCTAACTTTTTAAAACCTTCTCAGCACTTTTAACAGAGTGTATCCAGCTTGAGTAACTGATACTGATAAACATCAAGAGTAGTCATTCTCTAAGTTGCTCTGGAATTAAAAAAATTAAACAGCATATTACTTCAAGCAACTAATTGCAGAGAAGTTTTAAATTTGGCTGTAGCACAGCAGAGATCTGTGTGGAATGACATAGATGAGTGCGTCAGGTTTGCAAATGAAGGGAATGCTGCTGTGAGTTGTTGCAGTAGTTGTCCACAAGGTGGGGGAATGAACCTTTCTATTTTACTGCTGCTGTCTCGCATCTTTCCGGCCTACCCTCCTCCGGCAGTGCCTGGATACCACAGATTTTAAATCACCTACTTGATGTGCTCAAGGCAGAGCATGCAGCAGTAAATCAGAGCCTGTCAGAAGATTTTCAAGCTGTAGATCCAAATCTGGAGTTTTACAAGTGTTGAAAAAACATACTACAGTGATAATTCATATGTTATTTGTACACAGTGTAATAAATAATCTGAATTGGTGCAGATTTCCATGGGTACAGATTTCTGTAGTGGGGAATGTTTTAGTGCAAAAGCTTTTCTGTGTGGTTTTTACTTACGTGTTCATTCTGTTAATGGTATTACTGATCTGTAGGTGGCTGTGTAACAGGCAATGTCCTATTTTCCCTCTTGGTATCTGATAAATTCAGAGAGATCTAAGGCAGCCCAAGAAGCCATCAGAGAACTCTTTAAGGGGGTTGTGTACTTTGTGCTGTTTAGCTAAAGTTAATAAAAATCTAATTTTTCTTAGTACTTTATGGTAGATACTGGTTTCAAATACTATTTAAAAATCTAAGTGTAATACTTGGAAACAAAGCAAAAATTAAAAATCAGAAATATTATTCTGTATTTTGGTAATGACTTCTTCTTCTTCTTCTTCTTGCTTTAGAGACCACCACTAGGATCTGCTGAAAATGAGCCCTCATTCAGTTTGTGTGGCTCAGTAGTAGGAGCCATTCTCACACCCCTGAGCTTCCAGGGCTCAGAGTGTCATGGATGTTCCTTTGTAGCATGCAAGAACTTAAGACACATGAACTAATTTGTCCTTTTTGTGTCTGTGTTGTTGGTTGCAAGTCTCTTCCTTTGTCTGGTTTTAGGATCCTTTCCAGTTCCTTCTTTCTGAAAATCTCTTCCCAATTCTTTGCAAAGTAAGGCTACTTAAATGTTTAGTAATTTGGCTGGATCTTTTATAAGCAAAAAAAAAAAAAAAATTTAGTGAGAGAAAACATTTCTGGAAAGGCATATGGGATAAAAGACAGTCTTGATTGTCCGGGAATTATATTTTCTAAACAAGGTTATTTCTGGCATTATAAGGCAAAGAATGCTCTCTGTGCTGGCTTCTAAGGGCTGCTCAGATTCTCCTGTCATTGCTCACAATTTTCTAACCTTGTAGCATTTAGGGATTGTCAGCCAGGGCTGAGAACTGGGGAGAAGGCAGGAAAGAGGGAGATGAGGCACTGGCAGCAAGATTGCTGCCTTACTCCTTTTGTAGATTCTGCCTAGCTGCTCTCATCCTAGCCAGGAAGAGAAAATACCTTGTGACTTTGTGGCCCATCTAATGTATTCCTGGGTAGCCAGCAAGTAACACAACGATTGTGTTTTGGTACCTAATTTGGCCTTTTTATTCATGGAATTCTGCTGGATACTGTGTCTGGGTTAATACCTGCCCTTTTTCAGTGAAAGCTTTAAGGCTTCCATTGGCACAAAGGCAAACTGAGCCGGCTATGGTAGCACTGACACACTTGATATAACCTGAGTAACAGATTCTGGAGGGTCTCTCATTTCCTTCTAATCATTTCTGTGGCCCATGCCTGACTAATCTAGTGACATTTGAAGGATTTGGGAGCTTAGAATAAAGGAAGAATGGAGAATAAAAAGTGGAGAAACTTGCCAAGAGATTTGAGAATCATGTTTTGACTCCAGTACTTGCTCTCTGTAATCTGTACTCACGAAGTTTAAAATTTTAATATAATCTAGATGTCATAAATGTTTATATTTGACTCATAAGATGTTCTTTAAAGTTCTGCCTTAGATAGAAGTAACACTTTTTTTTGGTCACCTCTAGCTCTTATGTTGGCTGTTTTGTTGCAAAAGGTGGAAGTGCTAAAGTTTTTTAAATCAAGTTGCATGCTAAAATGGAGATTTTAATTTGAATTAAGTTTTACTTGAAAAGTGACTCATTTCTACAGTGTTTCCATTTTTGTTGACACTGAAGAATTGAGTAACAGGAAAGAAATAAAAAAATGTCATTAGGAAGCCGGAATACTCTGGTTTTTAAGTGTTCCAGTGTTGTCTAATACGAAGTTCAGAGGTTTATTGCTTCAGTTCTTTCCTTTGTGCTGAGGTCTGTGACCTGTTCTGGGTCAGATTGATAATGCCCCCAATGGCAGAGTGGAATCAACAAAATGCCCCAAAACCAGAGGCAGGAAAGAGGGAAAGGAGTGTGAAATTCTAGCAGAGAGGTTGTTGGCAGGCAGGCTTATTGGTTAATCCACCAACAGATACACAAGTGCATGGCATTTTCAAAGGCCTCTGCTACATGAGCAATAAGTAGGCAGTTATACCTCCAGGTGCTTGCAATGACATAAGGCAAATAGATGCCAGTGGGCAGTAAAGAGGCCGTGATTTAGGATCCATTCACCAGTGTACTTAGTGAAGGTAAATTGATATAGAAGTTTTGCAGGGTGAAGTCTGTCAAAGGTGTGAGTGTACCTGTGCACTTGGGAGCAGGGCAGCTATCCACTCCAAGGAGAGTCAGGAAGAAAGACATCTTCACATTTCGTGTTTATAAATATACAAACAAAATGGTGTGATTGCACAGCGTGTATCTGAACTGGGCCACCTGTATTTCTAGCAGTTAAGAGACTTACTGTGCATTTTCAGGGGAATCTGAAAGAGATCCAATTCATGAGATACAAAACAATACAGGACAGAAGAATAGTACTGTCCTTGCAACACAGGTGAATGCTTTTATTACCAGATTTTCTTAAAAAAATATGCTTCTCTTTAAGCATCCAGGTGGAGATCATAGCATGAACGATTGCCTGCATAGTATATTATTCAGCTGTTCCACCAAGCCTGTTCTGTTATAGGTGATAGAGGCTTGCGAATAACCTCTTATAATTAAGACAATTACAAACCCCAATTTTAGCATTCACTCTGGACTAGAATGGGGAGGGAGAAGCACAGTATGGTCTTACATTTCTTTCATAAAGTTACAGTAAATATTGTAAGAGTGGATCATAGGGAAAATGACTTCTGTTTTGAAACGTGTAAGTACTAAAAGATTTGTGTGAATGATGAAGGTGCCATCTGCTAGTAAGTACTAATTCATATGGTCTGTATTAGAATATAGTGGTGATGTTAGAATATGAAATTAAGAGAATTTTGTCTTTTATAATCCTGTCAGTTTATAGAAGCTAAGTGACATATAAGATGAGGTAGCTGAGACTTCCAAAGAACTTGGGACAAGACTACTATATTATGGAGCATAAAAAATGTTTTGAGCTGGGAACATTGGATTGCTGGAGAGTAGCAGACTTCTGCAACAAGAAGGTATGTTAGCCGCTTGTAAGCAATGCTGTAGCCACTAATCACAGTAATTTAAAGTTTCCTTTCCCAGGCGGTTGACTTGGGAACTTGGTTTTCACTGAGAAAGGCAGAGCTGAGGATGACAGTACTGATTTGGGGTTTGTGTGCAGTGGCTATCACTGACTTTGAGGGTGTCTTACAGCAGAGTTTTTATGTGCTTTTGAAAGCCTTACCCTGTAACACTCTGGCTTCCTATCTGGCAAGTAGGGTTGCAATGCTTTTATAACTGACTGATATTTGATGTTTAAAATTGTTAAGTAATCCAAAGTAATTAATGTAAATACTGTTAACTTCAGCTAAATCTCGGTTCAAGTGATTCTGTGCATTGGCAGAGCAGGTATGTCAGTGAAGAGGGATAATAGATGTTTGTCGGTCCTTTGATGTTTTATAAACATCAGAAAATATTAATCCCTTTACACTTGTTTATTTTGGCTGATGCTTGTAAACTAAAACATGCCAAATGCATCTCTCTCTTCGTACACCTTGCCCCTCACTTCTGTAACAATTAGTTAGAGTTCCTGTGGGGCACTTTAAAATACATTAATAATTGCTGCACAATATTTTCATAAAAATGTTCCCTGAAATCTTAACAGCTGGACTATGTCAAATTTGAATTATTTTTTAAAAAATAGATTTAAAGACAAAGTGATTCTTTGCTATCCAGATCTCCTGCTCTCTGTCGATCAGGTCTGGTTCCCTATTACAGCATTGGAATAGATGTTTTTTTAAACATATTTTTCAATCCTAGTAAAAAGCAAAAGTTTACAACTTAAAGAATTTTTTGCAAAGCTGATTGAATGTCTTGAGCCAAACCTCTCAAGGATGGCACAAAAATTAAACACACTGGCTTGTTAGCCTTCCAAATAATGTATACAAAAATTTAGGAAAGACTGTTCTTGTGCAATTTTCATAAGTGAACTGTTGTGTTACTACTTTAATGGGAGGGAAAGCAGGTTAGTTAAAAGGGTAAATATGTTGACACATTCATTTGAACAAGAGTTGCTTGTGTTCTGTTAAAAAGTGAAATCAAAACAAGAGACCTCTCCCTTTTCCCTCAATGAAGAATACTGTCATGTTGATCAGAGCACCAGCCTCCCACATTCCAGGTAACCATATACTGAGGAAACTTTTCTTTCTTTGATTGTATCATGAAACCTTCAAAACTTAGTGGTTTTGTCCTAATAGATGCTGAAGGAAAAAGTGGAAAAGGTATTACTGGAACGGGAAATTAGATTTTTGTCATAGCTGTGAATCTAAGCTGGGTTTTAGATTCAACCTGCTCCTCTTACATTTTCCTATTATGCCTTAGGAAAAAAATTGTCTGCTGAGTATATCAGTCTGTGGAATGGAGAACATGAGGCAATGCTGAATTCTCCTCAAGATACCATTATTCTAGAGAGGCTGGCACTATATTTCTCCTGTGTGGGTGTTTGAGCATTAAAATTGGCCATCTGTAGGGACAGCAAACTGCTTAAACTTTGTTTTCTTCTTTGTGAGATATTTCTGTAACAGTCTGAGAATTAAAACAGGGTTCTGATCAGAGGAAATGGAGATGGCTAGCTATTGCTTTTTAGAAGAGATATAATGCTGGAGAATTTTCCTAAGAACTTTAGAAGCATAGTAAATAAAAGCAGTGAATATTTTTAGGCTGTATTTGAAAACATAACTCTTTATTTTGTGCATTTGGAAGTCTATATTGAGTTTGTTGTCATAGCTCTGTGAAAATAAGTGAATTCCTCCAAAGATTTTTCACAAAGTTTAAAAAAACCCTTGAACTTTTAAACCCCAAAAATTAGCTACATGTGTTTTACTTGTTTCTATCTTCACTATTGTCACTGTTAAACCAGCGAGCACCTGTTACTATACCTTCAATATGACTTAATGTGCTGAAATTCATTTTCTAAGGCATTTATTTCATAGATGCTATAAGAAAACTGGCTTCTGCTCTGATAGTTTTCCCCAGACTTATTTCTAATTCACAGTGAAGCTCACAACATTTCTTCTGTTCTACAGATAAGTGTCCTTTAGTGAGCCATCCTGATGTGTTAAAGCTCCATGGCTTGCCTGGCCACTGCTTCAGTTAAAAAGTTTTCATGAAAAACCCTTAATTATAGAGCTTTCTGCTTGTGACAGTTCCTTATCTATCTCAGTTGTCTTTCTTTCCAAAGAGACAATGATTTAAGATTTGCTCTAAACATAATGTAAATGATGGATGGTACCTGACAGTTGCCATTGTTTATCCAAACAGTATATTATGTGCAGTAAGGTCTGAACAATCAGTCCGGGATTCAGTTCTATTTTGGGCTGAAGCTAGTTTGCACACAGTGTGCATTTTTCCTCTTGACCACCTAGAAAGAGGTTTTTCAGTGGTATTCCTTTTCAGTAGGAAGTATTAGCACTGGCAGTTCTAAGAAAGAATTTGTGATACCAAATTTAACTACCTTGCAAAAACTCTGTTGCTCAAAACAAGCCTATGGAGGGGCTGTTAATGAAACCTGATGATAAAATGACTTTAAAAACAAGTTTTCCATGGTTTGATATTAAATTCCTCCATGCAAGAACTTTATATTCTGTGTTCTCTGCTCGACCATAATTCTTGGAGGTGGCTCATTTAAAGAAATCCAGAAACACTGAGAAAGAACTAAGTTGTCTTTTCTTCTGGTCATATTTATTTGAAATTTGAGTACTGTAGAGAGACAACTGCTGAGTCGTTATTTTTGTAAAGGTGCACATTTCAGTCGCACATAGGCAGTGAGAGTGGAAGCTGTCTTATGGAGACATTGATCTACATGGAACGATCTGTTTGTAGAAAATATCTTCCAGACTGGATCCTGCATTAGCCTCAGGAGAGAAGCTAGCAATCAGGTGCCATTTAGAGGGGTTAAGGAATTAAGTTCTGGTTTGTTTGCTTTGTTTTTGTTGAATGTTCGTGTTTATTTCATGAAGTTAAATTAGCAGACTGTAGCAATTAGATTAATTGGTTAATTTTCTATCAAATCTCTGAAAACAGGAGCACATAGTGACTGAGTTTGTAGGAATATGAGCTTTTGAAAACCTGTAAAGAATTTCCTTATTTCAAGAGAACTTGTGTAGCAGTGATGGCAGCTGAGTTTTGTATAATATGGACAGTGCACTGGTTTAGAGTTTTCATTACTTAAAAAGAAGGTGAATTTTCAAACCACTTTTGTTTATGAATAATTGCTGTGGTAATCAAGATACCCAGATACATTTAAAAAAAAAGCAGTATCTTTCTATGAAGACAGCAAGTCTACAGGCACACCTAGCATATCAGAGCAATGACATAATAAAACAAATACACCACATAAATTTCACAAAAGACTTCAGCATTAGCTAGTGATTAATCTGTTACAGAAAGAACCTCTGAATTTTATGCTATAGTGCATCTGAGAGAAGCATGGTCAGAATTTTTATTCATTTTGCGTAACTCCAAACTACTGTAGGGAAGGCACTAAAATGCCACGCTCCACGTTTGTGGCATGTTGGGCTCCCACCCAGTATGTTTACAGCTGGATGTAAAAAATGTTATTTGGTTTAGATGGGAGTAAAAATGAGTGCTATAGCTTCAATGCAGCTTTCAGAATGATCTCATTAATTATGAAGGGATGTGTAGCCATATGCTCAAATGACTGACTAAGCTTGAACAGCTCCCTGTCCTGCTGGAGCCCTTGAATGTTGTTGAACTAAATGTAAACCTTTTTTCCAACCATAGCATCCCTCCACCATTTGAGCTACCATAAGCTGATCCAAATCTGAGGTCTGATGCTGCACTTCCAGTGTTGTTTTCACAGAAAGGAGGAAGAACCTGAGGCATGATGTTTGAGTTGTAATCTGATTGCATCATTATACTGAGGCCTTCCTGAATCTGAATCTCAGAATTCACAACAGCTTTGTTGTTACTAACAGTTTGGTATGAGTTGGATCAGAAGGTACTTTGTACCTTACTTGGTTATAAAGTTGTCTTTCATTGGTCCTTACAGGCTGCTTTTGCTACACAATTCTGCTTTCTACTCATAGTTTTTGCCTCTTCTCTCCTTCCAGCTGTTCACTTTAGACATGGCTTCATTCTCTGTGTTCCAGGTATCCAGTAACTATTTTGCCAGTTGTCAGGGCCAGTGATACACTAAAACACCACCAAGAACTTTGCATTACAGTTGGAGTTGATAGCAGATACCTTGCAATTCCCCCATGTACCAGTCACTGCCCTGTGAGTAAATACTGTGATTGCTTTAGTAAGTAATCTTCCTGCTGCTGATCGAGCTGAATGTTTGCCCACAGTGTTTGTTCTGTTGTGGCATCATCATTGTTTATGCAGCTATGCTTGTGAACAATGCAGGTAAGTGTAAAGAAAGTACTTCTTCACCTGGTTCAGTTGCCTTGTCCAAGGCACAGTATGGCCCTGCAGACGGTGGTACTGGCACAACCAAATGAGCAGCCTGGGTGGAATCCTTCCTGGGGTCAAGATGAATATGAAGGTGCTATCTGGAAACATATCCTAAGCAAGACAAATTAAAATGTTTTGGTCTGTGAACAAAGGTTCTCTCCGGTATGTGATGAGTTGTTTTCCTAATCAGCTGTGATTAGGAATACAGGAGCTGTATGTTCTTATGAAGATAAGTGATGTCATATATCAGAGAAATACCAGATTACCTTGTTTTCTCCTAGTGGAAAAAGAGTGCAAGAACCCCAAAATTAATTCAAGCAAGAAGCTGGAGAACAACTAAAAAATATGTCTGGATGTTACGGAACTAGCCAGCAAACTTAGTCTTTTAGTAGATACAGACACACCAGGGTGTGCAAAACTTCATGATTCTACACACAAAAAAACTCCCCAAAATCCTGCATTTTGCAGTGTGAAAATTTGCAATATGCTGTACCTTTTGTGGCAAAGAAATACAAATTTTGCCTCTGCAAATGGATAGATTCCTGTATAAGTTGAGATGAATATGCATTAATGTGAATAATAAGATAAGCAGAACTTGCCATGAATTGTTTGGGTTTTTTTGCATAAGCTTGAAGTGTGCCATAAATATAATATTCAATAGTGTTGACAATTCAAATAAGTTCATGCCACCAAAAGGCAAAGCTGAAAACCACCAAAGCTGAGTGTGTCCTAACTGTTCTGTAAGGTAAGCTGAAAGAGAATGTCACTGCTTCAGGGGTGGGGGAACATGAGGTGACTGTAGGATGAAGATTAATCAGCTGTGGCCATAGCACACCCGACTGCCTGTCCAGCAACACCCTTTGTTGTAGGAAACTTGCCAAAGATGATTTATATGAGTGGTTTGCGTGCTCTGATGTGGGAACTGGCAAGGCATAGGTATGATTTCTGAATAAAACAAAAGATACATTTGAAATATAAATTAGGCTGGTAAGACAATCTGCTGAATGACTTGGAAATAGTATAATTTGTGCGTGTGGTCATCTATTCCATAGCTCATATTCCAGCTGCTTGAGCAGATATTTGTGTGTATGCAGAGTTGATGCAGGCAGCGAAGATGTTATGCAGTGTATGATCCCAGCATCTGCCAGCCTTGCTGACTTGTAGTGTGGTCATATCTGAGCCATAATTCATGTTTGGCTTTCTACTGAAAAAGCAAGTCTGAGGCTTTTTTTCATGTTCAGCAGCAAATCCAACTCAGTTGCCTCTACAGTTGCTGTCATCAGTCCTCTGCTCTGCTGTCCTCTCCTCTTTTTCTGCTTGCCAACACGCACGCCAAAGAAGGCTGCTGAAGATACAGTGCAATCTCTCTGTTTAAAAACTATTTTATTGATAGCTATTTTATAGTAATATGTCAGATGGTAAGTATTCATGCCTGTGGTGTAGATGCTGGTGGCAAAGCAGGCAAAGTGACAAAGTGTTCTCCATGTCCAGCAGGAAGATTTTGGCAAGTGCTATTTTACTAAATGAATCTTGATTTTGTTACTGTAGCTGACACAAGAACCCATGGCAGAGCTGCTGTTTCAGTCACCCCATCTTATTCCACCCACAGTGTCAGTCATTACCCCAAAGGGAAAGGGAATTAATTTGTCCTGATGATTAGAGACAATTAGAAACAAGAACAAGGAATAACCAACCATCCCTTCCCAGCAGTTATTGAGGGGATTGACCAGTTTCACTGCCAATACCCTTTAAATTAAGTGATGCAAGGCTGCTGGAGATGGTAGTTATGGGGATAACCTCGTAAAGATTACAAGGTGTTGGGGGTGTTAAAAATGTGAGACCAAGTAGATTTCTGAGCACAGAGCTGGTAATCTGTTTATCTTCTAACTGTGAATAAATCAAGCCAACACCAAGATGAAACCTTAGCTAGCCACACAGTGGTTTAGCAGCTTGTCTGCATACGTGCATGCACTCTGTTACTGCTAATAGGAATTAAGTGAAAACCTCAAGGAAGGCTGAAAAAAAGTTTTCCTGGTGTCTTAATGCTCATTCCACAAGCTAATCTTTTGAACCTGGTTTGGAGCCTAAAGTTGATTCTATTTCTCTTTCTTCCTGCATGAAGGAAGCAGACTTGGCTCTAGAGAGGTTAGGGGAAGGAACAGATAGGTGTGTCCTTTCATTGGTGCTCCTTGTAGCTTTAGAAAAATCTTCCTTTTTCCAAAAAGAAACAGGGACGTGGAACACAAGGGAAAACTGCTTTATGAAACTATGAGGTGTCGTCAGGCTTCTCCTTATTTCTGTCCCCTGTCCCCAGACAGAAGGGAAAAATGAAAAATGCAGTCGTCTCTTCTTGTGTTACTGATGTGCAAGACAAATTTGCAATTTTGTTTGGCATTTCCTTGGTGATGTGTGTGACCCTGCTTCCTGGAGCAAAGGAATCCAGTTCAGTAAGGACTGCATGCTCTATCAGCAGGCATAAAAATACATAAATGAGAATTAACCAAGAAAATAATCTTTTAGAAGTCTTGAAATATCACTGCTTTCAGGGAAAGTCCCTAGGAAGAGGGTTTTATTTTCAATTTTATAGATAAAAATATGTATAAAAATGCAGTTATTTTATTATATTTTCAATTAAAAATCTTGCTTGATAATTTAAACAAAAATTCTCTAGGGTAGCACTTGCACAAAAAGTTCCTGCTGTAATGTTCAACAATAACTTGAAATGCATCTTTGCATTGTAGGTCAAACATTTATGTGTATGTGGTCATATGTATGTTGGTCACATTCATTAACTTGAGAAGTCTCTCAAATACTGTGATTGTTACAGGAATCTCTTCACAAGTAAAGTACCTGTAGGATGTTATATTGTGGAAAGATCTCAGACTCAACAAACATAGATTTAAAAATCACTGTAATACATGAATATGTTATCATCTAGCAGTGTATTCCTTGGACTTCTGGTGTCTTTGTTAAAACAACTCTGTATAAATCTGTATTTGTATTTTAAAAGTAAATGAAAATATGATCAGGGATCAAAATTGAGGAAGCTTTAATCCTTACTTGACCAATTATTTTTATAATCCTAGCAATACAGTTCTTAAAGGCATTGATTTGTCCTGGATTCAAACTGGATTATATCTTGAATGTCATTCTTTAATGTGAGGGACCAGTGGTGTAAAAATGGAGGAAAATGGGAAAAAAATGTTATGTGGCTTCAGTTTTTTAACTTTCATGTATCCTAACTTTCTAAGGAAGAGTTATCACTGGTCTCTAGAAAACAAACCTGTTGACAAGTGGAAATATACAGAATATATGAGGAATTAAAAAACCTTCATTTTCTTATCTCACCAGTTGTTTCTTCTTGTAGATTGTCTAGAGGCTTTTTCTCTACTGTGTGATGCAATATATTAAATAACATGAGAAAGAGAAAAAGCTTACCCAAGCTTTATGCTTCATGATTGAGAATCTTGGCTAAAAATATTCTTGGTGACTTCAGTCACTCTTTTCTGATTGTTGCTTTACAGTTTTCTCCCCTATATATTCCAAATTTTCAGATGCAATAAATTAAACATCTGCTATACTCTGTTTTTAAGAAAAGCTGAAAATTTGTATTAACTAATGCCCACAGCAAATGTATTTGCCTTTGGCTTAGCCTCTAGCTTGAAGATTGTCCAAAATTTGATGTTACTCAAGGAACACGATTTCCGCAGTTTTGCCTTGTTCCTGCTAAAACATTTATACGTTTTGGACTTTATTAATAAACTCTTCTTGTGTGTGACTATCCCAAATGGGGAGTTTTCCTAGTAGTGCTGAAATGGATTTCCCAGTCAATAAGACTGCACACTTACTCGAATAGATGCAAGGCCAGACTGCTGTTTCATTTGCATAGTTATTTCTGGCTTGGGATGTTTTATCTCTCTCTGTGCCAGCTGAGTGGTAATAGCTGATCTGAGGGAGAGTTTCCTGTCTGGAAAGATCACTTAGGAGCTCTTGTCCCATGGTGTTGGCCAAAAGAAGCCAAAACAAAATATAACTCTACAAAAAACACAGAACCAATATTGATTGTCTGGCCTGGGGTGTGTTGGATTTGGTTATTTTGAGTCATCTGACATCTGCTTTTTAATGTCTGGCCTGTGTCTCCCACTATTTTAGCAGTGGTTGCTTAATAAGATACTGAGGCAGCATTTCATCTTAGCTTTGGTATATTATGATTACATCATGAATCTCTCTGTCCCAGCTACTAAGATTTGGCTTATATTCACAAATATGCATAATGATGGCCATTAGCATTGGCAAGACTCGGCAGCTGCAGGTTTCCTTAGAGAAAAGTCCCCAGATATTTTTCCAGTAGATCGTGATCTTCATTAATGCAAGGTCATTCCCATTTCCTTCTTTTGTTTCTCCCCATCCCAGCAGGTTAACTTGAATAAATAAACTAAGTTAAATAAATTATGTTTCTTTTTCAGTTGCACTTGATATGCCATCATGCTATGTAATTTTGAAAGTGCCTTTTCTAAGAGATGGCTGCAAACAGCAAGAAACCCAAATGCCAGGTCATGTCTGTCCATATTTCTTTTAAAAGCCCCTATTCTGCAGTTTGTTCTCTTCCAGCCTAACGCTCTAATGCTCCTTTGCAGGGGAGCTGGAGAAGGAGTGTGCCTGTTGCAGCCTGTTCAGGCTGACAAATACGATTTCCATTGAGCCAATGCAAAGACATTTGGTGCCACCGAAACGAGCAGTTGTGTACCATGGTAAAATACCTTTCCAGCTCTTTTTGAGGAATACAGAACCAGGCTCATTTTAGTAATTGTAGTAATAGCATGCAAACATAAGCCCAGGTATACCCAGGTGGCCAGGAAGGGCAATAGCACCTGGCCTGGACCAGCCACGGTGTCCAACAGCACAAGGGCAGCAACCATCCCCCTGTGTTGGGCATTGGTGAGTCCACAGTTTGAGTGCTGTGTCCAGTTCTGGACATGGAAGTGCTGAAGCAAGTCCAGAGAAGGGCAGCAGAGTTGGAGCACAAGTCTGATAAGGAGTGGGTGAGGGAGCTGGGGGTGTTTAGTGTGGAGAAAAGGAGGCTCAGGGTGACCTTCTCCCTCTCTACAGCTACTGAAAGATGGATGCAGTGGTGTGGGGGTCAGTTTCTTCTCCCAAGTAACAAGTGACAGAATGACAGGAGATGGCCTCAAGTTGCAGCTGAGGAGGTTTAGATTGGCTATTATGAACACTTTCTTCAGGAAAAGGGTTGTTGAGCTTTGAAACAGGCTGCCCAGGTAAGTGCTGGAGTCACCATCCTTGGAGTTATTTAAAAGACATGTAGATGTGGCGCTTTGGGACATGGTTTAGAGGAAGGCTTAGCAGTGCTGAGTTAAAGATTGAGCTCGATTACCTTAGGGGCCTTTTCCAATCTAAACAATACTATGATGTATGATTCTAAATGATTCTGTGATGCTCTATGCTCTTCACCTCTCTGGCTGGTTGGAATATGAGAAGAGGTCGTACTGGCAGTTGTGGGTACCAGGGATGTCAGCTGTTTTTCACCTCCTGATGCTTCGATACACTACTTAAGCAAGGGAGGGGATTTAAACAGACTTGTGTTGCCCCCAGCCTGGGGCAGGCTTTATTGCAGAAGAGCAGTTAGCCAGGCTGTAATCCATCCAAGGTCTCTCTGCAGCTCTGAAGTCTCTTGTTTTCCCTGCAGCACAGTACAGGTTTACCAGTCAAGTGGTCATGAACAGTGATCTCAGAAACAGCTTATAGAGCTACACAGATTTCTGGAGATGGAATGACGCATTCTTTTTCCTCTCAAGAGAGCAGCAAATGGTATGATTTGGATGAAAACAGTAATTAATTCAGAAAATGTTCCTATTTCAAAACGTAGCTTTTGTACTGCTTTCTGAAGTCTGAATCCAAGTGATAAGAGGTCAAGGAAATACCTGCACCAGGGATTCCAGCTATCTAAAATTCTTTGAAATAATTGAAAAAAGTTCTGGTAAAACGTAGCTTTCTTAGGAAGTGACAAAATAAATGGCTGTTAATTCTTCTGTCTAAGCAGGAAACAGTAGTGTCACTTCATTTAGTATATTTCTTCTGTGTTCCCAGAGCATTTGGGTAAAATAGGAAACCCGGTAAAAAAGGACACAGTTTAGTTTTGACTTGACGTTAAACTTGTTTAGCAACTTTTGTAGGAAACTGGGATAACTTTAATGCCCTGTTCAGACGTTGTTTACTTGACAGGCTTGTAACAGCTACACTGCTTGAGCTCCTAGAAGACAAAATTTGTTTCATACCTTGAGGGTGCAAAGTCCCAGGGCAGCAGATGGCCCTATGATTATTATTTCCAACCTGTCTTACCTGACCATTCCTACCCTGTATGAACAGCTGTTTCATTCACTTCAGTGCAGCCCAGCCTGAGCGGCTATTTTTCTTCTGCCCTTTTCTTTGCACACAACATAAATCTCTTCTTTCCTTTGACCTGGCCTGCAGTTTCATCCACCTGTGCATGCCTTCAGCAATGTCAAACTCTTGCCAGATCCACTTCCCTTTTTCTAGATAAATTCTTTTGAAACTAAACTTATTTTTTTCAGCAGTGCTGAATAGAGTTTTCACTTCTTAGATACTCACCCTAGGAGTGCTCAGTGGGTGTGAATTCAGTCCACTTACTCTGTTTTAGTGGACTCAGCCCAATTATTTAGTGGCATCTGTCCATGGGTGTTAACCAGTGAAATGGGCCCACATTCTGAAATTTGCGAGCTTTTAGCTGTGCATAGAACTGCATATAAAACAGTGAAGTTAATTTTGTCTGTAAGATTGTGAAGGTAAATGTGCAAATTAGAACATGTCAAAATTAAGATGTTTCCAGACAACCTCAGCTTGGCCTCCTTATGAGAAAAGGCACTTATAAGGTGATTTTTAATTCTGTAATTACATACCTTTTCTGCAGGACCTCATTTCATTTACTGTGCAGGGTAGTCAGAACTCAACAAATGAGCAGTTTTTCATTGTTTCTATTTATCTTTATTGCATAGGCTCATGTTCTATTTGCTATGCAGTACTCACACTGTATTGAATATGGAAATAATAATTTCCATGAGGAAGTTCATCATTCACAGTTTAGAATTTATTTTTGAATTGCCACTTTTAGACAAGGTGGAGGCATTCCTTTCAGTTTTGGAATGGATGGCTCAGGCAGATAAAAGTCTGGTACATACTTTACTAGATGATTATATTTTCAGAACCTCAGTTACCCTTCTTTTATTGTTTTTAACTGCAGGGACAACCCTTGTAGTGATTAACAGTGCTCAGATTCTGCAGATCACATTACTCAAGATGGACCCTCATAAAATGAAAAATAAACAGAAGCCACAGAGTTTCTGCCTTTTGTAATTTGCACAGCATCACAAATTCCTGGGGACAGAGCCAGCAACAAAAACCAGAGTAAGAAACACGACATGGGGTTCTTTCTTTTGTGTATGATCATTTTCTCCTCAAGCTTCCCAGATCCTTTCAGAGAGGAAGACAGGGCAAGGAGTGCTACAGGCAACAGCTGTCTTCCTTTTTCTCTCCAGTATATTTCCTGGACACAATAATTTTATTCCCTGAATTATCATTTCATTCCCTGCTCCTGTCACAGATTTGAGGGCTTACAGATAATGCACACAGGTAACGAAAACTTGCTGAATTTGCACAGTGGATCTGAGCCTCTTTCAATCTTTTTTTTTTTTTAAAGGTTTCAGTTCCATGGACATTTCCTGTTACTACCTCCTTCAGTAGGTAGGAAGACTCATGGCATGGTGTAACAGAGTAACTAGTAGCATAGCAAATCTCTGTTGTTGTGACTGTCTTTCTTTTATTATATGAATATTTCTTTCCCTCAATCAAATGTCTTGATTCACAACCAAGTGTCTGGCTTTAAGCACTTCGAAACGCTGATAGCAGTTTCTTTTAGGTAACTTGAAATGCAAATAAGGATATATTTGAAACAAACTAATCCCTAAAAAGACTTGATGAAGTACTTGTAAGCTTATTTTTTGAAAGCTGACTCAAGTCCCACTTAAACATCAAACTGTCTTCCTGCACACATTCTACACAAAATAATGAGTAAGTGATGCTCTGAAAAAGCATCACCAGACACACTGCTGATTATGTTCTGTGGGTTTTACTTTTAAAGTAGAAATAGTGTTTTACTAGATCTAATTCTCTGTCATGAGTAAAAATATGTATTCCCAAAATAGGAATATTGCATGACAATTTGAAGATCTAAAAGATAGTAGCTTTAAAAAGAAGTTGCTCCTGCACAAGTGTGTACACTAGCCACCTAAAGCTAAAACCTAGCTAGTTATAGGTATGTTCTACCTGTATATCTGCTTCTCTTTGAATGCAGAAGTATTTACCAGTATTTACTAAACAGCTGCAGAACTGAGGGGGATTTTGCAAATTTGTAATATAAATGCAGTTTTATTCATTTCTCTGGAGGAATATCTCCACTTTTTGCAGAGAAAATTGGGGAAGAACAGATGAATTTGCCTTTAGGTTCTAAACAGAAGATCTGGAAATCATTCAGTATCTGTTCTTCAGAATCTCTGGAAGACATACAGTGAAGAAGATGAATTGCAGATATACACATGAAAGTTAGCAGGATCAAATTTGCTTATTTTTGATAAACATGGTAAATTGAAAAGTCAAAGATGGTGCACAAAGGTGATAGACCCATTTCAGTAATACAGTTGGATGGCATGATGTGTTCCTTTCATCTTTCTGAAGGTACAGGTAAGAATTAATATTGGTAGAAATAAAAGGTTGTTTCCTGTAATGACCTGGATTTAATTTCCTGTATCAGGTATTGGTGGCTCCCAGAGGGAGAAAGTCTGCCCTTCTTGTTGGCAGAATCCTGTACTACAGCTTTATTTCATAAACTGCATTGTTATTGGACAGCAGCTAGGAAAAAGAGAAATTCCTAATTAAGGCTTACATACGGAATGTCCTCTTGAGATGCTGTTGAACTGACTGAGGTCTGCTGAAATGGAGCTCATCAGATGCCTTTTACCTTGATTTTCATGAAATTGTTCTCCTAGGATTTTGCTAATTTGTGTTAAAAGAATAATGAGCTATCTAGACTTAACAGATAATCATACCAATGTCTTTTGCATGTCTGCCCTGACAAACACTGAGACAACTTTGTCTTTTCAAGATGCAGGAAACAGAGGACTGAGTTAATAGGAGAATTCCAAGTGAACGTTTCAATCCAAATGGATTTGTCTGTGGGTTAAAAGTGTGAATTTAAACTTCTCTTGTATTGAATCTGTACTGTATCAATACGTTAGCATAATGCTGAGGTGAGATTTAAGAAAGGAAACTTTAACATTAGAAGCAATAGGAAGTGTAAAAATACATATGAATATAAATGTGAATTAGGGAAAGAATGATAAAATCAGTACACCAAACTTTTAAAATTAGTGTTGTGAACTATCAAAAATAATGTATGTTCATGGAATAAAGTGTGCTCTCATTTTTTTGAGGGAAAAGTTCTTCTGAATTGGAGATCAGAGTGCTTGCCCTTTAAAATACCAGCTCTGGCACTATTGTACCATTTCAATCTTTGAATAAGTGGTTAAAATGTGTTTGGGAAGACTTCCAGTCCCATAATTTAGAACTTTTAAGGTTCACAGGGGTGAAATTTAAAAGTTTAAGGGGGAAAAGTACTAGCAAAGCTACTTTTGAAATTTAGACCTGGAGTCTGTGTTGCCTTGAACAAGTCTGTTTTTAGAGATAATTAATTATCCTGTCAGTATCTGTTACAATTGTAGTGTGGAGGTTATAGAAAAGGGCATGGGATGAAATACAAAAACTGTTTAAAAACTGTAATCTTAGCCAAACCAGTATTTGGTCTTGTGAATGCTGTTAAACTCAGAGATAAACTTGTCTTCTGGAGTAACCTCTCTGTGAGAGAACTGCAAACTCCTGCAGTCTTTTTTCCAAAGAATACCTCAAATAACAGGGCACAGCTTAGTCATCCCCTGAGCTTCCTTTTAAAATTATTTTTTCAATTTAAAATATTATACCAAAATTTGTTGGACCTGAATTTAACCAAGATGGAGCCTTGTCCTACTTGCAATAAACCATGTTTGTAGCTCTATCTTGACTGTATCTATCAAAGGAGTTAATACTGCTTGAGAAGCTGTGCTGCCTGGGTAGATAGCTCTGTCACCCTGTTATCCTGACGGACTTGAATTTATACTGTTGACAATGGAGAAATGTCTGCTACAAAACACCCAAAAGATTTCCTACCATATATTATTCTTCTAGATGCAATTCTCTCCAATTAGCCTGTTTTCATTCCTTGTCTGAAAATACAAAAGCACACACAGAACATTGGAGGCTGATAAACTGTGATAACAGTAGCATAATGACTTTCATAAAATAACTTTTGCCATAAAAATAGCTGTTTGTAATTGCTTTTGGGATATTTGAGTTTCTGATTCTTCTTGGATCGTTCTAATTACTTGAGGTACTTTTTGGAGAGTTTTTAAAAATTTCCTGTGGGCACAATGATAAGCAGTTTGATACTCAAATGTGCAGATAAAACACAATTGATTACACAGTATTTTGTTGTTCAGCTAGATGCATATCACTCATGGCTGCAGGACAAGAGAGCTTTGAACCTCTTGGGAGTTACTGAACAAGATTAGTAATTTTATTCTGATATTTAAAGAAACTACAGTTCCAAAACAAATCCATGTAGCTGTAATAGCCATGATCTGTGAAAGTTTAAAATGTCATCATGTTCCAGCCCTGTAAGAGGGATGTGTTGTGAGACATCCTGACTACAGGATAATTGGAATTAGGCAGGTGTCTGTCTTGTGTCTGCCTTGACTGTGGGAGGGGGTTTGCAGTACCTTATCTCTTCCAGTAAACCCAATCCCATCAAACAAAAAATATAGAATTATATAATAATTTTCTGTTATCAGTTGTTGACGTGCTGATATAGATTAGAACTTGTGTAACCCAAACTGTTGAGGGTTTCAGATATCTCTGTGTCTGTTCATAACAAGTCAGTTCTGGCAGTACATTCCCTTTGCTCTATTTCTTCCCATGGGAAATGTACATTTCCCTTTAGGAATTTTGGCTTGGCTTTTTGTTACCTCTTGAATATTGCACCTCCATTTAGAAGGGAGTTGCTGAGTGCATTTGATATATCTGGGATATGAGGTGTATGAGGATGAGGTTTTGTCTGGAATCTACTCTCTTTTTTTTTGTTTGTTTGTTTTTTGTTTGTTTGTTTTGGTTTTTTTTTCCCCTCCCCAGCTCACTTCTTACTTTAAATATACAGGAAATCAGTTTATCTACTGGTAGCCATATAGCATCTTGTATTTGGGAGATTGTAACAGTTTCTGTGGGATACACAAAAGTATTGCCAACTTCTGGAAGTCTTCAGCACTGAGCAATGTTGTTCTTTTACAGATTTTCTTTTTTTAATTTTCCTACTTCCTTTACAGACTTGCTTCTGTGTATCAGCTTGATACTACAGAAACTTTCATGTTGCCAGACATGAAAATTGTTGCACTGGTAAAATCACAGAAGCACAGAATTGATAGGATTGGAAAGGACTTCTGCAGATCATCCAGTCCAACCCCAATACAAAATACCTAACTGCAAACGCATAAAGTATGAATGCTTTTGTTTTGCTGGTCTCCTAAAATACTGTAGGATACCTACAGCAAAAAGTGCTTTTTGATTAATGAATTATTAAGTTTTCTAATTTGTTATGAGCAGCTACTGGGATTGTGATACTGGAGTAAGCAAATAAAGTGCGTTCACTTATAGTTTGCACTGACAGCTGTTTTGGAGCAATAGAAGAATGTATTTTGTGCTGAAATTAGGAAATAGGAACAGCAAAGACTGCTGATACTACCAGGCTTCTTGGAAGTTTAAACAAAACTAGTAAGTGTATTTGCAAAGGTAATTTCCCTTCCTTGACAGGAAGAAAGTATCCAACATATTTCCAAAACCCATTTTTCTAACAAAATGTACATACTTTTGAAATCTTACAATAAATGCCAGTGCAAGTGCCATCTGCTCTTATTCTGTCTGCCTTTTCCTTCTGGATAAAGACATACGGCTCTGGATAAACCTAACTCCCCTCCTAGCTCCTTGCTCCTCCAGCCTACCTCATCTATGGTAGCACTTGCATGATAATGTGACCTGTCAAGAGTTTGATCAAGAGTGGTTTGTGTGTTGTAACAATAATTGACTCCAGTAGAAGGAGGTGCTGAGCAGGCACGGAGTGGGAGTCCAGTGAAGATGTGTCCATTTAGAAAGGATGCAGTGGATGGTTTGTCAAAATGAGTTTCCATACCCTAAGCTGTTTGCAATGCCTGCATTGGCCTATTGTCGTAATCCTGAGCATCTAAATGTACAGAGGAGCTTGTCTTTATGCCTTTGTTTTTAATGCTGGCTAGTTATTAGATGGCTGATAAATTATTAAATATGAATTGTATTCTGAGCTTTGCAAGTTTCTGTTGGCTTTTTCTTATTTAAGGGAACTTAGTTTGAGCTCTTCAGTTTCATATATTAAGTATTAAATTGTTTTACTTTGCTCTCTGTCACAGTAACTGGAAATAAGGGTTCATTTTAGAATGCAAATTGCACCAGGGTTATGAGTTACCCATGGCAGAGGCTTCACAAACTGGTGCAAATTTGTGTCTTGACAGTGAGCCAATAGTTTATGTGGCCCAGGAACCTGGCTGCTCCTTCCTTAATCCTTTCAGCCTTCATCTTTCACCTCTTGAGGGTCTTGCAACACTGTAGAACAATGGAACATCATTTGTCTGACAGTTTTCTAAGGAGAAGGTTGGGAAGGACTACAGCAGTGTATGATGTACTCAGATCTGCTCTTAGATTTGAGCTACTGGTGTTTTCAGTAACAGATATCATAATACTGCTTGTACCTCTGGATATGAGGCTAGAAAGTCTGACCTTAGCCATGTCTCATTGGCATAGCAATTTCAGGATGGTACTTGGGCATCCACAGTGAACCAAAGCCTTAGCAGAGCACCTGGGGGACTTCTGAAATAGATTCTTGTACCTGTGAAATAGATACTTCTCCTTTTTCCACCTCACTGGGACTACATCTCTCTGAAGGACTTAGGCTTCGTTGGTAGCAAACACATGAATGAAAACGATTACAGGAGGCATGTAAACAGCCATTGTATCATGAGTGTCTTACTTGATGAATACCTACTTGAGTAAATTACTTTCTGACCAAATTCCCCCTCTAATCTGTGGTGCAGTTTTCAAAAGTCTGGCACCATCCAGTTTAACATGAGAGTAAGTATATGGATTCTGCTGGTTCAAAGGAATCATACCAGGTTACTTTTATGCGTAAAATGCTATATAAATAATTTGTATGATGATATACCCCTCCTCTATCTCTACTCTTCCATTGATTCCCTTAGTTTCCTTCTATTTTTCTTTAAGGTAATGGTCCCAGTCTCTTCCTCCAGTTCAATCTGGTCACTTTTGTCCTGTGATTGAATAAGAGATAGGCTAGCCAAAAGACTGGGCTAGTGCATCCAGAATCATTAATTCAGTCAGTCAAACAAATGGGAGGCAAGAGAACAAGAAGCAGTGACCAATTGGTCACATGGCGGGGGATTTGCCCTGCAGCATGGAACACACTGAGTTCAGCCCCTGAGCTGCATGGTCACAAATGCCATAATGATTTCTTAGCATGGCCCTGGCTGTGGTAGCTCATGCCAGCCTGCTGAGCAAGCTTGGCCAGGCTTCTTGAGATTCACAGATAAGATTTATTCCTGAAGCCTGACCTACATGAGTGTGTATCTAAATGTGTGAAAGCTGTGATTTGATGGCAAGCAATGAAAGGTCATAGAGAAAGCAGGCAATGCATTTAAATCAAAATGATGAAGCTGGGTAATTTCATTAGCAACAGTTGTATTTACTGGAAGTCACAGATGGCGCAGTTTAGCTTATGGCCAATTTGTTAAGACAAAATAAGTATAAAGAAAGAAATATTCCAAGTGAGAGGTGGTTAAAAATTAAATAGGCACCAGATGGCTCAAGAATGTCCTTCATAGAAATTTGGTGAAAGAAGACATAAACAATCCAAAAGCATTTCTGAATGGGATGCTTAGAGGCTGGCTGGTCCTTTATCAGAACTAGATTGAAAAGCAGAGCAATTAAACTTCCCTCATGTGTTAACATTTGACATCCCAGCAAAATGTTCTACATGAACTTTCAAATTATTTTCTATTTTATATGTTCTGTAAACTGGGAAACCAGATAAATGGAATAACTAACAAATGTTTTGGCCTTCAGCTACCTTCAAAATAACCTCAGCTTTTATTTAAGATGAGGAGAAATTTCACTGTGCAGTGTATGTTTATACATCTAGATGTATGATGCCAGTACATGAGCATGTATGCCCAGAGAAATGGCAATATTTTAGTTCTTGCTTGCTTTGGACAAAAGTTGGCAATTGTTACAGTTCCCTGATGATAGTGTGTATTCCAGGGAACACAAGTTCCTTTTCTGGGCCACAGTGCAATTATTTTTCTGGCCTTTGCAAAACTCACTTTCCACATTTATACACTTTATTTATTCACTAGCGCATATAGTGAGTTTGGGAGTCAAAAGCTATTAATATTTTTGCTGGTAAAGCTGATCATTAGCAGTGGTGGCTTTGAACTCTCATGTAAAACAAATAACAATACCGATTCCCCATGCTTCTGGGTGCATAACATGATTTTATTTTATAGAGTGCCTTGATTCTGTTATCTACTCATGGGCACTTTTGTCCATAATAAAGCATATCCCTGTGCAATGCCAGTACATTTGACAGTAAAAAAAAACAAAACCAAAAAAACAGAGTAAAAGCATTACCAATGATTCCAAGATTCCAAGGAGAAGGAGTCAGCATGTGCTCTCCGGTTTTATATGGAGCACTAGATATAGGTGATATTAGAGACAAGCTGCATATATGGAACTGGTTTTCCCAGGAGTGGGAAAAAAGGAAAAGCAAAAAAACCAGCCTTGAATGAGAGAGGCAGCTGGAAACTGTGCTGACTAATTAATGAGCAACATACACTTAAGAGCTTTTACTCCTTCTGCACTAGCTTTGCACATTTTCTACTGTATGATACAATCTCTGGGTATGCAAGCTCAGCAAGTGGTGCCTGCTATACTCAAAAAAGATGACTGTACTCACTGAGGGGAAATGAAAGCATTTACAAATGTCCTGGAAAAGCCTGGAACAGTCCAGATGGGGAAAATGATTTGAAGAATTTCACAATTAAACAAACTTAAAAGAAAAATCAGAAATGATCCAGGAATATTTTTCTCATATGCCAAGGTAACAGTAATGGATATGCACGAACCGTGGCCTTTCCAGGGTAATACATTCTTCTGTAAGAAAAGGTTTTGTTTGTTTGTTTTTGGTTTTTTTGTTTGGTTTTTGTGTTTGGTTTGTTTGTTGTGTTGTTGTTGGTTTTTGTTTGGGATTTTTGTTGTTTTTGTTTTGGTTTTTGTTTTGTTTGTTTGGGGGTTTTTTGCTGTTTTTTGATTTTTGTTTCAACTACCAGAGTTGCACCTATAAACAGGATGGTTTTCATTTACAAGCATGGCTTTGTGTTAAGAAAGAGCACCCATGTAGGGTAACAATGATTTTTACATGTTATTTTTTAAAGACAAAAACACAAAAAAGGATTTTGCTAACCTTGACTAGATATAACACAGACTCTTTATTTTATCTATCTTCAGGGCTTTCTCTATGTGGAAGGAGAAAGGGGGAAGGGTGGAAAGGCATGCTAGAAGGAAATGAGGATCTTTAAAATGTGCTCTGAAAACTTTTTATTCAGCTGCTGCCTTTAAGTTATTGCTGCTCTTTGCAAAATGTAAAATGGTTCAATCTCAGAGTCCAGACAGTCAGTCTTTTGCTGTGTTTCTAAAAATCTGTCCCTTTCTGCTCGAGTTAAGCCAGCTCTGATTGTATTCAGGAATGGCAGGTCCCTGCAGTCCCTGCTCAGGTAAATTCTGACCCTGCCAATTCTGCCATCCAGCCCACCTTCCATCACCCTTACTGCTCCAGCAGGTGATCCTGGTTCATAAACATGGTTCTCTTTCATGCTTATAGGCAAACCCAAATGTTCCTGACCTCACAATTGACTTGGTTTTGGGGTTGGAGACTAACCCTGATTACAGTATGCTGTGTATGATTTGTTGTCAGCTATGTTTGAAGCTGATTATGTTCCCTAGTTAGGGAGCCCCTTGTTGCCAATATCCTTTTCCAACAAAGTGCAGGGACAGTAGCACAGGGGGTGGAAAAGAAAACAAAGTCTTATGGGTGAACAGTAAGAAGAGCTGGATCTTTGTAGGTTGTTGAACAAATATGGATGCTCTGAAATTTATGTCAATTCCTTGTTAAATTTGGTAAATACTATAGCAGAGAAAGTATAAAGCCGGCAAATTTCATAGCAAGAAATTTGTAAATGAAATGAATTTTCAATTCAACATCCAATTTCCTACAACAGCTGTTTCATGATTAAGCACATGAGATGTTTGTAAGTTAAAGAAAAAAGAAAAAGTTGGAGGTGAATTTAAACTAATTGAAAACTCTGATACATTCTGTATATCAGTAGAGAACAATTGAGGCTTAGTTGTAAACAACTGGTAAATGCTTTTACCCACTATGTATGTAAAGAGCATTAGAGGTGGTGTTCCTGTCCTGGTGTTAATTTGTGGTTATTTTCTGGTTTTGAATCCTGTATTTTTGAGACCATATATGGGTTTGACCAAAATAGTGCAGGACAATTTTTGATTCTTCTGCTTTTCTTACTGCCTATTTGAGTATTCAACAAAGTTCTTTAGCTGCCTATTTTATTGTGCTCTCTTGTTAGAAAAATACGGATTTTTGTAGCAAGCCTAGGCCTTTAATTGCTTTTATTATGGAGATTTTGTTTTCAAATGTCTGTCATCTGTGCCAGAATGGTAACGTAAGGTAGAACTCTTCTTCTGAAGACCAATCTTCTTATAAAAAACAAAGGAAAAGATAATTTGAGAATTTTATGTCTTGCATCGATCAGCTTCTTCACAGTTAGGATTTACCTGCTAATGGTACTGTTTGGCTTGTGTATTCAAAACTGAAGGAGAAAAATGCATCCTCGTGGTGCTTATTCAGACTGTCTTGTACAAGTCCCATTCTGTGCCAGCAGAATAAAACTCTATTTAAATCTGTTAAGTTGAAAGCATCTGAAAGGAATTATTGGTCCAATTCATCATTCCCAGAGGCGCTTACGAGCAGCATGCTGTGGCAGGAACTCTATGTTTATAGCCAGAAGAAGGTTCAGGAGCCTGACTGAGGAGCTCAATTTAGGTGAGTTATATGAAAGGCTTTTTTTGATTACTTTTCTAGTGTGTGGGATATGCACATGTAGCTGAAAACAACAGGGGGTTTCATATGCATCTCATTTAGCTGGTGCTATGTGGACTCTTGTGAAAGTAAAGCCTTTACTGGCTGACATTTAGTTCTGCAATGATAGTTCTGCTCAAAACTCACTGAAGATTTCTTAACTGTGCTTTACTGACTCTATTAATGCCTATTAGAGCCAAGATTGCAAATTTTTCCTTCTCAGGACACAAATTTACAAAAGGGATTTTTTTTTTCCTTTTTCTGTACAGATTAGTTATGATTCTGTCCTTTGTGGTCTACAAATGTCAGCTTTGATCATTTACAGGTTTGTGTGTCTGGAGTCCTTTCAGTTTCACTGACCTGAAACCTGGTTTGCTCTCTCTCTAAAGCTCTACCTGTGTGCACATCAGCAGAGTGATCTTTAAAATCGAACAGTTATCACGTATGTCCATTGTGTTTGCAGTTTTGCATCAGTTAGCTAATATTCCCTAGCTTTGTGTTTAACCTGTGCTAATATATGTAAAACCAGTACGGGGTTTAGAGTCAGATGAGCATACAGGACCTGGAAACCAAGCATGAAAAGCTTGCAGTTCAACCTTTGCTCTCTCTGGGCCTGACTCAAGCTTGGTTATAGCCTCCCTATTCCTCAAAATTTATCCTAATAACCACTTCAGAACTGGCAACATTATTGAGGAACATAAAAGCTTGAGATGGAAAACCTTGATAAAAGAAAATTCACAATACATTTCAGAAATAGGAGAACACAACAACATAAGTTTTCCAAAGTCCATAGAATACAGTGTTTGAGAAATTATAGCAGCTCTTGGATGGTGTTAGATTGAACCAGAAAAATACAATTTGTAGCAGTTGAAACCAGGTGGGAAATTATAGGTGGGCAGAATAGGAAGGCAGTTCATGTTCTTAGATTGTACTGGCACATTCTTGCTTCTGCCCATATCTCAGGAAGGTTGATGGGTTAAAAGAGAAGAGTTCATGAAAAAGCATCTGGAGAGACCTGGTTTGCTCCAGGGGTTTGTGAAGCCACTCAACTTAAAGCTCAGCACAAGCTATAAAAATGTATACTTTATACCTCCTGCACAACAGAAGGGGACATTTCATTTTTTCTGGAGGTGTGTGAGTTTCAATGGTGCATCATGATTTGATTTGATTATTTTTCTTTACTCCAGTTAATTCTTTTCAAGATGAGAAGATCAAATTCATAATGACAAACTATGCAGAAGGAGTTGTGTGGAGATGTGTGAGCTGGTAGATACAACAGCAACTAAGAGCTGTCAGCCAGCCATAAAAACTGACATACGATACTTAGTACTTTAAGAGCAATTTGCATCTTCTAAGTACCATACTGTATAAACACTAATTAATCTCTAATTAACTTATCTAAATGTATTAGACAATTAATCTCTAATTAGTTTATTTGCAGATTCTTTCACACTGAGAACTAATTTAGGTGAGGCATAAACCTCCTGGGACTAGTTCAGTTCTGTCAGAGAGGTGTATAAATCCATTCTAATGCAGTGATAGGGATACAGCAGTGAAGAATTGCTCCAAGGTTCTTCGTGAGTTCAGAGAGAGATGCTATGCAGTGGTGAGAAGCAACATCAAAATGCTCAGAATTAATTAGGCAATGTTGGTAGGATTTGATTACAGAGTTTGGTTATTTTTAAAATTTATTTCTTTGCAGGGTGACATATTACTAGAGGATTAAACGAAGAGTTCAAAAGTGACTACCAAGCCTGAGCTGGCAAACTTGGTGCTAATGCACCTGTTATGTGTAGAGCTCAGTGGTGGGAGGAGAGTGGGGAAGGAAAAAACCTCAAGACTGAAAATACCCAGAGTGATACCTCCAATGTACCTTTGGCCTAATGATCCTAGATCTCAGCTGTATTTTAAAATGATAGAAACAAAAGCATATCTAGTTTTCAGGGATGGCAAAGGCACCATGTGTTTTGCAGTTTTCTGTCTCTGGACTGCTGTGTGAATAAATGTGAGGGAAGCAGCTGATTCTTCAGCATTTGAAGAGGTTGTAACTGTTTTAACTGGATCCATGATGTCCACTTCTGGTTTTCTTTGCCATGTACAAAGTATAACTTTGTAAAGTATGCTGATAATATAACTATTTGAAGCCAACTCACCATAGTGATGGTGCTGTAAGGGCAGCCCGGCTTTGCCCCTGGATGTCTGTCCACTTTGGAGCAGGCAGGAGCACAAGGGATGAAGGATGCTTCAGCTCCAACTGTGGAGGATTTCCAGAAACATATTTGCTTTGTGTCTTCAGATCACGAAGTATAAATATAAAGTCTGAGCTTGGGCAGAACTGTTATGTGCCATTTTATTTGCTACGCTCTCAGGAGAGAAAAATCTGTTAATTCTTAGAGTTCAAAAGGTCCTCAGTTTAAAAGCTCCTCATATGACTTCTATTGAATTAGTTAAATCAGCTGCAGCAGCTGGACTACTCTTTACTAAGACTGCAGGAAGTAGACTTCCAAATGCTGATGCTGGTTATGAAGCTGCTATTTTATTTAGATGTCCTCGCAGCACAGAGCTGTCTGACATCATGTTTATAGCCTGCACGCAATAGAAGTAGAAGAAATCGTATACATTTTTGGAGGCAGTGTTCAGATTCAGTTGTAATAATTCACTTTGTTGCTTCAGGGCTTCCATATTGCTTTGGGCATAAAGCTGTATTATAAATTATAGCACACAAAGCTGAGTTTCACCTACCAGTTGATGCATAATAAACTGACTTAGTTCTTAATATTGACTACATATTGTGGCCTAGAGGTTTGTTTGTCTCTAAGTGTAGTACTGAATTATGTAAGAATTTTTTTCTCGTGGGTGAAACCTAAATATAAATACATCCTGTGTGGTACTAATACCACAGAGAAAGGTGTCAATGACAGAATATTTTAATCCTAAATATTTTTTACACTAACAGAAAATCATTTCTGAATTTTGCCAAGTACAGGACATAATTATGTAGGGTTTTCAATAAGTAAGCATCAGGAAATGATGAATATTTGAAGGATATTTTTAGTTGTCACTGGGCACAGAGAAATACTCTAGTTGCAGTGTATACTGTTCCTTGGGGTGTCCAGACCTGCCTTTCCGACATGTATATTAATGGATCCTAGCTCAGGTCTAGAATTTTGCCTTAGGCTGAAGCTTATGATAAACAATTTCAGCCCTGGTGAAGATGTCTAAAACAGAAAAGATATAAAAACCATCTGAGAATTTGAGAAATTAAATTCTACTCACATAATTTTTGCAATGGATCAATAATACATGATACTATAATCTGCAATATACTTGCCCACCAATACAGCTAGAGATACAGCTTAAGACACTGAATCAAAATCATTTTATATGAAAACATTGCTGCAGAAAGCTAGAGACTATTTATATTGATTACTTCATAAGTATTTAACAAAACACAAATGATTGTGAAAAATTCTGGGTTCCTATATTTTTATTTTCAGAAATTAAAAAAAATTTAAAATTCCTCACATTATACTATAGGTAAATGTATATAGATAATATACAGGATATACAGGATTTTCTGTTTTAGTGGTTACTAATGCCACCTAGCTTTTTGGTTTTCCTTGCTTTAAACAGTTCAGGTGATGCAAATTCCTGTTGATTGCTAAAAAACATTTGGAAAGTTGTGATTCAAGGGGACATCAAATAGCAAGTCATCAGAAAATTGTTTTTAAGGAAAAAATCAACTAATTTCAAAATATTCTGAAAAAAAGTCTTGATTTAGCTTTTAGCTACTTAGATTTCACACACATACAGTATTTCTGTCTTCTTACAACATTTTATCCTGGAATTAAACCAAGTGATATTATCTCATTTTGAGTAGAGTCCTGGAGAGAAGCATACAACAAACAGCAGCACCCCCAAACATTTCCAGATACACACTTCATCCATCATAAATATTTACAATTCAATCACCAGTCAAAACAACTGCACACTTCCTTTGAGTGATCAGCCACTAATAGCTTAAGAACTCTGTTTTTAAAAGAAAACCAAAATAAAAGCTCAACAAGTGGTTTTTACAGGCTTCCCTCTGATCAAGTAATTCTCTCTCTTTTGCAGAAGGAAGAATTATAGGATAGCTTCATCTTCTAACAGCAAGCCAAGTTAGCTTGACATCTGGAACATCTTTCTAAGTGCTGTTTCCTATGGCAGGTATGTTTTGAAGGCAGAATCTGGGTTTTCAACTAGATACTTGAGTATAAGAAATGATGATATGAATGATTGTATGATTTTTTTCTTGTCAAGGAACACAAATATTCTTGCAGAGAGGAAGAATATTTTGTTATGTATATGTAACCATGAGAGCAGAAAAGCTGAAAAACAGATGTAGACAAAGTTTAAAAAAAAAAACTTCCAAAGGAACTTCTTTTGTTTTTAGACTGAAATGGAAAATCTGTTTTAAAAAAACCCCAAACTCTGTCCATTTGAGCAGTGCAGTTACTTTGCAGGAATGAAAGGTTCTTGGCTTTGCTTTCACTGTTACTTTAAACCTGAAGCTTATGCCTGGCAAATTTTGAGTGAAGCTCATCAGTGGCAGCAGGATAAAATTGTAGTGATGAGTTCCTGTCTTGTCTTGGCTCCCTCTTGCCTGGCAGAGTAGAGTGTTGGTTTGTTCTTTTATTTATTACATGTTGGCAATTGCATTTATAAGAAAATAACAGCTGATATTTATGTGGTATCTGAATATATGTAGCTTGTTACAGTCAGATTTCATCTGTTTGTGCATTTATTTAAAATTGTATGTGTGAGGCATCTGATGGTGTGGCTGTATCTACTCTTGAGTGGATTCCAGGAGGGTTGGGATTTCTTCATATCCTGGATGGTGAAGAGACAGAGAGATTTTCCTGGAGTATGAGGCCTTATCTTTTAGCCAAAAGTCCTCATTTTTGCATCATTTTAATCCAAAGCCCACATTGAATCCCAAGATTCTATAGTTTCCAGGCATATGATGGGGTTAGTGAGGCACAAAGTGAGCTCATGTTCTTACCTTCTGCCTCCTCTCTTGCCAGAGAAGAATTCCGCAAGTTACTGACACTGAGCAAATCTGTACAAATAAAAAAACCTTGGTGTTTGTTGAGCAGTAAAGCCGCTTTTCTTGCAGCTGTCTTTTTCCCATGCACTGGGCACTGTGGATCACCTCATGCAGGTGTGTGTGTGCCCATGTCTGTGCTCTTCACAGCCACAATGTCAGTGTTTTACAAGAGTTACTGGATGCCAGGTCCTGTGCAAGATACACACAGTGTATGTACTGTAATTTCATTATTATAAGGTGCACTCTTTTGACTAAAAATTTGTTCAAAACCCGCAAGTACGCCTTATAATCTGGTGCGCCTTATACATCGACAAAGTTCGGAAATTTGCCAACCTGTAAGTGTGAGCTGTGAGGGCAGCCGTGAGGGCAGCCGTGGCAGCCAGCACTGGGAGGGAGTGCCGGGGCCCACGGCACGGGGAGGGTGCCTGGGGCTGCGTTTAAAGGCTGCGCCAATGCGTGAAAAATGTTTGCAAATTGAGCACCTGCCAGCAAACCCTGCAATCATGTGATTCCGTTGCTAATTCGTTACTTTGCTGCTTGCAGATCCTTGCTGCAAAAAAAAAAAGTGTGCCTTATAATCCAGTGCACCTTATAGTTGTGAAATTACTGTACATTTTGGGGAGATAGTCCTGTTTGGAGCCAGTCCATATATATATATGTACGTATGTATAATGAGAGACAGAATCAGAAGTTAATCCAACTGAAACCATATTAATGACTTCCCAAAAACTAGTAGTAGGTATTAGCTCTTCATTTTTTCATGAGGTTCTGAAGTTTTGGGAACTTTAATTCAATTTGTGAATTATCAAGAACTAGGTCTGCATTTGTTAAATTAAACTAATCTCTGTTTCCAGTTCCAGAGCATCCAGAACAAGTTCCTGTGAGACATTTTGTGTGCAGGTGGCCTTGAAGGCAGCCCTATTCTATCGGAGTCCTTTATATAATGGAATGCTACAGGTGTGAAGAGTGAAGACACAAATCAAACCCTCTCAGCACACAGCGGGACTCTGGGAAGTTTGCTTTCATTCCCAGGTAAGTTCTCTGCCTACTTGTGGCACAGACCTACTCCTACAGATTTGGCATCTGTAAAAAGAAATGCATTTGCTCTTCAGGTAAGGGCTTTCCTGTCTGTATTGATGCAACTGTGAAGTGAAATTTGGATTAGATTTTGTCTAACTGACAGGTTGTGAGCCCCCAGGAGAGCTGCTTGAATACTTTGGGACCAGGGTGGAGCCCACTACTACTGGTGGAAAGTAGCTTTAACTTCTCCATTCCATATTGGAATAATGGCCTAACGAGAAATTGCTTCCACTGGTGCTCTTTAAATGGAGCTGGTGATGTAGAAAGTATGAAAAAAAATCATGAATAGACTAAAGGAGAGCCTGCCACTGGAAAAAAGTCAACTGAAGTTGACTCAGATGTTTCTGGGGCTAAAAATATTGCTGAGGGGAGTAGCTGAGGTCACAGAAATGTGGTCTGAAAGAAGAAAGTTCCTTCCTGATCAACAAAATCCTTATCCTCCTTTACTTGCATAAGGATCTGTATGACACCTGTACATGCTTGACCTAAGAAGATTTTCAAAAAGCTGTGTAGTGCTCTCTACTTTGACAGAAGGGGCTGCTAGAATAGAAGCTAGGGTAACTGTTTCCAACAGGATAATAAAACCAGTGGCATTCCTTTAAAAAAATCAAATTTTTTTCCATCATGAATTGATGCAAAATCCTGTAGCTGTCAGTTGGTAAAATATTTGCTGCCTTGTGTTGCCTATAAAGTAAAATATTTATAACATTTATAATGTATTAGATGAAAATTGTATGTCAAGTAGCCCTGCAGTTTCCACAACTGCTGACTCCAGTACTTGTCCAATAGGTCTAATTTGCACTCTGGTGGGCTGGTGCAGAAGACAAACAAGTTCCTTGTGCAGTGTAGGAGTTGATTTTAGACTCCATGCTGCTTTGTTCTATACTTTCATATGTTGCAGTGTGTTTGTTGTTAATGGTATGTTCTGTTATTGCCCAAGTTAATGGTTTAGTCCAAAATTATACCCTCCCACCCAATTTGTCAATCTATCCTGAATTCCCTGTCAATCCCTGTTTGGTGCCAGGCCCTTGCTTAGAATTCTCCTTTGGAAATCCCCTAAAACTCGATGTCTCATTAGTTCATGTGTCCCAGTTTTCCCCCCTACCTCTCATTGGACAATGGTTTTGTAAGCCCTACCCCTTATCCCTCCTCAGAATTTCTCCAATTTTCTAAGAATTTGTACCTTCCCCTTGACTCTCCCCCTACATTTAAAGTTGCTGCACCTTTGCCATCTTTGTCTTTTGCCCCATGGATTCCCCAAATTAATAAATCCTTTTTATCCTATGCAAAAGACGTCCCCCTCCTCCTTGCCTCCTTCACACACAATCTGACAGCCAAAAGGCCATGGAGCCACTCTAGCCACATCTAAGGCCTCCTCCCAGAGTGTGACCAGATTATATAAAATGGTAGCCACTGGTTGAGAGAGGTCTCAGGCACGTGTTCAAGTATCATCTACTACAATTGTAAGTACCACTATTTACTCTTCTTTTTGAAAGACAAGAGGGAATGGTCCAAGGGCTTTAGATGTGCCAGTATATGGATAATTGAGATTTCATAAAATTACAAATGTAACATTTCTTCATTAAAAAATTTCATTCGGAGATTCAAAGGTAGCTAGTAAATTATCCATATATAAACCTCCTAGTAATGATAATTTCCACCTATTCTGATTCTGCAAGATACAAAATGCTCAAAATTAGCATTCGGTTTTGAAGCATAATCTCTTCCCAGGAGCTGGAACTAAAATGTCCCTGAACCTCTTGTTTGTCTTCTGATGCTGTGACAGAAACACTCAATGATGAATATTGACTATTCTGCCGGCTATAGGCTGACACTGGACTTCATCAGGATAAAAAATATGAGTGTAGTAGAGATGCCCAAATGGTCAGAGTGCTCATAAAGTCCAGCCTCTTGTTTAGTGTGATTGACAGCTGAATGCGAGACAGAGTTTGCACCACCAGAATTGTTGATTATTTCTCATCATGCCATCAGCAGAGAGATTCCTATGTATTTTTAGTGATGTGTCTCAGCTGTTTTGCATGCAGCTGCTGACACAATGCTTTGGAAAAGGGCGTGGGCGCTAACAAGGAGAGATGTGCTCCATGCAAGTGACCTGCCCGGCAATAGAATCAAGATCTAGAGCTAGATTATGGGTAGTGGTCAAAAGTCCTCAGGCATTCTCTTTTGAGGCACTCTGTCAGGGATGTCTTCTGCTGTCCATAAGACAGGCAGAGCTTCACTTTGGTTCGCCTCTCTAGGTAAGCCTTGGGAGAGATGTATCAAAATCAAAAATGATTAATAAGTTAAATTTGCTTTCTAAATACCATGTAAAAGCAACTCAGTGAATAAGTTTACACTGTGATTAAACAGTGTTTGAAGAGGAAAAGATGCTGAAAACAGCAAATATCCTGTTGAATCTGATCTACTAATGGTAAAATAGTGGTCTTACCAATTCCTTGAGACATTAAATGTAGGTTAAAAAACATTCACTCTAAAGACTGTGAAATCAGAAATTGCCATATTTATTTTCAATATTGTCTGTTTATTCAGAACAAGATTCTTATGTGGAATATTTGTGAATGTGAATGTTACCTTTAAAAGACACTTCATTATTTAGGTAAAGGTAGTCTGCCTGCACAGAGAAAAAATAATCTCATTAATGATCTCCATACAGATTTAAATGGTAAACTGGTATTTCTGAACTTTAAGAAAACAGATTAGATAAGAAATTCAAGGCAATGAAATATATTAGATGCATTACACCTCTAATTTAAAAATAATACTGATAAAATGTGAAAGGGAAATTGGATCATAACAATGGAACATTCCTTGTAGGAGGGAAAGAAATACCTTTTCCTTCTAGGTGCACAGCAGGGTTTCAGATATTTAAGCCAGATTGCTGAAATACAAATTTAGATACACAGACATTGACAGAGATGACAGATTCTCACATCTGGAAAACTGGATTAATAACAATTCAGTTCATGTAGAAGGATGAAAATTATACTTTCACTTCTGATGCATGGCATGAACTCTAGATGAGCAGATACAAAATTCAGCTTGTATGAGTCAACTGTTTTAAAAAAAAAAGAAAAATACTAGCTCAAAGAAAGTGCCTTTTGGTGAATTCTAAAAAAATTCTTATGACATGTTTAGACTTTTTTCCTGTGCTGCTTGCAATGTTGATCATCTCTGGTGGAGTAAGTGATAAAGTACCATCTGACTGAATGCTAATGTTTTTGAGCTGTCGAGTAGTAGATTATCCAGTTTGTTGTACAGTGTGCACATGTGCGCCTGCTAATTTGAAATGCTGATCTACCAGAGAGAATCTAGGCTGCCCGAGGAGTCAGCTCTGACCCGTTTCTTTGATATATGACTTGGTCTGTCTTTGATATTAGCAAAGAGGTTTTCTATCCACTTGTAGTTTGAGCGATAATAGCTTAAGGCTTGAACACTGTCTGTGACTTCCACTCTGTTGTGAGAATCTGTATACCACACAAACCCAAAATACAGGGAATATATAAACTTCAAAGGAAAAAGAAGTAAGAAGATAGAAGAAGCATCTTTTCTCCAATCCTCTGAGGTTAGTGATATACTAAAGATGAACTCACAAAAAATGTCAGACTCCGTATACTTAAAATAGAAAAATGCGACATTTTTCCCAGATTAAAACATGATAATGGGGAAAAATTGCAGCCATAATAAATATTGTATGAAAAGCTGCCAAGTAACAAAGCCTTGACAAACTCAGGAGGACAAGGAACTTCAGTTGGTGCTGCCACTTTATTTTCACATTCTATTCTATCTCCTCTTTCTGTGTATGCACAACTCTTCAATGTCAATAGGATTTGGGCATAAAGGGCAGATTAATTTAGACATCACAATGATACATGTCTTCTAGAACAATGTGTGGCCCCATGGTGCTGTTACCATAAGACTACTACAGTTTATGTGGTCTCATGTAGGACCTATATCCTATGAGATCCCTAAACACATCTTAATAATTTTCTTTTTTTCCTTTTTCTTTTTTTTTTTCCAAAATGACTGGGGAAAACATCCTGGCATTAACTGTCAATAATGATTAATCTTTTAAGAAGTAGTTTAAAAGACTCTATCAATTTTGAAATGAAAAGGTGTTAACATATAGGAAATGAAGCAATATTATTGAGAGTCATTAAAAGAGGTCAGTCTTTGCAGAAAGATTTAAAAACTAAACCCTAAAACTAAACCCTAATTGAATTGCATCGGTTAGACTCCAACTGTGTCTCATAAAAGCAGTAAATCAGGACTAATGCTGTGGCTATTTATAAGTGGATATAGGTAATTGACATCCTATATGTGGAATGCTTTACGGAGTTTCAAGCTGGTTCCCTTTCCATGGACGTGAGGATGCCATCACTGGTGGAGTTCAGCTGGTTGAGCATATGATCTTTAGAGGGACTTTCTAGTCCACTTATGATTTGAGCATGTGCAAGTTATTAAATAACCTGGGGTGTATGCAGAAAGCAGCCTTGTTAAAGGTTCAGACACTGATCCAGAATGCCAGAGCTGCAGAACCTGAAGGGTCACTGTCCTCGTTTAGGGCAAATGGGGGAGGGAACTTCTGAATGGGGTCCCTCTAGGAAACAGATTCAAGCAGTCCCTCTCCCAGCTGGTTTGGAGAAATATTTCCTTGGAGAGAAGTGGTGTGCCACAGGTGCGAGCTCCTGGTTCTCTTCTGGGTTTTTTCAGTCCAGAACAGGTCGGAACAATTCCAAGGAAAAGGAAAAGAAACAGAGTCCAGGGAACTTCTCTGCCTCAGATAGCCAAACACTAACTAAAAGCAAAGGAGAGCTCTCTCCTGCACTGCAGACAACACTGTCTGTGAGAGGCATGCAGGGGAGCAAGTGCAGTCTCTGATAACAAACTCTGCACCTCTTCTCTCCCCCTTCACTCTTGGAACCAGTCTTAAAGTTGTAGAACTCAATATTCAACACCAACAGAACAGATGACTTGGGATATACAAGCATCATAAAGTCACTCAAAGACAGTCACTTACTGGTTTGCCCATTTTTGTTTGAATGCCTTTTTTCCAGGTGATGACCCTCTGCCAGAATGTGACTGCTTATGTCAGGATGCTTTGTTCAGGTCTGAAAACTTAAAACTCATCTGGGAATTGATTTCCTCGGCCACAGGAGATGAAAGTTTTACCTCTTTCCTTGTACATCTTCCATACTAGATATAGTCGTGATCCCTTACACCTTACCTGCTCGAGTGTCAGTGTTGATCACCTAGATGTTTCAGCAGCATAAAATTATGCTTTCACTTCTGATGCATGGCATGAACTCTAAATGAGCAGATAGAAATTTCACTTGGAAGAAGCTATAGGTTCCTCCTGTACTCTTTAGGCCATGCCTCCCCTCTTTCCATAGATTTTTGGTTTAAAAATAGCTTTGTATTTATTGTAACTCAGCAGAGCTGTTGTAGAGAAGGATGCACAAGTTTGTGGAAGAAAAATCCTTGGAAGAATGTTAAACACACAGAAACTGCTCAAGCTCAGGAAACTGCTGAGCTGCAAACACCTGGGGACTCAGCTGCAGTCAGTGCTCCAAAGAAGCAGCATTTATATCTGTTCTGCATTTCTACTCTGCCCTGAGGACCTACTTTTGGTCTCTATTGAAAGCAGGACACTGTGATATGGGCTTTTGCAGTTGCCTTATATCAGATGTCTCTAGCATCTTTCCACCATGTTCCATCAGGTTTCAAGGCCAAATGTGAGGAATGCAAACCAACTCTTCAAAATGGAATTTTCAGGAAGATACAAATGTAGCTGTCAAATTGTAAAAAAGACTTGTTTGTAAGTTGGACAGAGGCGGCTTTATGACGATTGCAAGAAGCAGTGCTTTGAATCAAAATAATATAAGGCTATCCTTACTATTCTGTGCCTTATTCTTTTAAAATAGACAGTGCTATTTTCACCTGAGTACTGATTACATTTGCAGTATTTGGTTAAAAGCTCTCAGATTGTCTTGATTTCAAAGACAGGTGTCTTCTAAGGAAGGCAGAAGCTTCTCTTGAAATGGAAAATATAAACTTCCTCCCTCTAAATTATTATAATTTTGAAATTAAGGAGCTCTCGGGCAAACATATAGGAATAGGATTAACAGTTCTTTACTAGGAAAATTGAAATAGAAATACAGTAATACAAAAAAATCAAAACAATGACAGAGTCAGAGTACAACCTGACACCCCAGCAGTCTGATGCTGGTAGCAGTCCTTTAAATGGTGGCTGCATCCTTCTGGAGTGACAGATAAGGTTCTGTTGAAGCAATGATCATGTAGAAGGGTGCAATTTTCCTCCAGAGGTCCAGTGATGATGTTGAAGGGTTTGGTTTTCCTCTGGGAATCCAGTGGAAAAAGGCTGCTCTGATTTTCCAAATCTCAGATTTTATCTCAGTAGGAAACTTTTGGCTCTTCCCGCTGGGTGGAGCATCTCACAGTGGGATGATGTAATTTTATCAGTCATGCAGTGAGACTCAATTGCCCATTAACAGAAGATATCTCCCTGGAGGAAGGATGAGCTATGGAAAAGATAAAGAAAACTGACCCACCTTGTTTCAACAGATGGCCTATTAGCAGAAGGTATCTCCCCTGAAGATAAAGATCACTGCCCCACTTCATTTTCAACAGATGGTGATAGAATACATCCTTTTGGTTACAGCCTGCATTTTCACCCCAGACACAGATATAGGTGTGTCTCAGGAAGTTTTCTTTCTATTCATTAATTTGCCTTTTGATTTTCTAGTGTTGTGCTCTAACCACAAAGCAAATGAAAATTTTGTATTTCTGAAGCAGTGAAGTACAAAATGCAGTAATACACTGATAAGAAAATAATAAAGATATGGAGTTTAAGTTTGAAGGGATGAAGAAATGGTGAACAAACAATGAATATATTAGGATAGGATAGTGCAGTAAAATACAGAAATTAAATTTCTCATATATAAAAGGTCAGCAATTTTTTTTTTCTAATGTAGGATAGGGGGGTGAAAGGGCACAAAACAAGTCGTATAAAGACTATTTATTCTTCCCAGAAGTGTTTTGGTATCATTGCTCCCAGTGTACGGAAATGCTGTATATATTTTACGAGAAATACGTAGTTTTTTCCCAATACTTGGTAAGAGATGATATCCGCAGATATCCACTGTTTTCTTCTACACGGTGAACTTGGAATCCACATTTAAGTATTCACTGTCTTTCTGAATTATACATGTAATAGTCTGCTCAGTGAAACGTAAAGCCATCATAATAGTCTTAAAACCCAAATGATCCAGATTCACCCCAGAATGGCTGACTGAGCAATTGTAATAGCACTGCTTCTGTGTGTGAGGATTAGCTAAATTCTGCTCCTTTTATCCACAAAGCTGGATGAATGTGCAGTGTTGCTGTCCACCGCCTTGCTAGAAAGAGATCTGTCTTGCTCTCTGATTCTTATTTCTCTGGTGTACTGACTCATACCCTTCTTAAAATACCTCGTCTAAAATCCAATGCAGTCCCCAGAGCTGAGTTTCAAAGTCTGTCTGTAAATACAGCCACGTTTACAACACAGAGAGCCAATTTTCTTTCTGTGTATGACAGATCATTTGCATTATCTAAATAGTGAGTAATTCCTGTAAGTAGGGATTCCATTTTGCTATAGAAATAGTGTACTTGTTTCACAGTCTGGTGCTAAGTCATCTTTGTTTTTCTTCTGCTGGTGAAAAATGTAAAGTGGTGAAGAACAGACCATAATAACAAGAATTTACAAAAGAGTTGAAATTTTAAGTACAAACAACTCTCTCTTTTGTGTCTCATTGTGCATAGTTCAGGTTGTTGCCCAACACAGAAACATTAAAGTATCTGTTATGGCTACAAAGGTGAAATGGGGAGGAGGAGAGCAGGGAGAGAGAGAGAAATTATGCAGCACAGGCAGGGGGCAAAGCCTTTTGATACTGTACTTTCAGACTCAAAACTTACATTAATGAAGACAGAGCTTCTTAGATTGCTTTAGAGTACTGCAGACAAAGTTAATCTGAAAGGAAAAGGACTCTTTCAGTGTAACCTTCACTCCATAATTCTAAACAAGTTGTTTGCTAGTAGTGTAGAACATTTCAAACGTCTCTAAATATTAGAGCATCAAGCGAAACAAAGAAAGAATAACTTATTAAGGTGTTAATACTCTGTGAGTGACCTTCTTGATGTGATGTTTTTTTGCAGAATAAACATTTCCAGCAGATGTTTAGTATTTTAGGGGACTTTTCTGCAGAAGTGTGAGCCAGACCATTTAAACAACATACAGCAGGCTCTCTACCCACACAGGTAGCAGGACATTTTTATGATAAGTATGTATAACAAAAAAGGAGGTACTTCTTTCTGTCAGAAGTGGAGATGCAGAACCCTTCTGTCCTGTCTCCCTTGCTACCTGTGTGCTCTAGGGCAAATGTACCCTAATTTCTCCTACCTTTAAAGTTGGGGGATTCTTTGGGTTGTTTTGTTGTTTTTATTTCACATCATAATAGCTTAAAAATTTATCTGTTGTCTCTGAAATGTTTTGAGCATCCCACTGAAAAATAGGCCCAGTCTTTTGTTTAAAGGCAAAAGCAGCCTGTCCTTGTCTGAAGTGTTTTTACCTGAAGTGTTATTTTGTGTGCTCTGACAGGAGTATGACACAGTATAACCTTTGTGTTGGCAGAAGGAAACTTGCAATAGCAGGTAGTTTAAAGCTGTGTTGGAAATATATTTAGCCATGATGATTTCAGATTTGAAAGTATCCCTTGGTGTGTTTGCAGAGGGGAATAATCCTCCCAATACTGAGGAAAGATCCAAGCCCTGGGACTGTGTTGGATCAGTCACTCCCATCCCACTGGCATTCTGCAAGATGCCAGGCTGCTAGGGAGATGGAAGAATGCCTTTCTCTTTGACCTGAAAATCCACTGTGGACCTAAGAAACCCTTTCTGATTAGCATGTCTTTGAACTTGATACATTCCTAGGAAAACTCTCTGGGTTTTGACCAATACATTGCATTCCTGATGAGGAAACTAGAACTGATCAGGAATCTTCTGAACGTCTAGATGTCCTGTATTTTGTGGGAAGGAAGAGGGTGGATACAACTTGAATCCCTTTGGATTGCTGTCCTGATCAGAACATACCTTTAATGAGCAGCTCGCTGTAGTCTGTTGCCTCTCAGGTTTTGCCAGTGCCCTGGAGGCTATGCTGTTGCCTGACATATTTGCATATGAAAGAATTTCATTTATTCGATTAACACAGTAGATATTTCCTCTCTGGAAGGAGAAAGAGCAGAACACAGTTCACAAAATTCCATGCACCGTAGCTATGGTACTTCCTTTAACTGGGTTCCAAGTTCAAAGGCTGTGCTACCGGGGTAAGTACTGGTATAGTCTCATTTCTGCTACAACTGGCTTGGGCTTTTCCAGAGCCATGGTATCATTTAGTGTTTTGCAATGTATTTATAGGGAGATCTGCTTTGACGTGCCTGATTTTCCTAGATACATTTTATATTGTAGCCTCTAAAGAAGAGGGAGAAGCACTGCTTTCTTCAATGAATAAATATTTTCAAGAAAAAATTTCAAGTGACATATCCCATTCTTCTTTTTTAAATGGTGAGTGGTAAAATGCCTTCAGAATACGATTAGAAAGCAGTGTCTTTTTCTCCATGTAAAAAAGTGAAATGAAAACAAGCTGCAGCACCTGAATAATTCTGCTAAGGACCCACAATTAATTTAAGCAAAAAAGCTTTAAGTAGTGTGTGTGTGGGGGTATAGTATTATGTATATATAATATAGGGCTTTTTTGTCAGTTTGAACCTTATCTATTCCCAGAGAGACGGACCTCTATGTAAGTAAGGTCACTTGGCAGTACAGAGCCAATATCAAGATCTCCTGCAAATCCCTGTAATGAACAGAGAGCTCTTGTCCCGTGAAACAGAAGATTGGGATGTGTCTATCTTGCACCCCCTCTCCTCCCCAGTATAGCCCCTGTGTGGAAGGTTTGCTTCTTTACTTCTTGATGTGCATGGGTGCTCTTTGCCCCTTTTGCCCAAAATCTCTGCCTGTAGCGGTTGATTCTTGAAACTTCTGGTGTCTTTGTTTGTGAGCCCAAACATTGCCCATGTCAAAATGTTTGATTTATGAGCACCATCAGAAATCTAAAAGAGTCTATCCAAATCAGTAATCTTTTCTGTTTGAAGATGAGGTGTTTTCTGCTTGAATCCCTCAGCCTGATAACTGGAAGAGAATTCCTTAAGCTTTACAAACTGAATCCATTGGCCACACTGGCTTTAGGCTAGAGCTGCAATTACGGTTAAGGAAGTGACTGGGAAAGGAAGGGGGCTGGGGAATTGTTACATATGAAGCGTTGAAACAGAAAAACAGACTCAATCTGTGACAAACATTTTAAAAGAACATTACTCTCATTCACATAGTATTCATAGACTCATGCGTGGACTATGTTGCAATGTAGCAACATAGACTCATGTAAAATTCCTTCTCAGTTCACCTCACAAGTGTCTTGATTGATCTGTTCTTGGCATGGAGAACTGCAACTGAATGAAGCCTCAGAATCTGAGATGCCTCCAAACACTTGTAGTCATGTTGGTATCATTAAATGCTCTTTGTTTCCTGCATGGTGCACTTGTTCTTGTATGTTTTTAATGGAAAACTTTCCCAAAGCATGGCATGAGGCAAAGTGGCAGGCATTATTCTTACAGCTTTCCTCTTTAAAATATTACAATTGTTTTTATTTTGCTAGAAGAAAAGTTTGAAGTGCAGGAGTAGGGGAGTGATGAAAGAAACTTGTGGCGGAGACAGAAATGGAGATTGTAGCTTATGAAATGACTGACATTGAATAAGTAAAAACTCTCTGTAGCAGTGATGCTCTGGCTACTTTAGCTTTAGTGTGTGACTGTCCATTAGTGAAGCTGCTCACCCCTGGCTGAAGGCTGTCTTAGGCCAGGTGACTATACTTCTGAATATACCTTTCTTCAGAATTTTTTTCCCCAGCATTGTATCTCAGCTTGTTGCAATTTTGTGAAGTTCTTGGCCATCACCTTCAAGAAATAAGCTGTACAATCTAACTGGAAATCAAAAAGAAAATTATTTTCCTCTAACTCTTTTGAGGAAATATGTTTCTAACCAGAAGTCTTCTCACCATCGGTTTACTATGGTCAAGATAGTCATGTCTCTGAAGCCTCCGGCCAATCGTAGCCCGACTGTTAGGGTCAGTGGCTTCACTGAGCTCGGCGATTTTAAGCAGAAAGAAAATCTGACCTGATTGTTCGGGAATGAAAAAGCTTTAATAATAGAAAACAACAAACAGCAAGCCGAACACTTTGTACTGACTGAACAAACCAGGAAAGATGGTACAGGAGGCTAGTTCCATGCGCAAGGACAATCACCAAAAGCAGGTATTAGGGCATGGCAGGGGTATTTATAAACTTGGAGGAGGGGAGGAATTAGGGCGGAGTTTAGGGGGGGGTTCCAATATGGATGGGCGATTAGGAATATTACAATTATTGCAGCAAAAAGGAACCAATGATAACAAGGGAAGCAGAGAACTTTGGGGCAATGATCAGCACACTGGAACTGGAGGATTCTGGGGGTGATATTTTACTCACCCCTATTGTAAAGGGTTTCCCCATGGCATTAAGCCATGATCATCCACATTTTTATTGGAGTTACCATCTGCATCTCCCTGCATTTAGGTTGTCTGCAGATTAAACTCCTGACTCAGCTTCATATATGGCGAGGATTTTTAAAATGCTTTTGATCATTCTTAGTATTTGCAACTCATAAATCACTCCATCATGTTTTCCTACTTCTTTTCAAAGTCAAAAAAGCCCAATCCAATAAAGGATATTAGATTTCTGAATTACATATATGGAATAAAAATTACTTTCCTGATTTATTTTCTGTATAACGTATTTTGCATCTTTGAATTTTTATTATTTTTTGTTTGGGATTGTTTCTTCATTCAGTTATCTGCAAAGATGTACATGTCTGTCACGATGTAATGCAGAGCCTGTAAGATGCTGCTGTGTTTCAGGTTATTCGTTCCAGTAGAGTATTTGGCATTTAGTTGCATTTGGATCTCATGTTTGACAATGATTCTTGCTCTCCAGGCTCCCTCTTATAAGAGCTTCATACTCTTTCTGTCATGATTAACCTGAATAATTTCATGCAATCCGTGTATTTTGTAACTCCATTTACCTTTGACGTATCAGAGGGAATCTGGGTTGGAGCAGAATACTTGAGCATGTTAGAAAATGCCTTAGAAACTGAGTTATCAAGTTAGCTCTGCTTAACTGTGTATGGAGGACAAGATATTTTCCTGTAATTTTAATTTGAAGTTAAAGCCAGGTTATAAGATTTTGCTGTTTAAATGTTATTGCTGATATGCAACTCAAAAAAGATTTGGGGACTACAAAGGCAGTTTTTCTGTTCTTTATATGATTTTTACAGAATCGATTTTTAAAGAAGTGATTCAAAGTGTCATGAACACTGACACTGTTGTGTAAGTATCCCATGTTGATTTTCTCAGGTCATTAATAAGGAGGCTGTGTTGTTCTTCTGGTTGTAAATGATGCTGCTGCATAGTTCATTTCCTGCTTTCCTGTTGTTCTTCTGAGACTCTTTTTCAGTTCATCAACAGTCTGTGGTGTACTTAAACTGATGCAAGTAAAGAAATGGGATTGGTGAGAATTATTTAAAACTCTATAGCTTTCAGCTGAATTTCAGTACAAGAAGTGTTTAAGATCACATTATCAAAATGTCAAAGAATCAAAGGTAATTAAAAGCCATGATCTGGGTCTCAGGGAAATCAAGAAAAGCCTCATTGGCTGGAAGTGAGTGGTTATTTGTAAGCTAGATAAATAACAAGTTTTAAAAGATCTGCAAACAAAAGAAATTAAATAATTTGGTGACATGTTGATTCAAATTTTTGTACCTAAAAGCATTGAACTGTCTTTATTTGATTCCCTGTATTGTTCCATATAGTTTAGTTTTGTGCATGAAGTAGACATTAGTATCAGGTCACTTAGTCATGTCCTGTTACACTTAATTCTGTAGAAAACAAAGAGCAGTGCTTCATTTTAATGCTCTTTGTATTATAAACTCCAAGGATGATGTTTGTGGCCCCATCTGGGGAAAAGAAATCCGTGTTCAGATTTTACTGAACTTGAAAGTGTAACTTCTTTCTATGGATCATTACATATTTTGTGTATTTCATTTATTAGTATGTATCTAATAATACTTTAATATTGTCTTTAATAGCTGAAAAAGGTAATTAAGAACCATGAGAGGAAAGTGTTCTAATAGGAACATGAACCTTGTGTAACAGTCATATGAAACAGGGCTAATGCCTGACTTTATCTTTTTCACTGAAATAGGTTGCCTTAAAATTCCTCCTATGGTGGTTGCAAGGACTCCTATATATCATTCATGGCCACAGAAGAAAATATTTGCTTTTAAAGCTTGAATGTACAACCAAAAAATACTCATGAACATGTATCTTAACAGACATAAGGGAAAGAAGAAAGGAAAGATAGTGTGTCTGCATCTATTGAGATACTCCTCACATTCAGATTATATGATTATTGCATACTTTTAAAATGCAGCGTTTACAGAAGGCCTATCTTTCATTAGATGAGCAAGCATAGCTGGAAAAGGGCTTTTGTGACAAAATCTTTTAGGTTTCAAACTTTTCTAGATAGTCTAGTAGAAGATTCTACCTCTTCCTATGTTATTACTGTGTTTTGCTAAGGAAAAAAAAAAATCAATATGCAGGACTGTAGAGGAACTTATTTTGTTTTACATCAGTGAGCACAGACATCTGCTAGGGGCAAATGCAGGCAACGTTGCCTCCATTCAGTAAATACAATGAATACAATAATTCAGCCAGTTATTCACTGAAATATTTTAAATGGAAATACATGGAGAAGGATCCCATATGAACAACAGTGGTGTATGTGGTGAATTTATCACCTTGCACTCTGCTTTTTGCAAGCTATTAAGAACTACATAAAGTCTTGGAGGAAATCAACACCCAAATGGTGAAAGTATTGGTTTCAACACAGATGTGGGAAGCTAAAGCAGTGTGGGTCTTGGAGAGTGGCACAGATAATGTGTCTGTTGGCTGAAAGTATTGATAGAGCAGGTAATCCCTATATTCATAATATATAGTGCCCAATTTCTTCCACCTGTCACACAACTTTCACGGGCTTTGCCAAGCAACATCGTTTAGGTTTGCCTTAGATGCTTTGCAGGTGCTGGGTGCCTGTCAGGGCCATTTTTGCCTTATATCTGTGTGACACCTGGCTCTAAAATCCTAAACTTGTCATTGTGCATGCAGCCAGCCGGTCACCCAGCCATGACAGTGTGAGTGTGGCTCCTTCTGCATTTCCTCTCCTTCCTCTCTTCCCTCTTCCAGATCACCTCTCTCTCCCTCCCTGCCCACCCTGCTTCCCCTCCCAGTGGCTTTCCTCAGGACATTGAATGAAATACTTTGGTCTAAAAAGCTTGAGTGAGTTGTGAAAAGCTTTTTATTACCTGCCAGAAGTTACTTGTCTTTGCAACTCTTGCAAGCTCTTCTGGTTATTTTTACTTGCAGTGTTTCCCACCCCCCATTCTTCAGCTGCTGGGCAAGATGGCGTTCATTTGGCTTCAGTTCTGACAAAAGATAAATGAGCTTTGGGCCCTCAGTGATTCACTTTGGCTGCCAGAGGATTTCAAAATAGCAAACTATTTTTCATAACTGCAATGTGATACGAAGTGAGTTGCAGCAGGTGCTCTAAGATATACTACAGCCGTCTGTAGAATGGGGAATTCATTAAAGTTTCCTCATTTGTCCAAAAACAGTCACCTTTCTGAGTGGCTAGCATTCTGTCCTTGCCAGCTGAAGGTACACTCTCCTGATGCCAGAAGGAGAGAGGGAGTTTTAGTGTGTAGGAAGCACATATTGAAATGGAACTGGGAAGTTAATTTGTTCATCTTGTGAAGAATCATTCTCACTTAGTAGATTCATAATTTACTTTTCCATTCAGTGTAATTTGATTTGCTGTTTCTCTCAGGGATGCAGATAGAATGGATCCGTGATTTTTTGGCTTTGATCTTATTTTTAATTGCATTTCAATGCCTTTCGCTTTATAGATTTGCTGCAAGTAGAAATTTGAATTTTAGTTTTGGGAAACAATCTAGTATTTAGGAACTGACAGTGTGCTCTTGGTAGAAAGCTTCCTTCCTTGGACCCAGAGTGAAGAAATCAAGGATGCCAGCTAACCTGGTAATTCAATGTGCTCATTCAACTTTTGTTTAAAGATCTATATTTTCTTGTAGAAAATGGGAATAAATTCTCAGACATATCAAAGCATGTCAGAGCCCATGCAAACAAAGCCCGTAGAAGAATTTAGAGGAATGAGCTTGCATATTGTCCCTACCTGCAACCCCACTGACATAAATAGAATACCATGTAACCACTCAGGTCCTGCAGAATCAGCTCTTGAAGAATTTATGCCCATATAATTGCTCAGACATAGAAAATGCAATAAATATTAATGTTATTCTCAAGGAACAGTTTCCAGAGAAGAAATGCACAGATAAATTTAAAGTTATGCATATTTTAATCCATAAAATATAGATTTTTCTTAAAGTGCTGGAGTATTTAAGGCTTATATATAGCCAGTATTCAATACAAATGTTTTTGTACTGAGTAAGATTTATGTGGCCATGTATTGTACCTAGAGGTCCAGCCCACAGCATCGTGTTTACAAGCACATCTTAACCAAAACACATATTTCTTCTCTTAAATACGTAACACCCAAATAAGTCAATGTTGTCAGTGATGTAGAGGCCCCCCCTTGCATTGCAAGTAATGGCATCACAGATTCTCTTATGGTTTGTAGTTCTGTTTCTGCTGCCTGGCAGGAAGTCAGTGATCCCAATGACATTGCCAAAACTCACCTCATAAAACCTTAATAAAAAGTATCCCCTCTGATGCAGTAGGGTAGCTAATGGATGGCTACACCTTCCCACGTGGGCTAAGTTCCCAGAGTGTGGTTCATTCCTTCTGTAGGAAATGTAGTACAATTTTTCACTGCAAAATTTCATCTCAGTGTTTTTTTTCACTGCTGAGGAGCAATGGAGAAAGGAAGAGACTACAGACTGGCAGGGAAACTGAACAGTAGGAACTGTTTTGAATATTTGTTGCCATCCTCAGCCTCCAATGAAGCTATAAAGAAATCTCTGTTAAAGATTCATCACTCCTGCCCTTCCAAGGAAGAGCTATAAAATCAACCTTCCTGCTTCTAGCTCCAAAAGCTAGAAGTAAAGCTAGGAGAAAAGCCCTGATTTCCCAGTTATGATTAATACAAAACATATTTTGAAAGCCTGCTGGAGAGGAGTGGTGTTCAACACTAAGGTCTTTCTATCTTCTATCACATAATATACATAAAAAGAAAAAAAAAAAAGGGTTAGAAAAGCAATAAGGCAAAGCAATTGCATTAATGAAGTGATCTGTGGTACAGTATTTATTCAGCCTGTTATGGTTTCTTACAACAGTATAATTCATTACTCACTGGTTGTATTTGATTAATGTTGACTTTGTACCCTCCTTTTCCTGGGTAGTGCTGTACTTCTCCTGAGATTCACAAAGCAGAACTTGTCCTTTGGTAGATAAAAGAGAAAAAGGGAGAACAATAAAAATAATCTTTGGTTTCATTTTTTCCAATTTATCCCTGTATCTGGATAGAAGCTGGATATATAGTGTGTGATCAAGACCATCTTCCAAACACCACAAGGATTTAGGCTTCTTGAGTAAGGAAGAAATCTTTGTTTTTGTGGAAATGCTGTTCTTAACCAATTTAATAAAGAACAGAATGGTGAGCTCATCTTTTGAGTCAGAATTCTCAAGCTAACTGCTCTTCAGGTCTACCCCAGCACACTTTTTGCATCTATTATGAAGTGTAGAAACACATATTTCACATGATATCCACAAGTGTTTTGACAGATGGATCTGGCAAATTCTTTTTGTACTGATTTGCAATGTTAATTAGAAAAGAGAAGGGAAAAAAAAGCAGCCCCAAAACTTTGGCTTCTGTGCTGAAGCAACAAGTGGGAATTGTAGGGCGGTGGTTGATGGTTGCAGCCTTGCTGGAAGAAGAGGGAATTGCCTGAGTGCAGCTGAACTCCTCACAGCAGCGATGCCTTTTGAGCTCTGGGTCAGCTGTGTCAGTGGGGCAGGAGTATGTGGCACTGCGGGATTATATTTTCAAATTAATTTCTGCCTGGCAGTTTTTTGTGCTTTACAAGTGGATAAATCAGAAATGCCTGGTAGCATTTTGTACTCTACTCCATGCGGAAAGCAGGAATAAGAGAATATTAGAATATTAAGCTCATAAACCATTTATTTGTTTAAATATTAATGAATACTAAAATTAGAGATGCCTAGGTGCTTGTTATTCAATCCAGATATATTTATTATGTGGCGTTATACTTCCACAGTAATATTTTACAATATTACTTGCATATGTAAATTCAATGCAAGCTAAAAAAAAAGAAATTGTAGATGTTTTCCTTTATTTGTGGTATTGACAGGTAAACTCAAAGTTGAAATGTCTGAATTAAATAGATCACATTCCTATTTGCAAGATCAGATGTAGGATATTGCGTCTGTAATTCTAGAAAAGAATAATTTGCAAACAACCCATAGAACAAAAATTATTATAAACAACAGTGATTCCATGTAGCAGCTGAAACTTTTAAGAAAATCAACATAACCTTTAAAGTAATATTTTTTTTCATATTATGCCATTTCACTTTTTAAACATTTCAATATTGTTTGATAATTTAAGATTGATATAGTTGTCAAACTGCTCTTGAACAGACGTTGTGTTTGAGTGATTGCTGTAGCTGAATTCTCAGCAGAGAGAGTGAAGAATGCAGATTCCTCTTCTTACCATACAATGTCTGAAGTCTGCTCAGCTCCAAGCTTTCAGGTTTTCAGAACAAAAAGGAAAAGAGACCACCTTCTTCTTCTGGTATGGGGAGTGTAGACATATGGACCCCTGGGAAAACTCTAAGGATCAAACATTTGACTAGCATATTTTCTAATATTTAGCAAAATCCCAGGGCAGATCTGATGAAATGCTATGTGGCTTGTCTTTGAAGGTCATGGTACAGAATGTGGATTTTTGGGTTTGAAAGTCAGTTGTTCACCACTGCATCCCTGTCTACAGCCTTTCAGAGCAATACATATCATAGTCTTACTTATTATTTGAAATTAAAAGCTGCATCATTTTCTGCACCCAGTTGTGTTCTTAGATTGGAAACAATGCCACCTGCAGCTCTAAATACCCTCCTTTCTCATTATAATAACATACTTAAAACCCAGTCATTTTAGGTGTTATCAAAAGATGTCATTCTAGAGATGCCTGCTGTAGTTAATGTTGCATCAGCATTTTTATTTTAAAGTTCTTTTTCTTAGGCTTATAAACAGGCCATAAAAATTTAGGTGAGGCAGCCACTTCATATAGGAAAATTTTGAACTGTTAATGAAATCTGATGTTAAAGGAACTCTGTCAAGCTTTGCTAAGTTATCTATCAATAAAAAATTCTCTTATCTATTGTTTTACATATAAGTGAATGTTGAGATTTGGAAGATGTTAATGTTAAAATTTCCTGCCCTGCTGGAAATCCAGCAACTGCAGAGTGATGTTCAGGCTGTCTGAGCTGACTTGCCTACCACAAGGAGAGATGCACTATGACACAGGGTAAGAGAAACAAATCTTCGAGAGGGATAAAGAACATCTGTGAGATGTAGTCTAGGCTGAATTTCTGTGAATCAAACTGGAAAAGGATGCAATTCAAACCTAAACTGATTAGTTTGATTCCCCCCTGTTTTTAATTGAACACTAAACAAATGAGTTGTTAATGACATTTAACTCAGATAAGAAAAGTGTTTGACAAGCAAGCAGAAAGGCCATTAAAATAATTTAAGTCCTTTCCAGAAGCTTTGTAGGTAATTGTCCTTCAGTTGTGGCATTGGCAGACAAGCCTGACATCTGCAAGTGTGTATTTGCTGCATATACAGATTCCTAGGAGTTGCAGATGTGCTTCAGTTCATCTGTTTTTCAAAATTAAGGCCCAACATCTCTGTTCGGGATATTCTGGCACTCCTGTTTGTTAGATTTTGCTTGCTAATATGTGTCATCTGATAAACTTAGATTGAACCACTTTCAGGTCTTCTTAAAATGTTCTGAGAAATTGCATAGTAACTGATGGGTAATTCACTGCTGACTGGTTTAGTGCATTTGAGAAGAGAGAACTGCTGCCAAACATACACTTCTAAATCCTCGGTTTTGCCATGAATTCCATGGCTATGTCCACATTTCTGTACTTGGAAGGGTAGTGTTTCACAGCACATACTGCATTTCTGCTGGACAATCAGGAATATTCAACAAAGCAGGAAAATGTGTCTGTTATACAGGACCCTCTTCAGCTATTGACATGTCTCTGGCTGGCACTGCAATGAATTCTGGAGAGGGTATCCTGAACCTGGAGTGAAATTGTTGTGGATCAGCAGATCTAATCTTAGGAATTACTCTAGGATGCTCCTTCAGTTAGAATCTGCTCTCACACTACTTGAATTGAAGATACTATTGTTCCATCAGAGGTATTTCTGTAGGGCAGCAAGGAGCTGTGCATTCCTTGAGAAAGCCTTTTACTATGAAAGACATCCTACACAGAGGCCTCTCATGTCCAGGAAGAAGGATGTCTTTTCAGGCCTTTCTGCCTCATCAATCTGCATTGTCTAACCCACTACTCTCAGACCTGAGCCCCCAAATGTTTTCCAAAAAGTGAATGAAAGGATGAGACCATTGTTGATCCTGTCAGCTCTACATTGTAAAGGGAAATTAGATGACAAACCAATTAGTTTGGGAAATATATTGAATACGTTTATAATGAAGTTATACCTTGATAGGCACATCTCCATTGTATCTACTGCACCAATGCTGTGTCAGAGTTGTCCTCATTATAAGTTTTGAATACAATTTGGGAGCTACAAATAGCTTTTATGCAATTAATATTGTTCACAGTAGAAATGTGGTTTCAACAGAAGTAAAAACACCTCTTTGGCTAGCAGAATTATCCTATTTGAATGGAATGTTCCTCAAGAATAAATTGTGTGATAAAGCAAATATTACTTCTTGGCTTTATATTAAAGTCATCTTCAGACCATGAACACACCCTAGTATGAATATGCATTCTGAACTTCCTTTCTCTGTACATTCTAGTAAGAAATGAGATATATGCACTGCAGAGTAATATAATGCTATCCCTTCAGTCCTCAACTACAGCAGCTATACTTAACTTCCAATACAAAGCAATTTGCAGAGTCCAGTGAATTAGAGACCACTATAGGTCAAGGAGAAAGTGTTTATAATCATGATAGTTCTCTTTGTTCTCAGAAGATGACACATTAAAATAAGAAATGGAAAGGCTGCTGTGAGGTATTTTCCAGCCATGAAATATTCTTCCATGGAATCCCATCATTATGCCTGTTAGAAACACTTTTTTTTTTTCTCAGCTATAGTGACATAAGAAAAAGGCCTTGAAGAAGATTCCCAAGGATCTCGATCCTATTCCATTGTTTCATCAGTGACCTAATATGTGAAAATCCAGGCCCCAGAGACATTTGTGCTCTCTGCATCTCTGTGTCTCTATCTTCTCATTCTGTCTGAGTAGCGCCCTTGTCAAAAGCTACCACGGTGTTTGTGCATTGTACTGGAAAAATCATACATGTTCCTGCAAAATTACTTTTCCATATTAAAAAGCTCTTTTTCTACTCATTCAGTGAATATTCAGTTGCTCTGTTGCCAGCTGCTGGAATAATGTGGTCACCAAATCATGAGAAATGAACTCAGGCATGCAGCCTTTCTGAGGGCTCTTCGGGCTTCTTCAGCAGTTTTCTTGAGCTAGGCCTACATCAGTTCTCCTGTCAGTCCCGTGGCTTGCAGAGATTGACAGGCACACTCCCGGACATGCCAGCTTTTGATTACTGATCCTGGAAACTGTATCAGTAACACATCACATTAATAATCCTCTGAATTAAGGCAGAAACAATCACTTGAACAGTCTGCAACTATGGGTAGTGACTTGTGTCTCGTATTTGAAGCATTTTAAAGAGCCTCATCTTCAAAACCAGCTGAAAATGAAAAGATTGCTCCTTAGGTACATATGCATGCTCAAGCTGCGTGGATAAGGATGCTTGTCTCCTCTCTGGGGACTTCTAAAAGTTAAAATGTAAAGGGCTTGCAAATTATGTAAAAGGATGTCATTCTCTTCCTGCTCGCTTCTCAGTAAACAAGAAAACAGAAGAAACTGTGGGAGTTGGGAGACCGAGAGTAGATTTGCCCTGGTTGAAAAGAAGGTAAGCAGCAATCTAAGATCATGGGAAACAAGATGCTAAGAAGGGAAACATCTGGCTAGATTATGGAGAGGATAATAGGATTGTGGGAATGGTTATGTTAATGTGGTAGCACCAAATAAGGTAATGGTCTTAGTTCTTGTTAATGATTGGTTAGTAACATTTTCCATATAAGGTAACACAGTTGTTTATTGGTTACTGCCCTCCATTAGTGTTGTAACAAAATCTGAATATTGTTGTGCTTACCCCATTATGGAGTCTTCAGAGATTGTTCTATACATTGTAGGGCTTATCCTTTTGTTTGTATTTATTAAAATTGTTTTTTTGGGCAACCTCCATCACTTCCACTTCTTCCATTGACGACACATTCGCATTCCCATGTTCTTTTTATATTGCACTCACTTCCAGAGTCCAATCCAGCACTGTGTAGTAACTTGGTGGCTTTTAAAATAATGGTCCTAAAATACTCTCCTTCAAGCTTAAACCTAAAAAAAACTCCAAATGATTTAATGTGGCACATAGCAAACAAATATACAGTGTAGTTTATTTTTGTGTTCCTTTCTTTTTTTTGGTCATATCCTGTCTTTTGTTGAGGCTTTATATTCCTGAGAAAATAAATTTTACTGTCCCTCTATACTCTAGGGAGTACAAAGACATTTTTCTGATTAGCTATGCATGATGGTAATGAGTTAAGATCAGTAAAAAGTGTGCTAGAAAATACAGACTGATACATGTCTGTGTACTTATCCTGCTCTGGTTTCGGATGGTCTCTCACACTCTCTGTCCTTGCCTTTCTGCCTTCCTCTACTTTTTAGTGAATGTTAGATTATGTGAGCGGACTTTAAATTCAAGTGAAAGTGCTATTACAAAGTATCCTGAGCAAGAGGACAAAAAGCAGAACACTTGGCTCTGTTGATGTTTTGATCTCTTGTTTTATGCTATCTTTTTAAAGAAAAAAGTACAAATATCTGTTTAATTAAAAACTTGATGTCTTCTTCGACAAGTAGTTCAAGAGTGCCTCTTCTGAGTTTATTTTCTAAGCCTGGTTTCAGATCAAATTATGATGAGTTGGACTGCAAAAACAGATGGTGTGGGGTTTTGTCAGATAACCTGAAGGGTCTCAGAGCAGGTCTTCTCCAGGATTAAGCTCTGGCACTAACAGCTTAATGCAGCAAAAGGGAGTGCTTTGTTTTCTGACTCTGTTCAAACCATGCCATGTTCAAACCAAGCTGCTTCCAGAAATAGGGAATGAAACTGGGTGATTTGTATGCTCCAACATAGCAAACCCTGCAACTCCATACAGAAATGTTAGATGTGTTTGTTTTTTTCCCCTTCTCTCTGAAAATACACACGATGGTGATGCTGACTTACTTTGAACTGTTCCACTGCAAAGTAGTTTTGCAAAGAAGCATCAGTGAGACTTACGTTCTTGCCTATTTAAGTATTTTGCCACTTGAGTCCTTAAATTTGTTTAAAAAAGCTTTCTGTAAGACCATGGGTTTTGCAGAAGAATTGACTTTCTGAAAGGAGCTGCTGCTTGGTTCACACACAAAATGTTTTTAGAGTGCAAATGCTGCTCTCATTTCTACCTGTACCACCCTCTGACTTTCCCAGAGGTTGCACAAGTGTAAGTGGTGTCAGAGTTTGAAGCCCATGAGGCTGCTCAGCTGGTCCAAGCACCTGATCATGGCAGTGCTGTTTTGCTGTTGTGCTGTGAGGCCAATGCAAGCCTCTGATTGAAGAGAGACTCAATCCCTGAGCAGTTCCTGAGATGCTCCAGCACAGAATTGTTCTCTAGTGACACGTGAACCTAAGGATATAGATAACTCCCTCAGAATCATATAGAATCTGTAGTACAATAATGATGAAAGGCAGATTAAATCCTAACATAAGCAGAGGTGAGACTGAAAATCCATGCAGAGATGATGTGTTGAGTAAGAAGTTACCATCTTCACAGTGTCACATCTCAAGGGTAGAACTGAATGTCAAATATCTTAAAAGCTACAGGAAAACACCACCTGGGTATATAACAAACTGACAGGTTTATTCTGGGATGACAGTATTTTGGATACAGAATCTTCCTTGGGTCTTTGTGATGTTTTCTTTAATCATTCTTCCACAGCTTTCCCGGGAATCTGGGCAAATCTATAAGAAGGTTCTTGTTTGGTTTCATTGGATTTTTTTTTCCCAAATGGAGGAACTTCTAATATTTTTCAGTTGGCTTTTAAAGGTGTTTTTAATTTGCTTCTTTGGCAGTAAAAATTCATTTTTACAGCCACGGGCAAAGCAAAAGTTTCTGATATATTTCTGGCCAGTATTCTCCAGTATTTTACTTTGAGGTGTCCTCATCATGCCCTGATATGGAACTCATTAGCTGGAAGCTTTTCTGCTGTAGGATGGCAGAGGAGAGAGAATGTGTTAACGACTCCTAATGACTTGGCTGCCAGGGAAGGCCACTGTCCACAGTGATTGACAGGTAGAATCAAGTCTAGATAATTCATTCTCCCAAAGTAGAAATAAAATTAAAAGGGTTGAAGGCTTTCTTGGGGAAAAAATATTCTAACCTAAAGGTCTCTTGTTCTTTTCTTTTTTCTTGTATCTCCAAGTTTGTAGTCTCAGAACAGTGTGCAGCGGCAAATGAGTAGTTTCTGAATGTTTCCTTGTCTGGAGAGTTTTTCTCTTTATCTTTGCTTAATTTTTTAATGTAATTTGGACTTTTTCCAAACACTTGCTTCTTGAGTTTATGTAGTTAAATACAATAGTTTTCTCTAAATGGAGGCATGCTGCTCTCCATCTTGTACTGGTTGAAAAAAGGAGAGACAGAAAAACCTCAAACCTACCTGTCATCCTCAGAGATTAAGACAAGAAGGATCCCTCTGTATTTGCAGCTCTTGCTGCAGCTCCAAGGCTGGGCTGTGCATTGGAACAGCCAGTGGAGATGGAAGAAGCAGGAGGGATGGCCATCCACCACTCCTCTGGGGCTCACAGCCACATGTTTGATGTTGTGGCTCTATTTCCATCATCACTCTATTTCTAGAGAGATTTGAAAAATTGGTGCAAGGTATTGCCGACTAATTTTCAGGATTTTTTCAGGTTTTCAAAAGCAGGAACCTCAGACTTCTAAGTGATGAGTAAGGGCCTTTCAGTGTATGCAGCAGTTCACATGGAGTCAGCTGAAATCGCTGGGAGCAGCCAGACTCTCAGCAGTTTGGTAAATGAGGGCCATTACTTGAGGTAGGCTAGCAGTGTATTTAGAAGTGAGCCTGAGGGAAATCTGTTTCCCTTCCTTTTAATGATTCCTGTTCATCTACAGAGAAATGCAACACTATTTCTGTAGACAAGCGGAGGCATAAATGGAAAAGCTTTCCCAACATAATTTATTTTTACTCCTACTTTTTCAGTTAAGACTTCAAAGGGAAGTCTTCCTGCGTTTTAAAAAGATGGAGGGTAGCATGACTGTAATTATTCATTAATAAGCAGCATTAAAATAGTAGGATCTCTTCTCTCGTATCTCCTGTGTTTTGGTAAGAGCTTCTTTCTTCCTGAAGCTTCCACTTGTGCTGTAAAGTGTCTTCAGAGTGTGTAGGGTCTTCTCCAAGAGCTACAGAATTATGGTTTGAATGTTCATATTGACAGTTGAGAATCTCAGATAAATGGAGTGTGAGGCTGTGCAGAACATCAAGGGCAGGCACTTCCTGGCTACTGCCTCTCCCTTTGGTAACTATGCTGTTTCCAGACAACTGGAAAACAGGCCCAATGGCCTTTGGATGAGGAGGCAAAAGGTAAGGCTTGGAATTGATCCCATCCAGGCTGCTCACCTCTACTGCCACTGTCAATTTTCCGTGGTTTGAGATGAAGCACATTCTGTAGTTTCTGTGTCCTCATATTATGAGGCCAAGTTTCTAGTTGGATCTCTGGATATTGTGGCTGCATAGGCTGTATGGCCTGGGAAGGATGTGGCAATTGGATATGCTATACACTTTCTGCTGCTGAAGTGAGCCCTCTTAACCACACAAGGAGCCTTTGCATTTTTGGAAGAGGATTCAAGTGTATGAGTGGTCCCATGTCTATTAGCACAGTAATACCCACCAGCTTCATTTAAAACATTTTCCTTAAATACTTCTCTGGCTTAGGACTGCATATCATTGAAGTTACAGGGTTTTTGAAGGGGCTAACAGTTCTGTGTTCTGTGAAGTCTTTGGGAAGCTATTTTGTTAATAGACATTATAAGTATCTTTAAAAAATGTCACAATAGGGGAGCAGCTGTCTACAAACTTGATGCTGGGAAGGAAAAGAGATAGGATTGGATCAATACAGGCTAAGTTTGTTTATTCCCACACCTGCTTTATCTAAGATTATCAAAGCCAACAGCAATGATACCTCTTCAGTTACTGTCACTAGGAAAGACTAGCGGATACGTTCCAGCTATTTGGCCTCAGATTTCACTGTCTCTGCTGGAATACAGCAGTGATCTAAAACCCTGAGACCAGACAGAAGGACTTCTCAGCTGTTGGAGACAAGCTGGCACAAAACAAAATATTGTGGACTTCCTTGCTGAGAACAGAGTAGCCAAAACTACAGAGTGGCTGCTACAAGATGGAGTGGGAAGGTAATGAAAGGCAGCCAGAGGTAGCTGTAGCATAGCATATAAATTGACTTAAAACAGGGGGGAAGGATTGAAGGACTTTCCCAGAGTGAATGATTTCATAGGTTATTGAATTGGGCAGCAGTTTATTTAAACATTAAAACTCTGAATGAAGCAAAATACCCTGAAGAAAAATGTGTCAGGTGTAGATCTTGTTACAGCTAACTGGTTAGCCTCCGAGGACTTTGTAAACTGTCCAGATATATTTATTATAGAAAATATTTTCTTGTGGAAAAAACAGACTGTTACACCCTCCGGAGTATGCTGTGGTATTTTCTGATGTGAATGCTTGAATTCTGTGGTCTGTTACCATTACAGTTACTCAAGATTACAGTTGCTCAAGATTTTTTAACAACCTCTTTCTGTTCCCCAGGAAAGGGGAATTAAAAATAAGAAGGAAAAGAAAAAATACTGCAACAGTTATATCATTACCTATCCAGGTGTATGATTACACTTAGTGCTCTCTCTGTGAAGTGCCCCACAGCAATATAGAGATACTTAGAAGAAACCTGTCATTCAACAATGGAAGGGGGCTTCAGGACACGGAATGACAGTGCATATTTCTGCATTCCCTGTGGCTCTTGGAAATCTGCAGATAATAAATCTCATAGTTTTACTACCAAACAATATTGGTAAAATAAGACAGTAGTGGGAGAGGTTGTAGAAAAAAACTTATTTTGTGCTTACTAAGGACCAAATCTTCAGTCCCTTTACAAAGCAAAAGGAAGGGATGTAGGAGAAACAAGAGAAACAGGCTCCCTCCACCCTGATGTCTTGGCAAGAGTAAGGCTGGCTTGTCCACAGGCTATAGATGGTTCCAGAGTTTCTGTAGGTGCAGTGCTCATGGCTGGAGTGTTGATTGTAGCTCCTGCCCAGGTAGTCCCTGTTCTGACACCAGCAGACCAAGCTGAGTCCCCTCAAATGTGACACATCTTGAAGCTGTCTGCATGCATGTATGTAAGAGAGAGGAGACTTAGCTAGGTTAGTATCAAAATCAAACTTGTAATTCTGCAATATTTCTGTTATTTTCTTGGCTATATGAGCTTTGTGGAGGCTAGTGAGCTCATGCAGTCAGCTATGAACTGGCATTAAATGGTCTCCCAGGTTTTGCAGCTTAGGCTCAAATTCCATCAGATTCCATCATGTCCATTTTCACAATTACCTTACAAATCCTTTTCATTCATTGCAAAAGTCAGACATTCTGAGAGCTGCTGCTGCTGCCCAGAGCTTCTGAGCACTGCTTCCAGACAGAACTGTGTCACATACAACTGGAATCCAAGACCAATTCAGCCAGTCCCGCAAAGTGTTTATAAGCAGCAGCCTTTCACAGCAGCTGGATTCTTGTTTGCATTGTTTTTGAATATTTCACATGTGTGTCTTTTCTCTTGCTTTTAACAGACCTCCAGAATGTATAATGGTCAGCAATTTACTGCACAGAGGGAATAGAAACAGCAAATGGGTTATTAGCACCACAACACCTGCAGTTTGTATGAGCTGAGTGGACAAAATAAGTGTGATTAGCATATAGTGTAGAAGTGCCTGATATTGAAGCTGATCATTTTGGAGCTATAGCTTGTCTAGGTTGGCTTACTCCTGGTAGTGGAGTAGCTGCTGTCCTTTGTGTGGTTCCTTTCCCCTAGTTAGCAGAAACACCCATGCCCCCCAACCAAAGAAAAAAGGTTGCACTGTGTTGGATTTCAGAGGACTGCATTTCTTTGTTGTGTTAGTGGTCCAGGTCAAGGTGTTTAATTGTGTTGGCATTGCAGCTGCATGAGCACAAGTCTTGCTACCTTAAACCAGATTTTAATATGTCCTTCATTACTAAATAAATATAATACTGTGAACACTAAATCAATAAATTCTGAGTATCCTCAAAGCAATTACTGTAAAGCCAGCAAACCAGACATTCAGGTTAATTTCAAAAGGAGATACTTAATCAGGAGAGCACATTACCGTCCTCTCTGTGACCTGTACTGTGTTGGCACAATAAAGGTATTGCAGGCTTTGTGGTCCCTGTTTCACTTGAAGAGTTTTGCTTCCCTGAGTTTGTAAGGTTGTCTTCATTGGTTTTTGCTCTGGTGGTGCTAGAAAGCATAAACTTTTGTGCTGTGATCCTTCTATTTTATCATAATAGTATGTTTAAATGTATTAGAATTCATCTTCATCTCAGTAAATAATGCTGTTCTAGGAAGACAGGGGACAGGGGACACCAAAGAACAATTAAAACATATCTGTCATATATTCCACCTTAAATTTCTGGTGGTATTCTACTGCAATCCTGCATCCCTGGAGGTTTTGTTGTTTAAATATTTAAACAATAAAAATTACTAAAGCTCGAAGAATGATGTCTCATGATATTCAGTGACCTGAAGATAAGCTGTATCAGCCCTCAAGAAGGTAAAGAAAAGACTTACATGTAGAAGGTGAAATTTAGTCTCACTAAAGCTCTATAAATGAAATCACCCTTAAGATTCTCTTATGCTAGGATATGTTAACCAACAGGCCAGGTCTGGAAAATGCCTGTTGTCTTAACTAATTAAGATATATTTATGACAGGGCAAATATCATATCATATCATATCATATCATATTTGTATAATCTTGACCAAGTTACACACAAGCTAATAATTCAATTTTTCCAAGTAAGGCTAACTGTACAGTGCAAAAAAAGACCTGTCATGGGAAAATGTCAACATAGCAGAGCAGGTGGAAATTGGTTGGAATACATTTTGAGGCCCCAAACTAGCTGCTTTGTCTAGCTGACAAAACGTCAGCCCAGGAGAATATAGTCTGTTTGTACATTTTTGCACATTGTAAAAGTAATTGATGTTGTCCTCTTCATGTGAGAAGAGTATAGAACATGTAAATTTTTAACCTACAAACATTTTCCATTGTACTCATTTGCAGCCAGTCCTCCTTTCATTTTCACTTTTGATTAAGAGAAGGAAAGTTATATTAGAAAACACCCTGTACTTTTTAAACATCCAGTGAATTGCAGAAGTGTACATTTTGGTTACAGAGTCGTTCATCAGGACTTTATTGGACACATTAATTAGAATGAATTATTGTGAAAGAACATGTTGGCTTTAGTACAGACAAAACTGTGACTGTTGTGGATCCTGGCACTCCTGGGTGATCTCTCCTGTACAGGGCCAGCCCTGTGGCTGGACACACCCCCACATACTTATTTCAGGCCTTTCTCCTTCATAGTCCAAACCAAGGACTTGCTATCCTATAGCAAAGCAGCCTACATTTATTCCTAGGATGTTTTAGAACCTGGAGACTGTAATCATACTCAGTAAACATGATGTGGATGGGAAGAAACTGCAAAGAGAGATGGCTGGGGACCCTATAATTTGTATATGATGAAAATTTTATGCATCTTCTTATAGAGAAATAATGGAGAAGTGCCACAGTGCACCCTGCCATCCCTGGGGAGGAGGAACAGTGCATAAGGTGGTTGAAAAGTCAATTTTTACACTTGCCACACTTTTTTTGCTGTATTAGCTCCATGAGGCTGTGGTCTAAGGGTTGCTTCTTATGTGGTAGGGCGTGGGAGGGGTGTCTGTTTATTTCTTTAATTTTAAACAACAATGACAACAAGAAAAAACAACAAAAGCCATGATAAAACACAACAAAACACCTCTGGTTTGGGTTCAATAGTGTAAGAGCAATTAGGTTCTAAAGCAATTAGGATTGTGTGCACATACAGTAAGGCACACTGTGCATGGAAAACAGCCCACCCCTGCTAGTGCTGTGGCAGTCTATGCATTAAACCCTGCAGATAAGCTGCCAGAGGATATTTTATGCTTCTGCTGTTCTTGGGAAATTGCTATTTCAACTGTCCTGTTCTGAAGATTAAGGAAATGGATTCAGTCAATAAAATATTTTACTGTTGAAAAATAATGGCAAATTGAATAATGCAATATCATAATGTAAGTTTGCCATAATAATAATTTCAAAATTATATGTTTTCAATCAACAGTACATTTGAAAAGTAATTACTCACCTGTTAAGCAGGAAAGTAAGGTCTTACAGTCCTTGGCAGGAGGGAGAAGAAACAAACTGCCGAATTAAGAGGTTCTAGCATTCCTCTGATTTAATGCTCAGTGAATTTGAATCCTTGAGGCAACCTAGATCAGAGACTGGTCTTGGCCGTGTTGATAGTGGGAGTTTTCTTGTGCAGGCAGCCCAGTTTCCCTGTGCCCCAATTAAGAGTTGTCCCAGCTCAGTTTGGTGAGATGCAATTCCACTTCAGGCCTGTGTGTAATGAGAGTCCCAGATGGCTTTGTGCAGCTAGGTATGTGCTTTTTGTTTCTTTCTTTGTTTTTTGTATGTGTGTGTCTCTTCAATGAAGCTGAAATTTTATTTCCATTTACACCTGGTTTTCAAGCCTTCCTTCATCAAAAAGGTAACCAGATGGTGATTTGCATCCCCCAGGGGACCAAAAGCAATGAAGGTTAACAATGGAGCTGCTTACTTCTTCCTGAGTGTTCCTTCTCTGACCATGCCATGTACATTTCTGGGAACTTAAACCAGCTGTGGACAGGCATTTCTTTACGTTTTGTTTTACTAATTCAGGTTTTAACCACTAGACTTTCTAGAGCACAACAACTGGTGTTATCACTGTTCACAGCTTGATCCCACACGAACGAACCCATGCTACTTTGCACAATAAAACCCATCATATGTTTAATTCTAAAAGAGAGTTTGCCTAAAAAGGTGATGTGAATCTCTTTGAAATAGATATGTATTAAATTTTTATATGTGAAACTGGAAAAAACTCGACTATTTGTATTACTGATTTGTTACATTAAATATCCTTTGTGAGGTCTATGCCACATGTACAGCAAAATGCAGCTGTGCAAATGTACACATTACTTGCCTTTTGTCAGGTTACATCAGTCAAAACAAATGCTGCCTTCTGTTCCTCAGCTGCTGTGCCGAAGTCTGTGCCCTCTTGGTTTCTTCACTCAGTGGAATCCCTTTTTTGCTTTCATTGTCTGCTGCAAATGGTTAGGAGTGGGAGTCAGTAGAAACAGTTTGATTTTCATTCCAAGTGAGGACAGCATCAGGCAGAGCAGAGCAGCCAGGCTCTCCAGCCCTTCATGGGGCACCACATGGATTTCAGTAAACTGGGAAAGCTGAACTGATCTTAGGAGGCACTTGGGTTTAGATTGTTCTCTTGTGGAAACCTATACAGATCTGATTGGGAAGCAAACAACGGGAGGAGTTAAGGGCAGATTAGGCAGTAAGAGTACAGAATACTTCTGGCCTTGAGACAAGAGAGCTTGTGTCTTGGGCAGTAGGTACAGGACTGTACTGTGAGAGTGACAGAAAAGCACCTCTTTTTGGGAACCTTCCTGCCCTGCTCTTTGGCTGGCTGGAATGGGTTCTCACCCACCTCATCAAATGACCTAAACCTTTTGTCTCTTAATTCCATGATGTATATCAAGAAGCCATGTCAGACTGCAGTGTTTTGACGTTTTCTCTCAAGTTGTCTCTTGGAAGCAAGGAAGCAATGTGAGGAATAATCTACTAGGTGTACACTTCCTTTGGACACCATGTTTTCATTTCTGTTATTTCTGCTTGTACATGCAGACATTGCAATTTCTCTGCCTGTTAATGGGGTAAATGTGAGAGTGAGTCTCTCAGGATTTGGTTGTGGCTGGATAAGCTCATGGAGACCTGCAGAACGCCTGGACCTTGTCTGTGTTATAACAGCTTTCAGCAGCTATGGTGAGAAACCTGGAGAGATGAAAGGAAATTTTGAATGATCAGCAGCCTCTCTACTTTGACCTACTGCACTTCTGTTTACCTGGCATTACCTTGGTCTTGCGCCTTAGTGAGTGTAACAAACCCAACAAATTTCAGCAGACCAGTGCCAGGGTGGCAGTCATAAGTCTGGTGGTCTGATCAGGGATTGAGGGGGTTCAGGCTTCCAATGTTGGTCTAACTATTTACTGGAGAGTAAAACCTGCAGGAAACGTGGCTGCTTCTGCTGGGTTTAGTCCTGTTATGCTGGGTTGCACTGTAATGTACAGTGTAATCTGAAGGGAAATACTGTGGGAATTATCTTAATGGCCCCTTTACTCTTTTATTATCTTAGCTTAAATTTTGCAGAACACTTTTCAATGCAACAAGTAAGAAATTTATACTGGTATTTTTTTCCATTTTGGTTTTTCAGTCTCTAATTTTTGCACAGACTCCTTTGTTTTTCCTACTTCTGTTTGAGATGCCCAGTGTTATGGGTGGCTACCTAAGCAAAACACTCATCTCCTTTGGGATTGCATAGCCTCTTGATTCTAAATTTAATTCTCTTGAAAACCATTTTGAAAATGGCTGTTAAAATATCAGAGATAATCAAGTGAAGCGATGAAACTGTTCCCTAAGAGAAAACACAATTCATAAAATATTCCCTGTAGATGTCTTAGAAAATGTTCCCTCTCCTCTTGCAATTCCCAGTAGCAGTATGACATGCTTTGCATTGTAGATATTTTTCCTAAGTGTCAGGCATAAGAACTCCTTACAAACACCATCCTATCTTATTTGTATTCCATGAAGTTTTACCTAGGGGATGTTTCTGGGGGCATTCAAAGGCAGAGGCAAAGATGGATACAAACAGTCTTCTGTGCTGTGCTGTTAGACAACTATATGGACTCCTTTTTTCTGAGGATAAAGTGGGTAAATTTATCTGGCACTTGGGTAGAAAGGTACTTATGTTGGCTTTTTTAACATGGATACGGGATTTTGCCTCACCAGTGCAAGTAAGGATGTGTTCAGGGTGATCTTGCAGGGCTTTAGGTTTGGATGCACCAGTGTCTGACACTCTGGATGCATTTGCTACAAGTGGTTTGAGTGAAGCACAGTGATCTGAAATCTCATGCTTCCTCATATAAATTATCTATTTGAGCTTGATAAATTTCCAAACCTGAGATATTTAGCAAAACAAAAACAAAATGTGCTCTGGCCACTCCTGAACCAGTGTACTACTTGGGTAATTCTGAGAAGAAGCCTGTTTCTTTAAGGAGATGGTCCTTAGCCAGTCTATGAATTTTGCTCAAGGCCTAGTTTTAATGTCAGAGAATCGCCCTAGATTTGGGTCTGGATTGCCTTTATCTATAGAAGACGTGTCCTGACAAACAAACTGCACCACAAATTGTTTGAAAGCTGCCAAAGTCTCTATACATGGAAATGCTCGAAGAAGGAATTTTAGGACTGACTTGATTCCTGAAACTTGTCAAAATAATAGTTTTGCTCTGGACCTTCTCATATCAAAATGACATGATGTATTGCGGAGAAGGCAGTGCTGATTGGATTAAGTTAATTCTTCATTTTGATATTTATTTAGTGTTTGTTTGAAATTTTTCATACCAGCTGTGCCATAATTACCTATTGGGGTATAAATCAGATGTTTATAAACCAGTGATGTTGCTTTTTCTGTCTCCTCCAGTATGACCTAGTCCTGGTAGATGTTGAGGGTTTGGTTGTTTTGTTTTGTTTTTTTCCAAATGACTCGAGGGCCAATAGTCATGACTGCTGTCATGTAAAACACCATCTGTGATTCTGGCTTGGCTGTGCTATGTTCCAGATTGCACAATGCATGAGCAATAGTTCAGATTGTGGGAATGTGTTGCTCTTTCATGGTGCTGTATGTACAAGACACATTTCCTTAAGGACTTTTCTGAAAGCAGTGTCTTGAATAAACAGAGCCAAAGCTATCAGTTTAACAAGATTTGAGGTAAATAGTTTGAATATGTTCATAATTACAGATCACAAGCTGGTGAAAAATCTCCATAATGCATGGGGATTGCAGTTACATGGGTTATTAGCATGCAACAACTGAGTGCGTAATTTCAACCAAATTAATATCGTTTGCTGAGAGTAGTAGTTAAGATAGAGTGAATGAATCATAGGAAACATTTACAAGTCTATCTAAAGTTGTTCAAAGCAATTCCTTTAAATCTAAGGGTTAGATTTCTACAAATGTCAGGTTACTGCAACTTCTGCCATAACTCTGCATCTGCCATAACTCTGAGTTAAGGGCTTGGAGGCTCCTGCTGGCCACAGTACAAGACAGTATTTATTTTATCTCCTATGAAATAAAAGAGATAGAACCTAAATATCATTCAAACCTGATGAGAACAAGAAGCATCTTGCAGAAAGAGGTCCTGTAGGAATGTACGAAAAATACTTAAAAGTTACCTAAAACCTCTTCTGAAACAGTGTAATCCTGATGTTGAGAGCAGGGTCCACTCCGTCCTCATGATGTTAGGGACAAACAGAAAATAACTGGCACCAAAGCATGTCCCAGGAGCAGTACCCATTAATGAAAGACATTTTTTCTTAATATGTAGGCTAATGAGAAGGAATGAAGGAGATACTGGAGGGTCAGCTCAGGGGAAGGATACACTTCATCTTTCCCTATCCATGACTCCCATTAAAGCTGTTGCCTGTTAGTGTGGATTGTCTAATGATGGTCATCTGTTATCTGAACTGAATCTGTGTATCTTTACGCCTGTCTATGTCTGATTTATCTGTTAGCTGTCATTATCTGGTGATGCAAGTGGTGTGCCCAGGTGTACATCAGCCTGTGGTAATGTCTGTTCCAGAGTTGTCTCGCAGTAGCTGAGGCTGACTTGTGGCTGAAGGTCTGTGTGGAGGATTTTTGCCTGTCTGGGGACTACAATGGGAATTTGAGTTGTATTGATCGAGCAACTTGAAATGACATGAACAATCTGAGTAATGCTACTCATCAAGTGCATGTCACAGGAGTGCTGTGTGTTACCTGCTGGAGATGAGGTGGGGAGTGCAGCTCATGCTAGCTGCCTTGCCTTGTCATGCCTTTTCTCTGCATTTTTCACCATCCCCTGGTGTGGCACTGGGCATGTGAAACTGGAATGTTGCAGCCTCCTTTTTGCAAGCCTTCAGCCACACATCTCCCTTTACTTCCTTGCGTGCACACCTTGGCCTTGCCTGTTTTCTCAGTTTGAATCTTGTTTCTCAGCAGAATCTTGTGCTACAGTAATGTCTTGCCCACCAGGACTGGACAAAGTTATTCCTCCCTCTCCTTTTAGGTGAAAGTGTGCTATGGCAAATGTTTTAAGGAGAATTTTGTCTTTCACATCTGGGTTTGGTAAGAACCTTCTCTACTCTGGTGTCCTCCCCTCATCCTTTCTTATTTCCTCTTGGAAAGGAGCCATAAGGAGATGAGATCCTTGCAGATGACCATAACCTGAGGGCCATAAGCTTTGTTAGAAATCTGGTGTCGTAGGTATAGGACACATATACTGATAATATGTACATACTTGTGAAAACAGAGAGAGAGACAATTAGCATATCTGAGTCCAACTCAACTCCATGAACAAGATACTTATTTTTATTTATAGCCTCGTATGCATGTAGGTGCATATATAATTCTAGCTCACCACAAATGAAAGGTAAGGTTTTATTTATAGATATGCGTACGGAATCTCTGTATTGTTCCTCAACAAGACTGACAGCTGACACTTGACAAGGTGCTTTTGGATAGATTTCCCAAAATTAAAAACTAACAGCCAAACTCTCCACTTTTAAAGAAAGATGAAAATGGCAGATAATCAGGATGTAAATAATTCACAAAAAAGAAAACAAGTACTATGTTAATTTGAACTTTCTTCTTTAGACTAATAGGCTCTGGATTACAAACTCCACAGCTTGAAACTTGCCTTGCCTATTTTAAAAACTAATTGGAACTGAATAAAAAAAGCAGACAATCGTCACTGAGGGTGAGAGTAGAAAATTATGACTATGTTTCTGAAGAAAAGCTGTGGCTGAGGGCTGGCTGCTCTGGAGAACAAGAGCAAAACCTCCTAGCCCAGAGTGGGAAGCCACCCCCCATGGGCAGTCTGCATCTTTAAGTGTCAGGTGGCAACAAAATTTTGAGGGTTGTGTTTATATTGACCAGTTACGTAGGACTAGTAACATTATAATCTGTACAGCAATTGCCCTTGGGTTGCTGTGTGCATCTGAGGTTCTGTGGTCCTATAAAACTTCAGGGGAGAAAATAATGTAGAGGTTGGAAGCAAATGGAGCTGGGAGAAGACAGGGAAACAAATAATTTATTCAATTTTTCTGCTTCCTGAACTAGCAAATTTGTAAACAGCTGGAGATCCCAATTTTATTTCAAGCTACACACATATTAAGATCAAAGCCATATTTCTGAAGTTTGGCTTATGAATTAACAATATTCTGAAAATAACAATAAGCTTTGTTTTCTGGCTTAGCTATACTCAGGGTTTGTACCATTTCCTGCTCATGCCTGTCCTTAAATGTAAGTTTGGGTTTTGCTGCTCGAAGGCTGCTCCAAGTTGATTTACATCCATATTGGGTAGCAAGTCAGTCCTGCCTCTGAGTCAGCAAAACCTACTTCACACTTCCCTGCAGGACCAACAGCAGCCCTGGCAGAGGATATTTCAGGCAAATACTATTAGTCTGTCACAAATTACACTGGTCTAAAGCAGTTCACATAAGCAGCAGTACTGAGAAATCACATTGTGTATGGTGTCTGGGATTTGTTGCTTCAGAGACTGTAGGGAACTCCTAACTCAAACCTCCACTTCTTCACCAAGCACAACTGGAAAAGTGAATGGGCATAGGGATACACAGGCAAATCTGTTGTGTAAGCACAGGAACAGGGTTCCATGGAAGTGACAGCATGAAAAATTAACTTGCTGTGTCTGAACTCTTCAGATATGGTATAATGTTTAGTAAGCTGTTCTCTCCTCCATGTCTGTTGCTTGCAGACAAGGATTCTCTTCCTGGCTTCCAGCATGGGTCTGCTTGCCATCAGTGTGGCATCAGCAGAGAGAAAAGCACAGCTTGGGGAAAGGATCACTGCCAGTCAATGCTAACAAAACTCTCTTTAAACCTTTCATCTGTGTGTTATTAAGGTCAGTGAGCCAGATTGTAAATAAGAGGCCTCATTTCCAACAGATCTTAGCCGTGCTATTTCCTTGGAAGTTGGCAGTGTCAGGTGAGACCTGGCAGATGTGTGTGGCAGTGGAGGCCGTCCCTGCCAAATCACCAGTGCGGCCTCTGTCAAAGGTGCTTCTCCTGTTATGACAGAGAAATGTTTGCCTGTGCCCCAGTCATCCTTGCTCACATCTGACTTCTTAGCAAGATCCTAGCCTTTGGTTTAAATGAAAATCAACACCCCCCTCGCCTTAACCCAGATAGGTTTCTGTTACTCAGCTTCTACACATAGCTGTACTGACACAAATGAAAGAGACCCTGGAGATCTCTAGGGGTGGGAACAAACAGGTAGGCAGAGGGATGCTCATTGCTATAAAGGAAACATTTGTGTTACTGGAACAATTAGACTGACTGAAGTAAGCATATGAGCCTTCAACCGCTTTTGAAGTAGGGCAGAGATGTAGGAATGGAGATAGGGGACATAAATGTCAGCTAAACCCACCATGCCCTGCAACTTGGATCCCTTCCTTTGAGCCGTGCATGCACAGCATCTTTCAGTTTATCAGCCTTATTTCTCTGCTAGTGAGCACTTAGTGAGGAAATTATATCCCACAGCCATTTGGCAGGATAGTGATCAGCTCTTTGAAAACAAAGGTTCAGATCTGGGAGCAGCACCTAAAAAAGGGTTTGTTCCGTGCACTTGTAAAGTATCCCTATGTTCTAATTGGAAAAAAGGCAAGACGAGGTGGGAATAAAGAACAGAAAGCAGAGAGCAGCAGGCAGTTCAGAGGAATGGGATGGGTCGCCTTGAGACAATAGTCTCTTTCATTTTTTCACCTGTAACTGTTGTGTAGAGTGAACCTTTGTAGAGGAAGGGGCTGCTACAGCCAGTTCTGGTAATGCTGTGTCATTGCCACATTGGTTTGTATTTACAGTCTTGCTACCTACTGAAATCCAGAAACAATAGGAAAAATGCATTCTGTATAGCAGTGCTAGTGCATGTATCTCTTGGAAAACAACTACAATAAGCCTGGCTGGGATTTTAAAGTACAACTATTAATTATATGCCTTGTGCTAAACATTGATGAATTTCTTTGAGGTAGAAAATATGTGCACATTTCTTCTAGGCATTAAAGCCTTTTCTCTTTGGTGGTGATAATTAAAAAACAAGGACAATATGACTGGCAGAATGCAGTGGTTTTTTTTATTTTTCGAAGAAGACATAATTTATAAATTAAAAGCGCTATGTCTCAGCCAAGAACAAGCTGGTCTTCTGAACTATGGCATGAATGTCATCAATGAAAATGAAAGATAAAAGATGAAAAGCATCTTCTTTTCCAGTTAGAATGAGCATTTTGCTAGTATATTCAAATTGCACAGAGAGGAGTTTGTAACCCTTCCTCCCTCACTGGGACAAGGGGCCAGGGAAATCCTGACTCTGCAGGAACATACCCAGACCACTGACATTCTGAAGATGAACAGAGGGGACAACCCAGTCTGTGCTCATCTGGGCACCTCTTGCTTCTGTAAATACAATCAGACAGCTAGGAGGGTGGGTGAAGGACCTGCTAACAAGCACAAACAAGTAAATAAGTTCTTACAAGGTATGTTTTCCACCGTTGCTGTGACTTGCACTCCACATAACATTTCAGAAAATAAACATCTATCCAAAAGTGAAGTGCCATTGGTTTAAGGATCTCTGCATTTCTTTTGCCACTCAAATGAAGATTTCAGCCCTCCTGTCTTCCTCTTTCACCTCTTCTTTATCCTAATGTTGGTGAGAGGCTGAACTGAGTGAAATTTAAGCCATGAAGTAAAAGAAAAGATTTCAAACAGTTCAGGTCCCCCTGAGAAGCCTTTTCAAGGGGGCAACTGGGAAAACACAGGTAGTGAAAGGAGTGCAGATCCACATTTTTCAGTCGTAATCTGATCTTAGATCGATTTAAATAAATCATGGATTAATCCATTCTTAAACAGACCCCAGTGTCTGAGAGTTGGATTCAGTTAATTACTTTCCATGTTATCAAGTTTAACGGTACTAGAAGGGTTGGGCTGATTGGAGTTTTTTTAATGAGTATAATGAAAAAAAAATTTTGTTAGTTTGTGATTTGACTTGTCAGTGCTGCATTCCCAGTTGCTCCAAAACTAATTTTAGCTTGAAACCCTGACTCTGAGTCTACAGCTTTGCCTTTTGTTCTCAGTCCCTACAAAAGGAGATTGCAGTTCTTATCTCTTGAGTTGATGGTTTAGGTGTTCCTGCTCTATTATGGCCATAGAGGATGGAGATATACAGTTAATTCTCTCCTATAGTGATTTTATTTGTTTTGATGACACTATGGTATTCTACCTTCTGTTTGTCAGTAGTTTAACAATCTCTTTATCCAGAAACTAATTAAGAGCTGGGCTGGCTGATTTCTTTTCAATTAAAAGCAAAGCAAGCATGATATTCTGTTTTCAAAATTATGTCCCTAAACTTTAAAAATCTCAGAGAAAAACTGGGTTTTCGAAGACCTCTTCCCACTCCCATCTCCCATTTTTGTTCTCTTTCCCTGTTCTCTGTCCCTTGTTTCAAGATTTAATGTATTTTTGCCAGGGACAAAACTGGAGGTGGGGGCAGGGGAGAGGGAAGTACAGAGAGCTGGGAAATAAAACATCTTTTTCAACTCTCCTCACACAAGCACCTGTCTTTCCATCAGTGCAGGTTAGAACTAGCTGCAAATGCATTTCTGTGGCCCCAGTATGCCTGCACCGTGTGAGCACCTCTGCCCTCTTCTTGATATTTTTAGCCCTGCTTTTCTTTGGTGTATCTCTGCTCTTCCTCTGCACTAGAGGACAGCATACCTTCCTCTGTGGTTCGCCTGTTTTCACTGCCCTTTCCTGACCCCTGGCATTTTTTTCCTAGAGGCAGTAGGATGAATTTGACTGGTATTCAAGCTCCAGGCATGACAGTGCCATAAGTCTCTGATGACACTGGGTATCACAGGAACGGCTGAGAGTGCTGCTTGTGCTTTTGAGAGGTCTGATTATGCAGTAGGTGTCTTGCTTTGTGTCCATATGCTGTGTGCTGAGGGGGAGCTGAGCCAGAGAGGAGTTAATCTCAGCTCTTTGGCTATTAGAACAGCCAGAGCCTGCATGGCAGCATCTATTGCCCGGGGCCGTGCTCCCACTTGGCATCTCCAGCCTAATGAGGCCTCTGCTAATCCCCTTTGGGTGCCCTTGGAGGGCGAGTTACCCCAGCACAGAGGGAAGGAAGGAAGCAGCATCTGCTTTTGTCTGCACTGCTGCTAAGAGCTGCTTGCTAATGGCAGGAAAGGCAGCAGTGCTGTGTTCTGTGGGAACCCAGGACATCCCTCTGGCTTCCCTGGATGGTTCGAGACCCAGGCAGGGGGCTCAGAAGCCTTGGCATGGAGCTCAGGATGCCTGTGATTTTGATTTCAGGCCCCTGGGAAAAATTACCACCCTTGCATGAAGAATTACAAGTCACAGAAAGAGGGGTAGACTATAAGTTAGTTTGTTATAAGGTGAAAAAGTAGGTTTTAGAGATTTTTTTCAGGATAGGGGTCCGGGTTCAAGATGGAGGAATTTGGGCGTGTTCTGTCATTCTTTCTCCTTCTTCTTCGCATCCATCTTCTGGGTGATAGTGGCACTTTTGTATTGGTTTAGAGTAGAACTGGACTGTACAATATGAGTGATATGTATTGGAAGATAATCGTAAATATTGTTCACATAGTTTGTAGTATAAAAAGATAGTTCCACCCTGGGCCAGACAGTGTGTCCTGGACTGGCCTGCTGAGCAGATCTCGGCTGGTCAGCGAAAGAACATCCTAGATAAGATATGATAAGTCTGGAAACAACAGAAGATGGCCTCAGGCTTTTTCTTCAGTGCTCGAGCTGGGAAAACAGAGACTCTTAAACAACACAGGTGGTTGTCTCGAGCTCCTGAGACCCCACTGACAGTGTTCCAGTCACGCTGGGACAGCCAACGGTGTGGGAGCTCAGCCGAGCACTGGGAGCTCCCCCGAGCGCTGGAGAACTCGTGGTGGTTGACAGAGAAAAGCCAGCAGCGAGTGATTGGGATCTGTCTTCTTCCAGGGGAGCTGCTGATGGCAGAATGTGCCTGGCTCCCCTGGAGGAGAAGATGGAGTGGTGGGGAGCAACTCTAAACTTGCTGCTTGTTTTGTTGTTTTTTTTTTTTTTAACCTTCCTGAAGTATTGCTGATTTGCAGAGATGTCTTTATTAAACACAGAAGTAGTCTCAGATGTCCTACAGCTGCCAGAAGAAAAATGAGATTATGAAGAAAGTAATGGTTTTATTAGTAAAATATCTCCCCAAAATGATGACTTTCGTGTAATTGTTTAGGTGGTTGGAGTGTGCACAGATTTAGAGTACTGAGAGCACAAAGCCATCAGACCTGCCAGGAATTTCAGACGGAGCTGCAGCTCTGCCTTTTTCCAGGACAAGAGGCTACAAATGTTTCTGGAAGCACTGTTCTGTTTGGGTATTTCATTTGTTTGTTTTTAAATCTGACAGTGAATTCAAAATATGTGCTTAAAGCAGGAAGTGTTCTCTCCAGGACTAAGAACACAGTTGCAAAGAAAATAAATAGGAAACATAATATGTAAGTTTTCATTCACTGTTCCTACAGAGAGGTCTTAACATTTTTTGTGTGGCTTTTTTTTTTCCCCCCAGAAAATAATGGTTGAATTTTACTTTGAAGAAAAAGAAGGAAGCTCTTCCACAGCTGCTGGATAATTTAGACTGCTTTTTAAAATTTCTGCTATTGCATGAGCTGACTGGATTTTTTAGGATGTTTTAATGCAGTTTGTGCTAGCAAGAGTGATCTTGTGATGAGAGTACCTAGTAGACATTCAGTATGCTAGCAGGACTAGCCTAGTAAAGTTAATGGTTTGAAAATTCAATTTGAAATGGTACTTTGATTTAAAAGAATTTATCTTTGCAGTAAATTGACATTTGAATAATGTGGCTAATTCTACCAGCAGAAGTATTAGAAAGCAGTGGTGTTTATATATCATCCTCCTGTGGCTTCTAAGGTCGTTATCTTGCACAATACAAAAGAAAAAAAGAAAACAGAAGATAAAAGGAGAAATTGGACATTGGGAACTTAGCTGCAGGATTTCAGACTTCTCTTTCTTTTTTTTTCCTGGGTTTAACTAGGTAAGTCCCACTGCAGATCTTTTATCTTTGTCTGATAAACCATCAATTGACTTCACTTTGACTGTTACCAATCTTGAACTGTGGTTTGAATCTTTCAGGGTTATGTGAGGAAATGTATAAGGATAATCAAGGATTCAGCTGGATTTGACCCATTTAAAGAAGACATAGACAATAGAAAACTGGGAAAATGCAATACAGTATCTGAATGCATTTAGAGTTTTGAGATGCTGGTATGAGACTTCTGTTCTAGCAATGTTTCTTAGCACCAGTTTGTTACCTATAGAGGAGATTATTTTCTGTCTGTTTTTCCCTACTTAATGACTTATTTGAAAAAAAAAAGGAATCTGTATTTGAAAGACCCAGCAGGCTCCACCTGCCACACTGGCACAACCTGCTGGAACAGCAGCATTTCAGACTAAGCGATGCTTTTATAGCCAGTACTCAGAAAACTGCTTTTCTGAGCCAGCCTGCGACTCTGGGTGTGGGGCAGCAGACAAGAGGTTATGTGAACTTGCCTGTGTTGAGCACAAACATGTCATAGCCAGTTTTAATCCTTAAGCCTGCTTTTGTTTTGAGGGTTCTTGTTTGCTGCAGGTATCTAAATTTAGCCATATTTTTGTCAGCTAGAAGTTATGTTACAGAAAAGAATGCTAGCAAATCTTAGCAATGTCACACTTCATTAGTCATGCAAGCACTTAAAAGCAAGGTTAGAAACACAAAATTCTGGAGATTTGTGGAGGCAGTTGTTTAAAAATGCCACACTGAGCTTTTTAGGATTTACCTTCTGAAAATGGACCAAGTTAGAACATTAAATTTCATGAACAATGCAGCTTTCTTAAGTTTAGACAAGCAGTATTTAAATCCTGAAGAAAAGCTTCACTGGACGTGAAGCTCCTTTTTCTTTGCGACATTCACAAGTCCCTCACATTCTCTTCCAGGTTCACAGGCAGAAAATAGTATTTGCTGACAGCCTGCTTTTCTGGTATTGCTGCGGGCTGCTTGGGTCCCGCAGATAAGCTTGGGGTGCTCCCAGCATCCCATTCTGAACATCCTTTTCACTTGCTGCTGCTGCAGGGTGAGCTGGCTCTGCTGCTGCGCTGCCCTGCCCGGCTGGGTGACAGCTGTTGTTCAAGCAGCTGTATATAAAAATTTAACTTGCATGTATTGATGTGCACTTCCTGCATGTACTCTTGAAAAGAGAGAAGCTCCTCTCACAATTGCATTGGGTTTTTTTTGGTTTGGTTTGGTTTGGTTTTTTTTTTAATATAGCTGTATGGAATTAGCAGGTATTAAAACCAGAGTCGTTATTCACTGGACTTTTTCAAAACTTTTTTTTCTACTTTTGACCTTTGGCTACTTGAAAATTTGGTAGGAGAATGCCTTTAAAAAATTATTTCTCGGTAAAAACATGCACAGAAAGTTCCAGTTACATGCCAAAAAAGGTGAGCTATTTTAACATAATATGGAAATCTCATCCTTCTTGTGATAGTGCCACTCCGCAGCAATACTCTTGAGCATCCTGCAGTTTGGTCCTGTTTCCAGGCAACCTGTGTGTCCTCTTGGGAAGAGAGCCATCACAAGCACCAAAGGGACAGTCTGTTGGCATGATCTTTGTGCTATGGATGCTCAGAACATTCCAACCCTCCTCCTTGCGCATGCACAGTGACCTGCCAGCTGCTGTCCTGGGGGACACCTTCTGCAAAGGGAGTGGCTGAGCTCTTATCCCAGCAGCTCCCCAGGAACCAGCTGAGCAGAGGGATGCTCTGTGGGGCTGGGCTTGAGCAGCAGGGTGAAGGCAGAGGTGACAGGGGTGCAGAGCACATGGCCAGACAACTGCAAGACTGGCTGGTGGAAAGGCAGAGCCAGCACAGGATCCAGAGGTGGCAGGGTGGTCCCCCATAGTGATTGAGCAGGGAGCAACCATGCAGCCAAGGGAAAAATCATGTGTTGTCACAGGCTGGTTCACTGAGCCCAGTCCAGCCAGGGGGAGCATGGCAAAAATAGAGGGACAGGAATGATGGAGTTGCCTGAAGAATAAAGAACTGTAATAGATAAAGTAGCACACATGGAGCCTGCACGATCTGAGGGGCAAGACCCAAAGACAAGGTGGTGTGTTGAACGTAACAATATACAGAGGTATCTGAGGGCAGGGTCCAGTCACAAACACGAACTAGGAACATGACCTTATGTGTGACAGCTCCTGAACAAACCGAGAACAAGAACTGGAAACATGACCTATGATAGAATAACTCCATTAACATACCAGCTCCCATGGATACACACTTCTGGCATAACCTGACCAGATATCTCCTTCTGAATGATCCTGCTTCCCAAACCACTATTTATCCCAGCCAGTTCTATTCCCACAACGTGTAGGGAGGTTATGTTAGGAACTTGTTAGCTGTTGTCCTCTTAAAGCTGCATTTAACCAAAGGTCTGAGTGGAAAACTTCTGGATAAATCCCCATTTATCCACACTAGAATTGGTACAGTAATAATTCAGAGGAAACTAAGTAAGTGACCAAGTATCCCGACTTTGTTTCTCGGTTGTGAATTACACCCAAGCAGTCTGCCCTCACAGCATGGCAATCAAGTGGTTTTACATCTACTGGGAACTTCAACAGTTCTCAAAGAAAAATTCAATTATTGTTACTATTGCTGTCTTCATTAGACTGGCAGTTGCAAGGTTATGTGGAAAGAGATTCACAGATTATTCTAAACCAGGAGATATTAGAAACATTTTAGGCCTGAAGACCTAGTATCTCCTGTCAGGAATATTTGGTTTGGCATCTCATTATGGGGGTTTGGGGATTGTTGTTTTCTTAAAACTTGGATAGCATCTCTATTTCTGTAGACTTAAAAATGTGTATTCTTTAATAAAAGAGCTTTTTTCATAGCACCTAGACAGGTTTATATAAATTTTCCCATCTCCAAGTTGTATTATACATCACTACTATTACTGAGGGCTCTTCTGCTTTTCTCTGGGCAGGGAAGACACTTTGTACCTCTAATTTGTACAAATAGCTATCTGTGTCAGTGCAGTGTTTTGTCCACAGAATCACATTTCTAATTGGAATAATCCATTTTGGATTGTTGTTGAATGATAGATGAGAAAATATCCACCTATTTTCACCAGAACCGTGTATTCACAGTGGTGATATATTCATTTATTTGATTTTACAAAATACCCAATTCTGAACTCATAAAATGTCTACCAGTATAGAGGGAACTCAGGATTTAAAAAGATTAAAAGTTTCAGAAGCAGGAGTATCTGGAGTTGTGTCTACAGACTGTACACAGAGTATGAAATAAAACTATAAAGGATGTAAATACAGGACGATCACCTGGAAATAAAGGGCATTTGAAAGTAGTGTTGTTAAATTTGGTTTGTGCCAAAGTCAGAAGTGTCAAAGATAAAATCAAAATTCCACTATTTCAAATGGGTTTTTTCCCTTTTCACAGCTTTTCCCCTTTTCTACAGCTGCTAATTTTACAAGCTATTCTGCTTCCAGGAACAGTAAATGTGAACCATAAACATCATTGAGTTGCACTTAACATGGTTCCCAGAACAGATTTCTGAAGGCACCACAATGTGAGGTTGTGGGTAATTGAGGCCTCCAGGCATCCTTGTCCCTTCATCTTTACCTGGTTACAGAATCTCCTCTCCTGATGCCAAATCCCATTAGGATACCCCAAAATGACAGATGGCTCTGCCTAACTGCCAGTTGGCACAGACGGGATCCTTGGTTTTGGATAAACAATAGGATTCTTTTTCACATATAGTAACCTGAATTTTCCTGGCCAGAGAATAGCTGCTCTGTGACAACAATGCAGGTTGTATAAATTCAGAGCAATGTGTATGAGTGTATGTAGAAACATGTCTGTAAAATTAGCAAAATTACGGGTCTAGGCCCTGGAAAGCTGTACTAACATAAGACAAGGTGTGGATTTTAAACCACTCACTTTTCTAATGTAACTCCTCCTGCAGAGCATCCTGACCACTGAGTTGTGTAGTTAAGCTGGAGAGAGTGTGTCTGTGTGAGAGAGAATGGCATGACAGTAGTGAGTGAAACACATCAGCATAACATGGGATACATTGCTCTACAGACTGGCCCGTGGGCTAATCTAAAAATGTGTATATATTATTCAGATACCTGTTGGCAAATGTTTTATTAAACATTTTAAGTATAAATGCATCCTCAAGTAGACCATTTAACCTTCCTATTATACAATTGGTAAACAATGAATATTAATACAAAAAAATAATTTCCATATCCAAGGATGTGGTACCTTTCTGTTAAACCTATTCTGCATGACTTTTATTATTGCTAGTAGTGGCTTCTCTAGTTGAGAAGTATCAAAACTGTAAAGTCTAGAGGAAGCACAGCACAGAGGAAAGGGGATCTTTAGAAGGCAAAAGAGTTTTACATGTATGGGTACAGGAGTGGTTCATGATGTTTATGTACTTTGCTCCTGCTATTCATGTAGGATTTGATGGTTACTCTGGATCAGTGTTTATATCCAAGCCTGTTTGCTCATTGGAAGCACAATTCACCACATCTGTGTACCCAAATGCATATGCATTCCCAAAATCTCCACTGAACCTGGCATTCTCAGATTTTCAGTTCTGAGGCTGAGACAGGTTCAACTTTCAGAAATGTGAAGCCACCTTAACCCCTCACTTCAGCTTCTCTGTTTGTCTCCACCTGAACAATGAGAAATCAAAGGACTCAGACTTCGCTGCTTGCTTGAAAATTTACACACTGTGCTGCGAATTCCCAGGAGCATTTCTCAGTCTGCAATCACTGCACCTCTAGTGTTTCTGGAAATCTACTTGAGTATTATTTTAACAATAATCATTAATCCTTTCAGTCTGCTTCCCCTGGGCTGCAAACAGCAGAATTGCTCCTCACAAGTGCCATGTGACAGCCTGCTTGTGCTGCTGGGGACATTTGCTCTTAGCAGCAGAACTTGTTCCAGATTGGTGTGGAAAGCTTAGCTGTAAGGGCAGTGACAAAAAGGCCATAGACCTAGTCAGGATGCTCTGGAAGCTGAGGAAAAATTTCAGTCTGGGAGAATTCTGTGAAGTATTTGGTAACTCCTGGAGCCATCACTCAATATGTAATTTTAAGGTTTCTACCAATGCAGTGCACAATGATTAATTCACAAAAGGTTTCTAATCCCACCTTAGAATAATTTGCAACACTTGTGCTGGCATTCAGGTGAGATAGATGAACTTCTCATTTACTAAGAAAATCAAGTGTGGATTTCCCTCAAGTGTGAAAGTGGGGAAAGTAAGACAGCATTAGTAGCTGATGGACAGGCAAAATGGTACTGGTCAGCTCTGCCGAGGAACTGTTTGGACTGAATCCTGCTTCCATGTGAGGAAAAGAGAAAATCTGAACATAACACATCTTCGTCTCTGAAAAAATAAAATTACCTTATTATAAAAAACCCTAGAAAGTCTGCTGCAAAAGCTGTTAAAACTTTAGTATGTTGCTGGTGGTATTTCCATCATTGATGTTGTGAATTTTGGATATCCCCTTTCTGTCTTTCTTAGACATCACAAATGTGCTGATTTCATGCACAAGATGAATGAAGTATCCTCTAGAGAGGGTCGGTGAGTACAGCTAAGTGTTGTACTTGAGGTTATTCAGTGCCTGGGCCAGAGGACATCCACACCTCCCAGATCCAGCAGAGGATGCTCCTTTCATTAGAGTCTTGGCATCCTCATTGTGTGTGTCTGACTATAAATTCTATTGTGTTTTCTTCTTCAGGTGCTTCCTGGGTCATCTTGACACGTTGTTCTGTTTGTTAGAGCAGCTAAAAATATTTGTAGCTGAGAATGAAAACTGTGCCTCTTCTCAGCATGATGTGAGTCACTCCTCTGAGGAGCACTTGGGTGCCAGGCTCAGCATCCAGACCTGTGCACAGGTTGAGTACTCGCCCCACAGGGCCATGGGGATGAGGATGTGTCCACTCAGCAGAGGAAGGACCAGCAGAATTTGGACATCCAAAGCTCTTATATATATGTACAGAGGGATTAAGAAAATGAATCATAATACCCATTGCAGTTAACACCAGGTTCTGAGACAAGGAATTCCTTATTATTTTTGTGCCTGGTTTTACTGGGCTCAGCTCCCTTGGCTTGCTATAGGCTTGGCCTCAATGAAGGTCACAGAGGGAAAGGCTCACAATTTGTCCATGGACCTGGCTGCTGTCTAGGGGCTAGGAAAAACGGAGCTGGGTGGGGAAGCCTTTGGAAAACACAGGTTCTGCAGGACAAGCGTGTCCCACCAGTCCCTGTAGGACGCCCACTGTACCAGTCAGGCAAGCAGGGATGCCCTGTGGGAAGGGGACGTTGACTCCAGCTTTTACTGCAGTAGAAGCCCTTCCTCCTTTTCAGATATCTCTATCATGAGAAATACCACTTACTGGAATGGTTGTTATTTACTTATTTCCTAATTTTTTTGGAACTTCTTTCTTTGACATATTCAGCTAAATGAACGGGGAGAAACTTGCATTTGTTTACTTGTTGTTTTAGAGATAAAACACCTCTGTGCCGCAGTCTTTGAAATACTGTGAGTGATGGGTTTTGAAAGTGAATTTAGAAAATATTCGGAATTAAATATTTATGTTTAAGCTTTTACAAGGCAATCTGAATAAGCCTTTGGGTTTTTTTCCACAGCAGACTTAATTGTGCCTAGCCATATACATGAGTTTGATTCCCTAGCTACAAAAGCCTTCTGTTGTTTTTTGTGGAAAATTTAAGCCCTCTGTAATCTCTGTGCTAAGGTGTTGAGCTAGGATAAAATTAAGAGGGTTTTACCCATGAATAACACTCCTAAAGTGTTACAGTGTAGATGAGTCCAGAGAGTGCAAGTCTACCTGGCCGTAATCCCTGGTAGTTCAGAATAGGTTAAATGCACAATATTCTCACTAAGAATCTTTTGCAGGTTGTGGTACTGACTTTTCCAGGCTTCTTGGTGCTGGGGAAGTGAGTGGAGAGGATGTAACACAGGTCAGGAGACTGACATAAGGGCTGAAGATGCCACGCTCTGCAGAGGGAGTGCAGCGCGCCAGAGAGGAACTGCACGTCCCTGCTGACAGCAGCAAGAAAGAAATCTGTACCGTTTTGCACTTTGCTGCCTGTCCTCAGAGAACAGAAGCCTGTGCTGGTTTTCAGGAGCGAGGATAACAAGTCGGGGAGCAGAGGCTAAAACTGTGCATTCTGCTGGGAGCAAGCAAGGCTCCACTAGATGTCCTTCATGTTCACATAAATGACACTGACAGATCCCACTGAAAGGGCTGAAAGGTGTTTGCAGGAGGTGAGGGAAGACACAGCAATGCAAGGACCTATGAGCACCTCGGGGTTCCTTTCTGCACAAAGTGAATTCATCTGTGCTAGTGAGTGGCTTGCTCAAAAATGTGACCTATGTCCCTGGAAAATTGTTTTACTTGTTTAAAACTACTCTTTAGATTGCTGAAGCCAAAAAATAACTCTTTTGAGGGGCTGGTTATGTATTCAAGTTATGTTTACATGTTTTAAATAGCAGCTGGGTTTTTTTAACATACTTCAGTTTATAATATATTATTTCTTATGTTGACTAAGGTCACTAGAAAATTAATGTGGGTGCCAGGAGTTTCCCAGACACAATCTGATAGAAAGCTAATGTTCACTAAATTTGTGGTGAAGGAAGAAGAAGTTCAGGTTCACAGTTCAGATGAGGAAGATGGCATCAATGTCACAGAAGTAGATGATCTTTAGAATTATTAATACTCGTATTATTAGTAGTTACTAATAACCTCTTCTTTGCGACATAATGACATGGGCATAATGTTCAGGCAGCTTGAGATCTCTAGCTGTGCTGACAGGCCAGGGAAAGTGTGACTGAATGCAAAGTTGTAGGCAAAGAAGAGCCAGAGGAAATTGAGAATTTACATACTGAAAAGCAAAATACTAGTCCTTTCTTATCTAGACAGGCTGTGGAGAAGTTGATGGTAAATCTGGCATAGTGCTGGAGAGGGGGCTGTTGATGATGCTGAGTTTGTGGATGTTGGCAGATGCATTAATGCTCGGAGCATTAGTGATGGGAGTGAGCAGCTGGAGCCAGCAGTGCTCAGTGGAGAACAGATATCTCTAGGAAGACAGAAAACACTGCTCCTGTTCTGTGCTGGACTGGTGCTTACACCTTCTTCTTTCCATCCCGTTGCATCCTAGGCCTAACAGGAAAACTGAGCTTGGATAGGGAAGAGAAAGGCAGAAATGGGAAGGATGGAGAAGTCAGAGGAGAGAAAGTGGGAATTGCTGAGGAGTTGATTCTTGGGCCTGCTCAGTGTACTAGTAATTCTGACAGATGTTTAGTTTCAGAGGTTTACCAGGCCTTTTAGTGCCATTTCTAACTGCTGTGTGATCTTAGCACAAATATAGGCAGATGCTTTTTTACAGTTTCTCACTTGGCTATTTTGTGTCTTTTTTGGATGGGGACTGATGGAGAATTTTAGCAGCCTACACATCTTAACAATGAGCACAGACCAACCAAGGCATGTGAGGTGATCCGCTGTTGAAGTGCAAAGGCAAAATTAGTTGTATCATGGCAAAGGGGTCTGATGAATTATACATTCTAAGAAAGCACTTGATATACACTGGATTTTGAGTACTTTTGTACTTTATGCCTGTTTGTATTTAAAAAATTATTGATTAATCTGACACCTTGTGAAAAAACTGTATTTGTGCTGTTCCTCTGTTATGTCACAGGAACAATATCTCAACTTATTGGAATGTATGGCAAGTGACAGAGCTGCTGGGGCCATATTCAACAGAAGAAAGTTGAAAAATAGACATGAGCTTCTGGTTGGCATAAAAAAGGCTTGGAGAAGAGAAGGACTTTAGAGTAAAGCCAAGTTGAAGAATATTGAGGGATGAGTATGGTAAAAGAGAGATTCAAACAGACATGGCAATTTGTTTTACAACATAACCATAAAATGCCACTTAAAATGCCTCATTTGTATTCTGTGTCAAAGTAATAGATGTAAATCTTTCAGGGAGTCACTAAATATACATTTCTGTTGGCAAGTATAAAAATCAAATGATCAATGGGAGAAACTAGAAGGGATTTTGTGTTGTCAGGACAGCATGACTGAACTTTCTGGGACTGGATCACTCAGACAAGCCCTCCATTTTAGGCCATTCATTCTGCCTCCCTTTTTGACATTTTATCACTTACAGCATTTAAACATCTCTTTTCATCTTGTAAGTCATACTAACTGGTTAGTGACAGTGGGCTTTTGACACTCATTTGCTCACTACAGAGAGGTCCCATCCATCCCACACAGAGATGCTGACGCTCTAAATAAGGCCTTCTGCTCACTGATCTCCATCAGGAAGCATCTCCCTCCCTGTGAATGTGGGTATTGCTGCAAATGAAACTACTATTTGCCAAGATTAAGAGAAGCAAACAGTAAGATAAATTTCAGCTTTAAAAGGATTTGTCTGAAAAGACACAAGAGATATCAACAGTTACTAAGATTTCATATTTTCCTTGTATTTGGACATACATTTCTCTGTGTTGTGCTAACCTGCAACATTCCTAATTAATTGAACAGTCTTTACAACAGATTTAATACTTTATTTGCTATTGTAGAGAAGGGTTAGTTTTCTCCTTTGGAGTTGTCTGCCTAGTGGGGAGGAAAAAGCTCCTTTCATTTGCCACCTGTATGAAGATTAAGTTCAGTGGTCATTTGCTTAGAAGACCAGGGTAAAAAGAGTCATTCATCCCTTAGGACCTGTAGTTTTCCTCTTTGCTCATACTACACTCCAACCATTGACTTTTGAAGTCTCACTTAAGATTGTCACTCTGAGATCAAAACTTAGACCTGTTGTGAGAAAGTTCATGTTTCTTTTTCCTATCCTCTCCCTGCTTCCTGTTTTACCATGATATATTGTGAAAGCCCAAGATTCATCTCCCTCAGTTTAAAGTGCTGCAGTGAGGTACTCTGTCTCTGAGCAGTGCCATGTGTATTTGTTTTCTTTCTGTTTCTGGAGGAGTGTGTACTTCTTGGATCTGCTGTCTGTATCTGGAGGAGTGTGCATGTGTAAACTGCTTTGCAGTGGTTGCCCACAAGTACTGCTCAGGCACATTCTCCAGCTTCTCTGCCTGGCTGGTAATGAAATACAGCAATGAAATAATGAACTGGCCTTTTGCCTAGAAATCTAGGGGTGCAGGTATCTTCTTCAGCAGTGTTTAAACCCATATGTACTTCATCTGCCTGTAATCTCCTCTGATCTGCCTCTTGTTTTCTTTCTTCCTAGTAATTTCTTCCACTGATTCAACACTCTCTAAAAGCTATCTCCCTTGCATTCACATCTTCTCCTTTCTACATTGACTGTTTTTCAAGAGACTGGTGTTTCCACCATGGCTCATAGGATATTTGGTCCTTGGGGCAGCTTGCGTAATGTCTCCCCGTGAACTCTTTCATCTTGTGGAACTACACTATCAAGATTTTTCTGATGCCAACTAATTCTCTAAGTACTTGAGCTAGGTTATCTACCAAGAGTGGTGTTAGCTGAAAAAGAATACTGCAAAATCCAGAAAATAAGTAAAAATAGAGTTATCGTCTGAAAACCAGCACTACATAAAACCTCATAGAGCTCCTTGTTTATTGCCTCCCATGACTTAGGAGATTGCTAATTTTAAAGGTGAAATAGTTGTTCTCCAGATATTTGTTGTGGTTGGGTTTTGGTTTTTTTGCCTCTAAATAACACAGTTAATGAGCTAATTCTTCAGTGATAATGTAAAGTGGAGTTGTTGTGACTGCAGGCTTAGGATTTGTTCTCACTGAGATGTCCATAGGTGGCTGTATCTACACTATTTGAGAATTGCTCTGAAGAATTACAAAGTTGTATATTTTAAGAACAACTTTCTTAGAATTTCAACTTGAATGTAACATATCCTGTTTTACTTGTACGTCTTTTCCAGACACCTTGCTAAAAATCTTCAGACAGAGTTCCACTCTCTGAAGTGGGTATAAGTCTGTTTTGTAATTTCAATAACAAAGAAGAAAAGAGAAAGAACATAGAAACAACAGATGAATATTTGTGGCAACACAGCTAGACTCTGGAGTTACAAACACCCTTCCTGGGGTTTTCTGGGTGGTGTCAGGCAGGCTGATGTTCTCTGTGTGAACCTACTCATGCAGTTTAGAAAATCTTTGGCAAATAGCCATTATTTTTGCTGCACATATATGCAACTTCAAGCACCATGTGCTGCTTGATATGCAAAAATTATGCATAGACCTTGGATGCTACATGTTAAGCAGGAACTGGGGGTTTATCCAGCATTGCAGACACTGATCAAACTGTACAAGTTTTATGAACTGTACTTTCAACTACAAACAAACTGTGTTTCCTCTGGTTTCCAATTTTGCCTCCTGTCTGAAAACCCCTCTATCAAGATTTAGGTCACTATTAGGTAAAAGACTTAACTACAAAAATTTCAACAAGTGTGTCAGATTCAGGAAAGTCAGCAGAAATAATAAATAATGGTGGCCTTATGTGGTATCTTTGTAGCCTCATAACTGTTAAAGGATTTGAGACCAACAGAGCCAAGAGCTGTGCTGGAAGCCTTTCCAGACTGCAGCAGAAGAGGAATGCAGGGGTACAGGGCACTTCCATTGCCAATGCATGAGGAAACTCTAGCTTTTAACTAAATCTGCCTCAGTTCTTTATGGGATCAGCTTCTCTTAGCAGCCCACATTGTTACTCACAGTAATATATTCGAGTTGGTAGTAGTATGTAATATGTTTGAGCTGGTATTTCTGGCTTATATTTGAATTAGTACTTGGGTTATATTTGAGTTGGTATTTCTGTGGTAGTGCAGGGCCCACTGAGGGCTGCAAAGATGAGAGAAAGCCCAATAAGAAAGAAAAATCAAGCCGATTGAAGGAAGCATGTAAAAAGTAAACAGTATCTTTTACTTCTGTTTTGTGCGTAAATCTCTGGGAAATAAATGAAGTGATCTCCTCTGTCCTTGTGTCTTACCGTGATGAGAATTAGCCCAAAGCAAACTTAGTAGAGAATCACATATTGTTAGTGTTTTCATTTTTTTACTATTCCTGGAAAGACTGAAGGCTTGGGCAGCATGAAGGAGGAACAATGATGCATTCTGCTTTTCCCCTGGCTAGATATTCCTCAGCAAACTTAAATGTATTGACCTGGCAATTACAGAGCAGAGACTACTCCAAACAGATGCCTTGTTTTAACATTCCAACAATTATTCTAATTCTGATGCAAGTGACATTTAAATATGCTTAATCCTGAATTTTTATGCATTATTTTGCATACCACAAAAATATGCAAGCAAATATCCTGTAAACTGCAGATTTTATGTCTTTAACTTTTGGGCCATGTAGTAAATTGTTTTGCTTTCATTACAAAGCATCATTGCTCCTGAGAAGAGTATCAAACTGTATTTCTTGGTGTTATGTGCTTTTCATCATGAAGAAACACACTGTTAATCTCAGGGAAATGTTAATCTTTGGGTGTACACAAACAGCAAATCTATTTTCTAATTTCATACTTAATAGGCTGATTCATATTGGAAGTGGTGAAGCCTGAAAGTGAAATAGGTTTAAATTTACAGTTAAGAGGAGTATTTTATGTTTTGTCTTGTTTTAAAGAAAGATTCATGGCTATTTACAAGTAATTGTGCTCACAGAGTAAGTAATTTATGTAGTTATATATCTTTTTCCCCTGATTAGAGCTTTAGGGTTTTTTTATCCAAACCTTAAACTAAAAACAAGGTTTTAAAAAATTAGAATCAGAAAGTTAAATGCAGAAACTGTATCAAAATGAACTGTCATGAATCTATGAATAGAGATAGTTTCTTGCAGAAATAAATTATCAAAGAGTTTTCTCAACTATGTTTGGCATTTTTGGAGCAAGAATGTTGGTGTTTTATTAAAGAACAACTCCATGAAAAGGGAGGGTTTATGGACTCTCAGTCTGAAATATTCTTGAAATGAATATAAGAAATTTCAAAAGGTACTAAAGCTACTGTGGAAATATCCAAAACCCCACTATTTTTAAAAATGGTTTTGGAGCACACATCAACCAAAAAGCTGTAAATAATCTACAGGAATGCTGAACTGCCACAAAATTATTTATGATTAAATTGAAGGTTATAAAATATTAATCTTTCTTTTATTCATGTAAGAGGGTAAAATTAAACAAGAGGAGCAGCACACCTACTTTCTGTGTCTCCTCCTTACCCTCTTACTGCCTAATAATCCTGGTAAGAAGTGGACTGGGAGCATTCCAGTTTACAGTTCTGGGCAGAATCTTATATCAGACTCTCTCAAATTTGTACTTAACCTGATAATTTGACCTACAAAGCAGGTGCTCCCCCTCAGCCACACAGACTATTAAAGACAGAATTGCAGGTTCATCTTTTTGAAGAAAGAGCCATGTTTTGGAGCAGGAGCTCATGTCTGGATGTGCAGTCCTGTGCTGTCCTCACTTTCCAGGGTCCAGTTAATAGGGACGACATGAAAAATGTGGAATATAAGGTCATACATATAAGGTATGGAATATAAGGTAATACATAAAGCAGATCTCTTCAGGTACTGAAATATAGTGCAGCTGTGGGGGTTTTTTTGGTCACAGACTGAATTCTTAGAAGTTTATTCAACAGCTAAGCAGCAGCTGCTGTTGCCATTTCAAGAGTGATGTCTTGTACTTTAACTATCGTCCTGCTTCACAAAGCACTCGCTGGTCCAACAGCTTGCCACAGCTCTGTGTGAGCTGAGAAGCACCACAAGACATCCACAAGGTTTAGGGGCAGCAGCTCTCTCAGGAAGATGGACTTGCAGGCATGTAAATTGACATTAGTACTTCTTATTTGTGACCCTTGAAAAGGTGTCACCAAAGAGTACCTGTATGTGCTGTGAAGTATTTTCAGACTGGCCTAACTGTGGGCATCAGGGCAGAAAGCAAGGGTGAAAAAACACCCAAAGGTGGAGGTCTGGATAAAGTCCACAGCTGAATGCTGAACAGTTTGTCTCTTCAACTAGCTCCAACATGAGGAAAAAACCTCCACACAAACAAAAAGAAGGCTCACTTGGGTGGGTTCCTGTTTGTATTTCATTCCTTTTCTGTGCCATTTTGCCCAGAACCTTGAATATGTTAAAGGAGGCCAAATGGGAAGAGAGGAAAGAGCATGGAGAAGGGGTAGAAGGGGGAAGAGCACTATCCAGTCCCTGTGATCTGGTATCCCTGCCAAAAAAAGGAATACCATCCACTGGCAGGATGAGGATCAGGCTGCTGCAATCATTTATTCGACTGCCAGTGCTGTATTCAGTTCTCTGGATGCCATTCCTGAAATCATCTCCCAGACCCCAGCTGTAAACATAGTTACTAAATGCATACCCCATAAAAGCACTTCTAAATGCAAATGGCCCTGTTTTCTTTTGTGTGTGTGACACCATTTGGGCGTGCATGTGGGTGTGCATCATATTCAATTTGTCTATGATTGATAGACTGTCTTCCAGACCAGAGGGGGAAAAAAGAAAAGTGGAAGTCAAAGCCTCTGATTTTTATTTCAGCAGTAGCCAGGCACATACATCTGTGTGCAGAATTTGGCACTCAGCAAATCTAACTATTGCCAAGCCAACAAGAGTAACTGGTGTAACAAGGCTCTTGTGAAATGAAAACACACATGAACTAAGTATTTCACATCTCTATACAGCAAGTTATTTTTAGGGTTAATTTGGATTATGCAGTTATATTGTGGGTGATTAATATAGGGTCTTTACCATGCAAATGGTGCTTGTAAGGAGCAGAAGCCAGCTGATTCCCTTGGGAAGTCTTAGTGACCTGGCCATAGTAGGCGCACCACAATCATGTGATGGCATTTTCCTGCAGCAGACCCCTTGGAATACATCCCAAGCACAAATCACTCTTGTGATAGCTTGCAGACATGAGAGGAGTTTCAGTCATACACAGATGCTGACTAGATACTACGAATTTTTTTCCTGACTGTCGTGTCCATATTGTGTGTTATTCTGTCAGCAAGGGATGTGCTTAACATGACATGGAGGAAGACATTGATTGGAGCTGGTTATGTAGTATAGGGATGAAATTGCTTTTTCTAAAATGCTTCTTGGAAACTAACACAGATGTTTAAGTCCTAGCTGTGCATTCCTAGCAGTAGACCTTTAAACTACAAAATGACTATTTCTGGAGCAGCATTAACTAACTTGTTATTATTTGTTGAAACATCATGATTTTTATATGCTGCAGATAATTTTCATTTGTTTCCTGGTATTTGTGTCTGTAGGGTGTCCTGCAATTGTGCTACCATTCTTTTCTCTGTGGACGAAATGGCTAGAATTTACACAGGAAAGAGTGCCCTATGAGTGAAAGATTTTCAAATGCTGTGTGCCTTACGATAAAATCAGAATTGGATATCCTCCTTTTTGTGTTTGATTGGAAGAGCACAGCAGCATGTAGGGAACTTATGAAAATTTTATGGGGAAGGTATAATACTGCCAGCTCTTCATTCCCTTTAAGACAAAGCTTGGTGAAAAGGGGGAACAGAATTTAGCTCTCTCACAAATATTGAAAAATTATTTTTATACTATAGGTCATTAGTGCATCAGGTTTCTGACTTCCTGAAAGTATTGTTGAAAAAGAAAAGTTGGGTAGTTTTCATACAAAGCTCTTAAGGAAGGAGGGAAACCCTCTGTTTTCCCTTCCTAAGATGAATAAGGACATTCAAAACCCACACTGCCACAAGACATGGCAGAAGTCTCTGAAACAGGAATTCAAGTAATGCATTTTTCTACGATTCATGTGAAAACAGACAGCTCTATAGATGAAACTGGTCCTGCTTTGAAACATCATTTTCCAGCAAAGAGAGAGGATACCTTAGATGAAAATTAAATTGGTTCCTAAAGACTGTTTCAACAAATTTACCAAAAATCTCTCAAAGTTGAGTTTAGACCAAGAAATACTGCTAGCCACATACTCTGCCTTTCCATGAGCTTGCTTCCTCCTCGGCACTGGTTTGGCTTGGAATCTCTTTCTAAAACTGCACAAGTGGCAAAATGTTTAAAAAGAAAGAATGAAAGAGAAGGAAAAATAGAAAACAGAAAAGATAATGTCACCCTTGATTTGAAGACATCTACTTTTGTGAGTGTTACAGCTCATGCTTTTAATTTCAAATTGTTTCATTACAATGAGCATCTGAGCTCTGGGAGCTCATGTCACCTTGGCCCCATCGCACCAAGCTTTGAGTGTCAGTGTGGGAAGATGCGTCACTGCACAGGCCACACACACTTTGATGTCTTTACAGACACCTTTCCAGAAGCATAACAAGCACTTTCCTGAAACTACTTAAAATAATTTCTGAAAAAAAATTAAAGACCACCTCTTGAGGTGATAAGAAGAATGCCCAGCTGCTTTGTCTAGTATAAAGCAGCAAAGGGTGCATTACACTGAGGGTACAGGTGCTTTTAAATAATGATATTGGCTCTGAGAACCAACTGTAGTCTTGGTCTGGTCACCCCCTGAAAGAGCAAATTATTTCTTGCTCTACAGTATCAGTTGCCATCCTTGTCTTATTATTTTTTAATAGTGCATGACCCATGTTATCTCTCTGCATCAATATCCCCTAGATAATGACCATCTGTGCTTTAAAGGCTTTGTAGATAAACTACAGCTATTTAATATTTTCTTTTATAGTCAGTCTTTTCGTGAAGGAGACCATAGTGATCGAGTGATACAGCCTAGCACTGCTTTGTCTGTTACATGACTGTAATGTTTCCATTTATATCACAGTGTCCTCTGTACTGTTCAGATTCAGAAAAAAAAACCTACTGCAGAGTTAGATTTTCTGTTTGTAGAAATGCATTTGATAGCAGGCGGAGAGTTTAATATAGTTCAATTTTGTAATAAAACCCAATTTCCTTTTCACATCAGAGCCACACTATGACAAAGGAATTGCAACAGGTGTCTTTTACAGAGGGAACATAATTGTGAAGCTTGCTGGCATCCTGCTCGCTGTCTCTCCAGCATTGGCAGCTGGGTGAGGGGCTGCTGTCACAGAAAAGGTTTTAGCCCAGCTGTGGCTGGATGTGTCCACAGCCAAGGAAGCAGCGAGTGTGCAGGACGCTGGTCTGGGGTCCCTGTCCCATGACTGTCACTGTCCCCTGTCCCCTGCTCTACTGAGGGAGGTGCTGCTGATGAATTCACACTGCCCCAGAGGGCAGCAGCTGCCTCAGGTGGTGGTTTTGGTTTGGCTGTCACTCAACCATTGGCACCGGTTGCCTGAGCAGGTGGTGGAATCCCCATCCTGGAGGTATTTAGAAGATGTATAAGTGTGACACTCAGGGATGTGGTTTAGTGGTGGGCTTGGCAGTGTTGGGTTAATGGCTGGATTCGATGATCTCAATCCTAAATGGTTCTCTGATTCTATCCCCATATGAAAGGCTCTAGGGTCACACTTGCCATGCTCCAGTGTAATTGTGTTATAAAACAAACTTCCCTGAGGATGGGGAGGGGATCATCCCTGCCTCTGTGCTGAAGCAGGACAGGGAAGAAAGGATACTGCAGGACCACAGGGCTGACCACAGCCAAGCCTCTACATTTTCTGTGAGGGAGGGATGCTCCAGACGGGTTTGTAACAGGACCCTGCACCTTCTCCTACCACCCAAGTCCTCAGTTCTGGGCTTGTAAGGGGGACAGAAGAGTGAAACAAAAGGTTGATTCTCTCTCTAACTTTTGCCTCCCAAAGCACTCCTTACCACATTCCTCTTAAGAGGGCACAGCCTGACACCACAGCGAGATAGGCTGCTGTGATACTGCAGACTTAGAGCATGTGAAGATCTGGATGACTTTCATCTCTCTAGCCAATGTGCAATTTTGAGAAAAGGGTACCCTGCCATGGATATTGTACCTTTGTCACTAGCACTTAAAAACTGTGTTGAAGCAGAGAAAGCACAGAAGTTGAAAGAAAAAAAGAATTCTTCAGTGCAATAGCTTGCTGGATATCTGCTTGATTTTACCTGTATTCTGCATCTGAATAAGCAGCAATTTCAATATTTCCTTTTCCAAAACGCCCTTCTTGTTCTAGTGAAAAGCTTTCAAATACTCGCTCTAGGGAGCTGATTTGTAACAGTGACCTCAAGACAGGGCTGTCCCAGCTAGACAGGGAATGCTCATTTCTCCAGCCATGTCAGTACAAGTCCCAAATCTGAATTACTTAATTTAATGGTTTTATTTCTGGCTCATACTGTGAAATGTTGAGGCTATTATGCCCAGTGCCATGTCTGTAGCTGCCCTTTTGCTGATAAAGTCTACTAGCCCAGAAAGAAGTAATTACCATGAGTGTTTTGAAATCACCTGAAGACAAGGGGTCCTGCTGAGCACTGCATAATAACAGAGAACAGCTCCTGGATGCTCCCTGATACTGTTTTCCCCTGTTTAATAACCTCTGATTGTTGCTGTCAGTTCTACAAGGCTTATAAAACCTGGTTTCTGTCTTCAACTACATGTGTGTATCTCTTGTTATTGTGTGTATGCTTAGGTAATCGCTCATGTTGGCCGAGAATTTCCCTTTTTCTTCGAGGTCAGAGACACTCTAGTGATTACATTAATATGAACAGCTTAAGAATGGCCAACAGCAAAACCATTTGCTTTCTTCAAATAAACAGCTCATCTTCCTGCAACTTCAGTAATCTCTGCTTACCTCTCTCATATGTTATGCCATAAAGTTTTGCTGTCTATGATCTTCAAACTCCCGCATGCTTTATAATTCCTCGGATTGCATAGCTGGCAACAATTCTGACAGGCAGCCTGTCATTAGTGGTGTTGTCCAAGTGTCTGAGATCAGGTGCAGTGTGTTGAGAAGCTGATGGAGCTGACAGTTCTAAACTCACTATTACCATAGATACCTTTTAGTAAGTCAGTAGGAAAAACTCTCCTTTTTAAAAAATGGTCTTCAATTAATCTTCAATAATATGAATGTTCATAGGTTTTAGCAAGATCCCAACTTATGCAGGTTGTTTGTAACCAGCATTACGCTGGAAGCATTACTGAATCAAATGGGAACTTTTCTTCTGCTGTATTCTTCTATTCAAGGCTTTTTATCTTATAAAAAAAAAAAAATTTAATCAGATCTTTGTATAAATGACACCTCACAAAACCAATTTGTTCTAAACCCTTACTCCGGGTTAACAAGTTCACTTTTCCATGTCAAGTGTCCTAGTTTCAAAAAGCTATGAACTCCTAAAAGCAATTTAGCACCATCAGACCAGTGACATATTTAATTCTGGAAAAATCCATGCGGAATTTGTTAATCTGCCAGATGGACTTTTCAATATACAGCCTGCTCATTTTTTGCAAATAAACACAGTGGTGCAGTGGTGTTTGCTCCCAGTTTATGCATCAGGCTTAACCTTCTCATTTGTGCATCCATACCCTTAATCTTCTGAAAATACTTTCTGAATGAATTTTTCTTTGTTTAATTTGTGGCTATTTTCCACATGCAACTAGAAATTTCCTGCAATGTTCCAACTTGTAGAAGACTCCTGGCTCTAGTCAGGGATCCAGAGCTAAAAGGGGCTATAAAACCCAGGAGAGCTGAGCAATCCCTGGTCTCAGTTACAAATCACATGAAGAGAGCTCAAATTTAAAGACACAGATTTACATTCAGAGGTGCATCAGGGAGGTTCATTGACCATAAGTGTGTTCATTACACCTTTGAAGTTGACCTAGTGACCTAAAAATTTACAGAAAATGTGCTTTTTTCAGCCAGCACAGGAACATGCTGGGACACTTGAGATCTGATTAACCATTTTCTTTCCCATCATCTACATTCAGAAAAGCAGAGCAAGGCTTATTAGGCTGTTGCAGTAGTGGGCTACTTTGGACTCCAACCACTGATTTAAATGCATGCTACCTGCCAAGAACTTCAAGGGAGCTATTGGTTGTTTGTAGTGTAAAACAAACTCTGCCAAATAAATCCAATATTAACAGTTTGTCTCCTCCCACCAATTACTTCAAAGCAATTGGACGTTTTGAGGCAAGTATTAAATTGTTATAAAAATGTCTCAATCTCTTAGTTCAGACTTTGACATATTCCATAGTGAGTTTATTTCTTTAGCCAGAAATATGGCATTGAGGATTCCACTTAGTAAGTTCCCACTCAAGTTATAGATTTTCTGTCAGAAAAAATAAAATCATGCTTGTATACAGCTACATTTAAAACATATGGCTCTGCTTTGGCATCTGTTCTTTTTTCTATTTAAAGACTTGGAAGTGTATAATAAAAGGGACTATAATCTGTGACTATAGTTTTTGTTAGGGATTTTACATTGATATCACTATAGCCATTCTTTAAGAGCTATAAAAATAATTCTTTGCTCTTTGGTCTCTGGATCATAGCTTCTTCACAGGAGCTGTATCGCCTGAATTAAAATGTCTTCAATTAAATTGATAAAAGACTAGACGTGGAAAGGATATTAAAGTTTGTTGTAGACATGCAGCATAATTAGGCTGAAGGTTTGCATAGCTACACATAAAACTGGAGGCTCCTTTTGCACTTTTCAGCTTTCTGATTTGAAGATAAGTAGTGTTACAGTTGTAGTAGAGTAAAAGATATAGTGTCTTCAAACTTATCTAGAGTAAATTTGGAGAGCAAAAAGGGTGTCTGAAATTTGCATGTAACTTTTCTTTCTGAGCCATACACTTTGCTTCTCTGTAAACTGTATCTGTTTTAAAACAAATTTGTTTTCTATTTTGATGCCATTTTTACTTTTCATGTTCCAGCTTCTGAGTTCTCAGGTTGAGTGTTATGGCATTATGGACACAAGCATGGGAACAATCTTGATTGTTTGGCAGTATCTTCACACTCAGGCATCATCAAACTCCAAGTGCCATCTGATTACTTTGACAAATCACAGCAAAGGATACAGTTTACAGTTGGATTATCAGGATCCACAGAGCAAACTATGTTGTAACATATTCATCTCCTTCAAACTTGAATACATTTGAGGAAATAATGATCTTCACATTGATAATATTTGAGCCAAAGTGAGCTGAATTTAGTAAGTTACTCATGAATTATTTGTTCAGCTCCAAAAACAATGATGAATCTTTTAAAAGTTGCAGTGAATTTTTTTATTAGCAGAGAGCATTGAGAGCATCTGTTTAGAAAGTATCTGTATATTCATATTGGTGGACTCTTTTTGCACAAGCAGGCGAATGAGAGAAATAAAGCTTCTAATGCCAAGAGAAAAATCCTCCCATTGAAGCTGTTGGAAATCTGCCCACTGATTAAAAACAATCCCCTACAGGTCTGTAAGAAATGACACTCACTTTTTTTACATTTCGAAGGTTTATTAAATCTTAACAAAATCCAACACAAGACTGAATAAGGAAAAAATTACATCATTGGGAATCTTTGTGACCAGCAACCATGTGCTCAACTACAAAATGGCTGCTCCCCTTTTATGCCCAGGCAACCCTGCCCCTCTCAAAATCTGTCAGTCAATTCTTCACCTTCCATTAGTGGACACTACTTTCTTACAATTTGATTTGAGGTCAGTTCTGGCCATGCCGCACCTCCTGGTAACAAGTCTTCCCTCCTCCCAAATGCCCTGACTACCAAGGCTGTGCAGTGGCAACAATATAAGAGGGGAGGGGAAACAGGGCTATGGGGAGAACAAATCACAATAATATAACTATACATCAATAAAATTTCTCTTAACATACACATAATATTCATCCCTTGGTTGACTAGAGCCAACCATCGCATCACCCATCTATAACAAACCCCCCCATTTCCTTTTCTATAAGTCATTTGGCTCAAGCAATGAATTCTTATTTTCTATTTCAATGAGTCACTCTTACTTCTCATGAGTCAAATTTAATTTTGGATGAGTCATAATAGCATCCATTGATGTTTGCGAAGAGAGTAGGAACAGGGAAAAAACCCCTCAGGTTTTCCTTAAGCAAAATGATTGGTGGAGTTGGTGACATAAATTGGTTAGAGCAGACAAAAGGGAATCACAGAGGTCTGGTATGGCTTTTTACCCTCATCTACCATGCCCAGGGGTTGCTACCCACAGCAGATGTATCTTGGTGATGGGTATAGAGGCCAGTTCAGTTTTGCCCTCTAGTTCCTGTTGTACTCCACTTGTAAATTGTATCCATATTGGATTATGGATAGAAAAGACAATTGAGGAATGATAGAGAAAGGAAGGAAAGGAAAAAAATCTTACTTTCTTCCCAAAGAGCCAAAGCAAATAAACAACCTGCCTGCAGTCCAGGCACTTCTATGCAACCAGGTCAGCCCTGCTGCTCTTTTGCCACTGCAGTTCAGCGCCCCGGTGCCTTTTGGCACACTGGGGCAACTGCTGAGAGCCTGCGGGCTCCCGTGGGTGATGAGTTTTATGGTGGTGTATCCCGCAGGGAAGTCTGCAAGGCCTGGCGCTCTGGTGCTTTCTGGTGCAGCGTGGGGAACTGCTGAAAGCTACCCCCACCCATGTGGGCTCCTGTGGAAGTTTCTGAGACCCCTGCACGACTGAGCTCACCTGCCACCCTCGGCAGGGCAGCATGTGAAGCGCATTCAGCGCTGCTGCCGCTTCTGCTGGGTCGGGGAGTGTTGGGAGTCCCCTGGCCACTACTAGCCGCTGCTCACATGAACTCCTGCAGTGGTTTCCGAGACCCCTGCAAAACTGAGCTTGATTTTGACCCTCAGCAGCGCCTCTGCTGCTCCCGCTGGGTTGCTGAGTACTGCAAGTTACTGTGCTGGATGCCTGCTGCCTGCTACTCACATGGACCCCTGTGGCCCTGCAGCTGCTGCTCCTGCTTGCCCTCTGGGGCAACTTTCTAAAGCTACTCCTTCTGATGCCATGGCTTTTGCCACCACCTGCAAGACCAGCACACTAGCACAGCACGGCTGCTGAAAGCCACTCACATGGAAACCCTGCAGTCCTGCGGCTTTTACTGCTGCTCGCCCAGAGCCTTCTGATACAAGAGCAGCCCCTCCGATCAGAGATTCTGGCTCTACACCCTGCAACCTTCCGATACAAGCGCGGCCCATCCAATCTAACATCCCCTAAATCTGGTAACCCTCAGCCTGATGTCCCCAGGTGTTCTTGAGTCCCCCTTAATCCAGTTACTCTCTCAAGTCTCACATATGGTCAAAGCACACTCCCAGACTCTCTCACATATGCACAAATATTCACAATCTCTAGATTAACTGCAGTTTTGTCAGGGGGCTTTTTTTCCCTTTCCCCCCCTTCTTCTTTTTCATTGTTCGGTCTTTTGTTATCTCTGGGGTGTTGACCTGCAATCTCCAATGGTCCCACAAGTCATTCAACATGCCAAACTGGGCGGGGGTGCACCTCTTGTCGGAATTCCCCTAGGATCACAGAGATGAGGTTTTTGCATCCTGGATGAGCTCCCATTTGTGTAAGAAATGACACTCACTTTTTTTTAATTTCAAAGATTTATTAAACCTTAACAAAATGCAACACAAGACTGAATAAGGAATAATTACATCATTGGGAGTCTTTGTGACCAGCAACCATGTGCTCAACTACAAAATGGCTGCTCTCCTTTTATGCCCCTGGCGTTGCATCAGGCAACCCTGCCCCTCTCAAAATCTGTCAGTTAACGTCTTCTTCACAGTCCAGTGGGGGAGACTACTTTCTTGCAACTTGATTGAAGGTCAGTTCTTGCCATGCCATGCTTCTTAGTCATAAGTCTGCCTTCCTCTTAAGTGCCCCAGTTACCAAGGCTGTGCAGTGGCAACAACATAAGAGGGGAAGGGAAAGAGGGATATGGGGAGAACAAATCAAAATAACATAACTACATATCAATAAAACTTCTCTTAACATACAAATAATATTCATCCCGTGGTTGGTGAGAATCAACCATCGCATTACCCATCTATGAGAGGCCCCTGCATGATCTTAACAGTCTTGATGCCTTAAGTTTTAAGTTTTTCTGTTCTGTTTGAGTGTGCAGCTTTCAGTTTTATATTAAGGGTTACTAGGATCTTTTCACAGGGTGGTGAAGACAAAACAGTCCTATTCCAGGTGGGGACTCAAGGACAATTTCTTCAAACTCTAGGCTCTAATCATAAACAGTGTGGAAAGAGGAGGACGGGCAAGCAAGCAAGGAGGATGAAATTACATGATTTGAGGCTATTAATTGGACAGTTGACTTCTGTATGCAAATGGACTAAAAGCTATAAAAATGTGAGATTTCGTGACCAAGCCTTCTTTTGCTTCTCTCTTGGAGCTAGGGTGTGGCCTTTGAAGGCCCCTCAATAGATATCCATTTTATTCCTCTTAACTCTGTCTAGCCTCTGTTCCAGCTCCTCTAGGCATCAGTCTGAGTAGAGTGCTGCCTAATGGTTGAGACTTAATGACCGCAGTTATCTTCTTTTTTTTTAAATTTTCCTTTTACTCAGCCTTAATAATATTCTCTTTTTCTTTCTTGCAGCCCTCTGTTTCATACACATTCTCAAATCCCTTGTATATTTCTCCAGTTGTTTATTACAGCTGATTCAAGGAAAGTTTACATTAATTGACAATATATATATCTGTCTATCTCAATTTCACATTTGAAGAGAGTAAATAATAGTAGGGGTTTTTAAATGACAGCACAGCCTCAGGTTCTTAAATCAGCGATGTCACTTTATGGCTTTTAACTTATGTTTTGGGTGTTTCAACCTGACATGTTTTGAGCCTGAGACACACATAAGTGCTCAATCTAAAAATGTAGGTTCATTTCTGTGACTTAGAGAAAAAAAAATCATATAATAAATTATTTCTAATCTTTCTTTCCTAGGGCACCTACAGTTTCTACCGTCTGCTCATTCTGACTTCTGCCTTTTGGCCAACTGAAGTAGTCAGCTCCTTGAAACAGCAGAGATTTTCATTATATTAATGATTAAAGATTTTGAGATGGGTGGAGACTTGGGAAACAAACATATCAAAAGTCTTGTCTTTTCAAATGCTCTTTGATTTTTAGCTGTTTGTTGTTCCTACAAAACCTTCTCCACTTACTGCCCTTCATGGATGCACTGACTTCAAGAAGTTCCCTCACTCACTACTCCTCAGGGAAAATATTTTTTTCTGTATTTTTGAAAGCTACTCAGGATGCTACTTTTTGTCTTTTGACAAACAACTTCTGTAAGAGAAGATAGCGGGATGCATTTAGTGGGATGCAGATTAAGACCTTCATCACTCTCACTACTTCTTTTTGCCTTGTAGGACAAAATATCACAGTATGGCTGAAGGAGAAGGATGGAAAAGAAGGATTGTGGTGGGAATTGCTCCATATTACTTTCCAGGGAGAAGTCACATGTGTATGGAAGCTATCTAATGACAGTGCCAGAGAAAGAATAAACCAGAAACGTTTCAGAGGTCCAGGAAAGACTCCCAGTTTGATGCCCATAGTAAGAGTGAGACCTAAGCAGGAATGTGGAAAGGACACAGAAAGCCGAAACAAAGGGTTGGAGGTTAGTTTTCTTTAATCTGCCTTTTAGTTTAACCTTGCAAGGGTAGGATTTGGCTTTGGATAGAAGACTGTAATTACAAGAGCTTGTCTGAGACAGTGGAGGAAAAGTGGAGTAAGGAAGAAAGACAAAAGAAATTGTTTTTTTAACAGGTCAATTTTGGCCATGTAGAAACCTCGATAGAATAGTCGTTATATGTTAAGTGTGAAAATTTTCTGATAAAATCTCTCCATGCCCAGTCCAACTTTGTCATGCTGACTGTGGCCCGAAGCCAGTGTTTTATGTAGTGTATCACCCTTCTTTTTAGTCAGAATGTCATTTAGTAATTTAGTTAAAATGGAAACTTTACCCTACAGAGCAGAGAACTTCTCCTATGATTTTGTTGACATTTGAAGAATAATGGGTCCAGTTATGTTTGAATAAACATAAAGCTGCAATTCCCTCAAATGACTTTAAACACAGTGAATATAATAAATCTGGTTTGCCTTTCTATGTATTGTAAATCCCAATTCAGATATTGAAATGACCGCTCTTTCACAGTCATCTTGATGTGAGCATGCTGGGGAGCCAGTTTTACTAGGAACAATATTTACAGAAAGAGAATTTTAGATACATGATGATGTATGTGTGGGAACCAACTGTTGCATTTCCATGAAGAGGTGCACCAAAAGCACTAAGCAGCTATTGTGTCATGAAAGCAAAACCTGTGATTTACCTGAGAGCTGTGAATCTATGTAAATTTATTGAGCATGGAAATTCTCTTATTTATGCTTCCTAATTACTTTTCTAGGTTTTTTTTATTCCATAAAAATAGTATCAAAATTGTTTTTTAAATAAAGACACTGGGGCCAATTCACAGCAGGCCAATTCCATCACATTATTTTCTTAGTTCCAATTTGTTTAGACAGATACCACATAGACTTGTTTCAAAGGAAAAGAGATTTCTCAAGCAAAAAGTCTATGATTACAGAAGGGCATTTCTTTTTGTCTCTTTTTTTCTGAAGAGGGAAACTGTTCTTACCTGAATCAGATCTTGAGATCAGGCCTCAAGTTAGTTTTTTTTCCTCTTAGTGATTTTCCTCTGCGAGCCTCTGCCTTTTGTCAAAGCCAGGCTGCCTGTGCCAACACCTGACACGAGAGCTTGTGTGTCCCTTAGTGGGGCTGGTGGGGTCTCTCCTTGAGTGGCACTTCCCCTGTGTCACTCAGCTTCCTGCTGCTTCTGGTCCCAAGCAGGCAGAATCAGAAACATTCTTGCTATTTCTCATTTTTATAACTTTGATTGCATTTTGACAAAAACAAAGGCATTCCCCTCACTTGCTTACACTGCTGTATCACGTGGCTTGCATCGAATTTCTGAGGAGCTCTTTGCTTTACTCCAGGGTTTAACATTAGATGTTCTAATAGCAATGTTTTTCTCCGAGATCAGGTGCTCTCTAAACATTTCCTTCATTTCACATGAGAGAAATGCAAGACATTTGTCACTCTAAAATCTGATATGTCTATCTTTTTCTTTGAAAGCTTCAGGTAGATGTTAGCTAAGGGAATGTTAGAAGGAGGCTTCTGCTTCCTAAAGGGGAAACACTGACAGTGGAGCTAAATGCCTCTGTTAGAATTCAGAGTGTGTGCCCCTTCCTGACCAAAGCCAGAGCTGGGAGTGAGACCTGGCTTCATTGGGGCTGCAATACTTACAAATGTCCTTTGCAAAAGCAAAATCTCTCACAAAGCAGGGGAAACTGAAGTGACACTGTTTCTCTGACACTACCTGGCAACCCCTTCAGATTATACCAGGTCTGTATCTTATTTTAGTTACCCTTTTGCTCTGAAGCGTTTTGAGGAGTATTTTTGGACCTTTTTGGGAATCATGGAGAGTTTGGCACAAAGGCACTATATTTTATCATGTTCAAACACCCAGTGAAAGGAGACCTCCAAAGCAATTTTGGAAAATGTGAGTGAAGAGCTGATACATCGACCCCTAGGTTAAGGTGGGGAGAAACAGCTGTTGTAATACACTTTGAAAAAAACTTTTTACCTGCGTGACTAGTACTTTTTGCAAAACTAATGTAAACTTCAATAACCTCTAAAGTCCTTAATTCATTAAGGTGCAGATTCCCTTCTGCATAGGTACATTGAATACTGAGCTGTATGTTGAATACACAAAGGAAGTTATGGTGGGCAAAGGAAAGTTTTTTTTTCCAGGCGGATTCTTGCACTAGAACCTGCAGAGCACTGCTGGAGGTTTACTCTTTGGATTTATCCACAGAAGAAATAGTTGTCTGTCGGGGGAACTGCTGTGCAGACAGGCAGGGGGCTACAAGGGTCACCAAGGCATCTCTGTTGAGCAGAGGGGAAAAAAGGCTCTGACATGCTTTACAGATTATTTTCCCTAATCATTTTTACAATGAAGTAGTAAAGAAATTGTCCTTATTTAAAGAATATATGGAGAAGATTTGAATATGCTGGTATTTTATAAGAAAAGGGAGCCTTTCAAATAGTTTTCATGATGAAAACAAATTTCTGGGGCACCCAAACCTGGTTATTAAGAGGTAGGATATACCCAACATGGCACTTTTTTTGGTTCTATCTGTGGAACAATTAAATATGTCAGTATATTTGCTGTATAACTCCCTTAGCAGCAGATAAATCAGGCTGACACAGACTTAATCAGTAAAACATCAGCAGGGAAACAACGGCAGGAAACTGAGGGCCGTGAGATGTCGTGGGTCACCCTGCAGCCCCTCACACATCCATCACTGCCTGCCTTCAACAAACACAGATACTTAAGCATGGCAGCCTCCTCTAATTAAATCTGCTCCTCCTCAGCTACACACAGGAAATCTGCAACTGCCAACAGGGCTGTGGAAACAGGAGTTGTGAATTACTCAGTGCAGTGGATTTGCATAATTTGGGTTTTTCACTTCTTTTCAACATCTGAGTTCGATTATCGGAACTGACTGGGGGTAAAATGCCTGAAGCATTTCATGCACCCTAGAGCAAAGTAAGGGCCATAGTTGTGATCCTAAGGGAAACATAAATAACACACTCTCTGCAGAAGGATCACAAGTTTCTCTGCAGATCTAGGAGATGTTTCTAACTTACCACAGGACAAAGGGGAGAAGTATGGGATAAAAATCTGATGAACTCAGAGTTGTGATTCATTTGTACACTTTCCAGAGGCTGAAACAGTCCATGAACCAACAGAAACAGAGCTCCTACTGCAGAGCAGAGACGAGTCAAGGGACTCTCTGATTCTCTTCACTGTTGCAAGTGAGGTTTCTGCCCCTCTAACTCTTCTTTCTTGGTTCTCCTAGGGAATTCTCGCAGATACGTATTTCCTTGTATCAATCAGAGGGAGAGAAAGCAAGCAATCTCTAAAGCAAAATACGTAAGAAAAAAAATTACAAGCATCACAACAGCTTTGCAAACAGAATGGCATAAAGCCTACCAAGCTGTCATGTCAGTACCTCCCCAGAGGAAATAATGGGAAAAAATTCAACATGGAACATTTTTACATCTGAAAAGGAAATGTAGGGTAGAAATCACTACACTACACTTTTTAAAGCAAGTGTATTCCAGGAAACTTGCAATATAAGTTCCAATAAAGCTCAAATGAAGCCCCAGTGAAACTGATTCCCTGTTATACTTAATAAATTTTGGGAAGTGAACCTTGAGCTAAGACAGCAGTTAAGTGATATAGCATAGCTGTGGATCAGGCAGCCCAGAGGGATGCTGTGCAGCTCTGAGGGGAAGGGAAGGTTGGTGAAGAAATGGTTAGAGATTTTTTTTTTTGACGTGCTTTGCAGAGAGAGGAAACAGATACAGAGAAGATGGCTCTTTGGGCTGGGTACACACAGAGGGATTGCTTCCTGGCGCCCTGCATGCACTGTGACACAGGACTGGGAGGCTGGCAAAGAGTACGGGGCACTTAGAGTGGTGTATTTCCCCCCAACATTACATTGAATTTATTACTCAATCATATCTATCTGAAATTTCCCGAATGAGGCATCTTTTGCAGGGGAAAGGAGATAATCTTCAGGGTCCCCCAATGCAGGAAAGACCTCGTGGTGTCCCTGCAATGTGGGAATGTGTAGGCAGATTTGGAAAGGGCAGAAAAGCTTTTGTTCCCTGTGAGATGCCTCTGCCCAGCCCTGCAGGAACTCTGCAACTCTCAGATGTACAGCCCAGAAGCCACTTAACTGTGCTGAGGATTTCCAGGACAGGGGAGAAGCTGCAGCACAGCATGGGCTGTGCCCCTGCTTTGTCACCTGGTTTGAGAAGAAACAATATTCTTCTGTCCCCATCTCATGCTAACAAAGCAGCTTCATCTGTGCAATTCTGCAAGGAAACATAACAAACATATCTCAGAAAGTTACACAAATGAGCTAAATGAACAAAAGAACTAGATCATATATTATACTGGCCCAATTAATTTTACTGAAGATTCAGGGACATGAACCCCTATGAGGTTACATCAGCAGCATGCATTTGTGAGTAGATAATAAATTTGTGCAGGTTAGCAACTGGGGACAAAATTGCCTTTTAATATTTCTGCTGCAAAATAGGCTTTCTTCAAGTGTGTCGTGTTGTTCTTATGCTTGTACCTGTCTCTAAGAAAAATTACTGTAACATCTTTGTTCAAAACCTTCAAGAGTTAATGTGCTTACAGTGCTGGAGAGAAATTAAATGATGCCTAAAATGTTCTCTCGGTAAAGGGTAAGAGCAACACACACACTGAAATGTTAAAACATTGTTTAAAAATTAGTATCAAGAAACCTCTGGTAAGGAAAAGTACTGTTAGAAAGGCTGTTTCCAAACTGATCCAGTGAACTGGTTTCTGTGGGAATGGTGATGTTTTCTGCTACAATCTAAGAGATTCCTGAAAAAAGGGGTACTTGATGTTTTCTTAAATGGGGAAAAACAATCACGATCTGGATGGGTGTTATCTGCAACTGGAAGATGGTCCTTTTTTCATTTGGGCACAACATAGGGAATCACATTCTGTGCTTGTATGGATGTGTGGGAATCGGAGTGGAGGCTGTCAGGGGTGTCCTTCTCTTCTGTGCAAACTTCAAAGACACAAAAGCGGTTTTCATGTTCTTAAGTACATCATTTCAGATTTGTACAAAAGTTTACATCAGTAAACACGAATTTCAAACCCCAGTGGTAGTGGCAGCACTGTTCTTTTTTAACGACAGTATTTTCTTAGTTTGTTATAATAACTTCATCTAATGACAGTAAACTAAAGAATCCAACTTAGAACTCCAGGCAGTTACAGTTTCCCTCAGCTAAAGACTGTCAGATATGAGAATAAATATGTGACTAGTGACTTTTATCTATAATAAAATATAGACCTCTGTTTTCTTGATTTTTATTTTAGTTTTGTAATTAAGAAGAAATAGTCTATTTAAATAAACTAATTTTTGGTCCATGTTGAATATTGAATTATTCCACTACTGTTTTGGGGTTTTTATTGCAGAACAACTCAAAGGCCCGATATTATTTTACCTAGGAAATAACCAGAAAAAAAGAAAAAGTGGAGGGGGCACATTTTTCACAGGAAAGACAACCAGTATTCAGCTCCTTCCATTTTTGTTGGCTTAGTAATATTTGTCTGGATCAGTTCTTCTGGGAGGATGTGTGAGAACAGGGTAGGAGGCTAGTGAGAGATGTGGAAATGCAGAAGCTTAGGCAAGCATGGCAGTGAGAGCACGCAAAGCTCTAGGTCAATGGCTGGCAGATGGCTTATGAGCTGAGGAGGCTGCTGGCAGATGGTATTGACAGTGTGGACAAGACAAAGATTTTGGCTACAGAACGGGAGCTTTGGAAAGATGCTAGAAGTTTATCTTTCCTGGTAAGAATACTGTCCAATTTGGATGCACATCACATCTTGATTTTTCTTGGGTTTTGTTTTTTCTTTTTTTTACCACAGAAAAGGTAGAGAGACTTTACTGCTTTAGGAAAGAAAGAGCGACTGAAACAGAGATTGGGAGGTCTGTTATTTGGTCTAGTTCCCGAATTCTGACCATTCAATAACAACAAAACCCCCTTACTATGCGTAATTGGCACGTAATTATTTGTGATTACTAGTCTGATTCCTCTGCTGCTCTCACTGTTACTGAACTAATTACGCCTCTTATGCAACATTAGCAAATTAAATCATTCCAATTATCTACATTTATATCCTTGTGCTTTCTCTACTGCCACAGTTCCTTCTCATCACCCTGTGTGACGGTGCCAGTCACACTTTCATTCGCAACCTACTTTCTTCGTAGGCAATTAGTGGATGCTGGGGCTGGGCCGACTGCGAGCCCTCTTCCAAGCCAAGCAAGTGCCTGAAGCTGCTGCTCATGTTTCTGTGCCTGGGGAAGATGAGGAACTTGGTGGGTGGGGTACACAACTACGTGTGTACCTCTAAAATCAGGTGTCTCAAAGACAGGAAGTTTGTAAATCCCAGAGGGATTTAAAGAAAAGAGAATCCTTTCAAAAGAAGTAAGAAATGGCTTAAAATGACGCTTTAGATACACACAAAAGACAGTTGCTACTCAGTTTGGCGTTTGTTCAGTTTAGAATGACAAAATACAATGGGCAGTGAACTCTTAAAGAAGCTGAAAATATGGTAGGAAGGTGTATGGTCTGCTAAAGACAATGAACCTCTAAGCTGGTTTGGCAGCAGTGAGAACAAGGGATTTTAGAAACAGCTCACACCTTCTTTCTGGGAGTAAGAGGGCACCAAGACAGCTGAAGCTTTGTGAGGTAATTGGTGGTTCTTCATTAGGCGCCTGACAGCCCTTGCTTGTCTTGATGAGCCTCACTTGGAGCTCTCCACCTTCTGCCCCTGCAGTTTGGTCTGGGGTCTCCGCTGCTGCCTGGAGCTCCTCCGGAGCTGTGCTTTCCTGCAGCTCAGCCACAGCTGTATCTCTGGCCAGCACGGACACCGCCGCTCTGCACCCTTCCCGGAGCAGCTGGTCCTCGCACCGTGCTCTGAGCTGTGCCACAGTGTGGCTCGAAGCCTAAAGCCGTGATCTGGATCTCCCTTTCCGTGGAGCTGAGCTGACTTGTGAGACTGGCATATGAGTTCCAATAGCTCGTCCAGCCCTCGGTGCCGGGAGCTGGCACCTCAGGGTAGGGCTGGGGCTGCATTCCCTTGCGAGGCCCTCCGAGCAGAAATGGACCTGCTGCTCCTGGTGGTGTGTTAACGGGTAAGTCAGGTAACTTTGCTTATTGGTCAAGAATAACCTCTGTCCTTTTCCATTCTCCCTCCTAAGTGAGGTATTGCTGTAGCTGTGATGGCGATGTACTACTTCACGCATTGTAAAACATCAGCTTTACTGTTTTCATGGGATTTGTGCTGCATGGCGTACTTAGACTATTCCGCTTCGTAGTATTGTGTGGAAAATCGTGCTCTGGAAAGCGAGGATCCACAAAGGAGACAAGTTCTGCAATGCTTTTCAGAAAAAGGGAGAGAGTCCTCTGGGCCACGGCCCAGCAGGTCCTCAAGTTTTTGGAGACTGCGGACTCTGTTTGCTGTGAGTTTCGGGCCGCTCGTTACCCTACTTTCCCTGCTGGCTGACATAGCAGGAAGGTGCAGCCTTCCCCAGCCGCCTAGCACATATTCCTCCTTGAACACGTGTGGTCATTTTCCCTTTTCCGATGTTCAAACTGCCTGGGTTCCACAGCAAAGTTGCGCAGACCCGTTTCTGCCATCCTCCTGTAGTTCAGAAGTTCGAACTGTCTGGGTTCTGTAGCAGAGTTGCGCCGCTCGATGTTCGTGGCAGTTTTTCAGACCAAGTCGTTAGCGGAGACATTAACACCCAATTCTCAGCCCAGTCTAATGGCACGTTACCATTCAAACCAGAAACTCCAAAGCAGAGATGCATTCCTGCTCTGCTGCCCACCAAATGCCTGTGGGGACTGGGCAAGGAGCTCCTGTTCTCTGTGGGGACAGCGACCCGCAGCTGGCAGCCCAGGCTGCGTCACTCACCTGGCCCAGGCTCTGTGGGGCAGACTGGGGCTTGAGACACAGCAGAAAGAAAAGGTAATTATGGTACTTCTGGGTGTCTCTTTTGTCTTTCAATTCAATTTTTAATATGCTGTATCAAAAATCCTGCCTGCTTACAAAATATTCGACTGCAGAACAGCTCTTTTCTGTTGCAGAGGATTTACTGTTATCTGGTTAGGCCTCTGAACTGAGAGGTGAACAGATGCTTCGAATACTTTGTTATATCTTTTATTTCCTGCTGTAACAAAATCTCCCTTTGTTACTGTAATGCCAATTTCTTCTGTCAATTTCTGACATGGCAACTTTAATTACAAGCCAACAAAATACAGTAATTTCACGAATATAAG
>VRYO01000100.1:16208286-16298969 GCA_009812075.1 Sialia sialis | reverse complement strand
AGCATGATATACTCTCACTAGGAAGGCCTAAGTAGAAACTTGAGGAGACAAAAGCATAAAGCAATAATCCAGTGAGGCCCAGGAAAGAAGTTGGTTTCCTTTGCCTAGGCTTTTTAGAACTTAGAAGAGACTAGAGAGCAAGTGTCTGTCCAGGCTTGGGCATTAGAGTGAAGCAGGAAGATGGCAAGCACAGAACACCTCTGCACCTTTCAGACCTTTCTGAATTACTGTTTTCCATGTGCAGAGCTGAGGTGACAAGGGCTGGTAACTAGTCAAACAGGGGAGTTGTTCTCTTTCTTCATAGGTAAGAACCTTGCTTTATGGGAGGGCTAGAAGCAGATATTTAACTTGGTTTTTTTGTCTTTATGATGTTTCCTCAACCAAAAATGCTAATGCTGTGTGCTAATGACCTAATCTAGATTTCTTAGGATACTGCTTGACAGAACATCCAACATTGCTGAACTATCATGGCAGGACTGTATTGTAGAAAACCCCAAAGTTCAGCAAAAGTGTCTTTAAGGAAAACCGGGCCATGTACTGTGTTAGCACACGCTGCAAGTCCATGGTGTTTGTCACTGGTGCAACAAATTCCAGAGCAACAAATTTACATGAGGAGTGGCTCAAACCACACCCGCCTGCATGGCAGTAACAGTGAAGAGCTCTGTATGTTTGTGATGACAGGTGAAATTTAGGATGGATGACCAATCTTGCAAGGATGCCTTCCAGATTCTCACATAAGTTCATATATGAATCTTCTGTCTAATGAACAAGTGAGGAGTGTTCATAAGCCAAGTTAATTAGCTCTGCTAGCAGCCTGAGGAACTTCCTGGTTCCCTTGGCTTCCTCCTAGAAGATTGTAAGTTATACAGAAGGAATTGCTTCTATGTCTTTATTTTTAAACTTGCTACTTTCTGGCCTTTTGAATGTGGGCAGCAACTGCAATATTTAGAAATTAGAGTGGTGAGGAACACTTGTAGGATTGGTCTTGAATGGTGTAGACTGTTTTAATGCCCTCTTTCTGGGGACTGCTCTCTGACAACTAGAAAGTCTGAACACAAGCTTTTAATTAATGAAATGCAAGCTGGTTGAGTTTGTGGAAATAATCTGTGTCAACAGGTGAATTTCAGTCAATACTTACGAATAGTGCTGTACAAGGGGAGTGATGTTTTCTTAATACTAGTAGCTAACCTTGCATTGAGCATATCAGTAACAGCTGTTAGTTCTACTCTTCAACTCTCATCTGCTTAACGAAAGCTTCTGGCTTTGTTTATGCCAGTGATTCTGTGATGATTTGGTATTCTGCTTTTGAAAAAGTAAAGTTTTGAAGTTGCATACGTATTAAACTTACTGGTATCTTCTTGGCAAAATTTTCTTGGTGTTAACTGCACTTCTCAGGTACTGCAGTTCTGGAAGCACGGTTACGATGTTTAGTGTGATTCTGCCATCCATTATCACCAACACCACCTACTTGTGCAGAGCTGTAGCAGTGGGTGTGATGCTGTCTGTGCACATTATTGGCCTGCAATCCTGTATGCAGGAAGAAAATAAACATCCGACTTACAATAATGTTGTTACGCATTTTAATTAAATCTTGGGATTAATATTCAGATTGCTAATTCAGGAATGGTTTTTTAAAATGTGTAATTGCTCTCACCTGGAGAAGGGCAGCTTTTTCTCCTCATGGCATGTACGGCTGCAGAAAACTGGCAGCATTTGGTGAGAAGGGCATGCTGTTCACAGTGTGCCAAAACCTCCTTACCTGGTCAAGATAGGATAGAATTTGGTGTAGACATCTGTTTGTGTCTCAGCCAGCTTAATTGCTGTGACCCTAATGAATCCTCTTTTCCAGTTCAAGGCAAGCTGAACCAAATAAAATACATGTCTTTCAGAATGACATGAGGGAGGAGAGCAGATGCTATCCTAGTGCAAGGGCTTATTTTATAGTCTGGATGGGGTATGACTGAAAAATTACTGGTAGGTTTTCTTAGGCATAAAGCAATATTCATCAGTCCAGTCATGTTACCATATAATGTTACTGTACACACCAGAGATGATGGCAAATGCTCTGCAACTGATGCTAAAAGATGCAAATATTTGCTGTATTTTGTACACAGTGATGAAAAGTTGTGACAGGGACCAAAGACTCCTTTTATGATAGCAGCCATCTGGTAAAATAGAAAGGCACAATATTTGTGCAGGATGGCTTACAACTTTAAGGTAGGCTAAAATGCTGCCAGACTTGCTCATGTTGCTCCTTTCTGATCAAGCAGAGTTCTGCACTGCTTTCCCTACACATCAGGATGACTGATAAGCCTCAGGTCACATTTGAGCTGATATTCATTGGCCAATATTTATTTTTAGTTAAATAATGAGCAGACCTTGTTGAAGTCATGTAAGGCTCTAGAATGTCTGCACTGCAGGGTTTCATCTTGCTCAGGGATGAACATATAGGTACTTGGTTGCTTCACTGCCTCATGACCTTTGTTGTCTCAGAAAGAATGAGGAGGGGAAGCCCTTGTCTCTCAGATACTTCTCATTCCTGAACTCCTCAGAGCTCATCCATCTCTCATTATTCTCCCTCTGGAATACCTGTGTGAGCCTCTCAGCCCCTCTGTCTCATTCACTTTGCAGCCTTCCTCTCCCATAGCCAGTGCAGGTTCCTGTGGTGGCACAGGTCCTTTGCTAGGCCCAAGGCAGGAGGCTGCTGCATGGGTGCTGTCCTGTCTGGACTAAGTTTTTCAGTTAATTCTGTGACAGGTGCACATATAATAGTTATTAGAGAGAAGAATTCAAATTACAAAACAAATGTAATTCCCTTACAGCTATTGTCAAAGGAGCATGAGCTTAAATAACATTGGCTAGATTTTGAGCTGCATAATGTATGAATAACCTGCACTGCAATACATAAACACATGAAGCTTATATTCAAGTTCAAATAGCCTTATTTCTTTCACTGTGATTGAGAAACAGCAAAAAGAACAGGATCTCTTAATCAGACAATTAGTTCCTCTGGGGGGAAGGGACTGTTTCTCCATGCAGGAATTAATGTCTTTAGTGGCTTTGTAGTAGGTTCTGTCCATACTACCAAAACATGAAGCAAGTGGTAGCTTCCTTTTAACCTAGTACAAGATGAGGATAAGATACCCATGATGACTTAATTAGATCTGTCAGCTGTTCTTAATCCTGTTAAGCATGGAACTTGGGGTGTCTGGGTAGAAACAGGAGTTTTGGGTGAACTTTGTTAGACTCTCAGGTTGATATGGCAGGAATCTTTTAAGATTTATTCCTATGGAACATGCCTCTGTAGTAACATGAAGTTGTTCTGAGATTCTTTACCACTGATGGCTGACACTCAGCCATGTAGACACTACATACCAGTGTCTTTTGAACTGTGGATCTGATGATATTGAACACATTCACCTCTCAGCTAAAGCAGACAAACAGCAGTGTAAATGGAGGAAAGTGGAAGATGGTATTTGCAATAGTACTAGCGGGCTGCCAGTAGCAACCTGCTGCATGGAGATTATTTCTTTAATTTTTGTCCTGTGATTGTCTTTAAGCCAGGCTGGCTGTAATACAGTGACAGACCAGCTGTTACTCAGAAATCCTACAAAGCTTGGCTGGAGGCATATGACCTTTTCTTCTCAAATGTTGACATTATTTTGTGTTTTGTTATTTCAGACTTTGATTGCTAAGACAGGTTTGACATGAGCTTCCAGGCTGATAGTCTTCTCAGCTCTACCTTAGGAGTTCAGGGTCCCTCTGATGGCCTGTTAGAGATCTCAACAGCTATAGCTCCGGTATTTCCAATTCAGCTAAACCAGAGAATCATGGCTTAGATTTGCCTTTGGAATGTAGGATGACTCAAGCCAGCCACTCTGCCTTGAAAAAATATTTCAAGTGGTTGCAGCCAGAGGTAAATCATTCCCCTTGGAGCTCTTGTGTAGCCCCTGGAAGGGCTGTCAGCAGATTACCCAGTTTAATACCTCCTCCAGACCCCATGTCACTTCCCCAAAACTCAGTGCCACTCAGGTTCTGTTGTCTCCCAGTCCTTTATTGAACCTGGGGGTGAGTCAGCTCCCTGGGGCATGTACATTCCTTTCTAACCCTGGCAGCCTGTTCAGACATTGCCTCTGTGAGCAGAGAGGATGTGCAGTCCTGTTTGTGGGGCTGGCACAGTCCCTGCCCTCCCCTTCGGGCGGGTACAATCTTTGCATGAGGGATGAGGAGGCTGTCAAGACACTGGCACAACACCTTGCCCTGGCCTGTAGGTTTTGGCCAATCTTGCCTCTTATCTCTCCTATCTCAAAGCGTGTGGTATGTTCTCAGTGCAGCAGCCAGGTGTAGGGGACTTCTGGAGAGAAGAGTGATGAAGGAAGCTGGCAGTGGTTCTGTGAGCTTCTAGTGTGCTGTCTTCTTTGTCTGCTGCAGGTTTTTCTGACAGCACTGGAAGAGATGCTTTTTCCACAGCTTTAGCATCTGACTGGGTTTAGTAGCTTAATGTGCAAGGGTAATGGCTGAAAATATGCTGTGAGAATTATATTAAATATTTAATAGTATATTAAAGTTTTGGGGAGATGCTGCAGTAATTAGCAAGTGCTGAGAAAGAATCAACTTAGAGAACATCAGAAAAGCTGAAGGATGATTTTTATAGAAGCTATACAAGACACTGCTAGAAATTAATGGCATTGTGTGGAGTGCATCAAATATACTAATATTGTAATAAAGCTTGATCAGCAGATTTTTATCTGGTCGTCTTATGTTATGTGTATTCACAGTGGGAAGACTGGGACATGTTTCTACTGTTGCAGCCTTGTAGTCAGGCTAGATAACTAGTGGTGTTTGTATGTTTTCAATTCTATTGGCATAATCTGGTTCAATACATTAAAAAGCGTTTTTAAAAGCTAAGAAGCTGGGCAAAGCTGCAAAGATTTTATTTCATTCCATAGTCATTTTCTAAACTAGAGTAAGAAAGAAGCTTTCCAGAAGTCTTTATTTTCACTCTGTTTATTTGAACTGCAAAGACCATTGTTAAGGATTATTTTGTAAATTCCATTCTTTACTCAGCTCTTACAAGGGAGGCAGATGTCCATCTGAATTCAGGCCTATTGGGCTGGTTGTACCACAAATGTTTTTTAAATTTTAGAATTGTTTTCAGAAGAGTTTCAGATACAAGAACTGCATGAATTGCATTTTAATGCTAACTAATGTTTGCAATCCCCAAAATTAACAGTACTGTCATAAACTAGGATACTATCTAGGTAACTTAGAAAAAACTATATTTCACTAGATATTTCTTGTCCTTGAAACCAGTTAAAAGAGACAAAGATAAATATTTAGTTCTAACCACAAAATGATCACATTCTGTGTGAAGTATTCATAATAAAATTGTACTCAGAATTCATCCAAGATTTTCTGATTAAATCACAAATGGACTTGTGATAATGGACACTTCTGCAGTGGTGCTAGTACATGAATTTTCTGGAAAAAGAAAGAAACTAATCTCTTGTGAAATAGATAGTTCTGGTTATGAAAATAGTAGTATTTTTCAAGTGTAGGTATCTCATACCACAGGAAGTAAATATCATATTATCTAAAATCAGATTGCAATATGAGATGTCTCTTTTCAAGTAATGGCAAATAAGCAAAATAGGACCACTGCAAAAGCACGTGAAATGAATTGGTGTGTATTGCAGCAGTATCTCAGACAAAACTAAATTTTGCAGACCTTTAATTACCAGTTAACTAGGTTCAAGATGGATCTGTATATAAGCTAAACAATAGATACAAAAGAGCATTATGCGGAACACAACATGCCTCTAACCATTGTTTGTTCCACTTGATTTGAAGTTCCACATAATAAGATGCCATTTGGACTGAGATTTACTGCATGCCTTACCTTTAGCAGTTATGCAGAATTTTTTAATCATCTATAGTCTTTACTCCAATTAGAGGTTAACTATTCCCAGGCTTTATATTTTTAGAAGTACAGTTAAAAATATGTATTTCATTATAGTAGATGGGAGTATAAACTCTGCTCTTGGTAGCAGGAACTGAATAACTACAGTCACTCTAAACACTTAAGAGACTATTTATTGATTTCAGACATACTTGAGCTATATTTGCTTTATGTAGATGAACATACATAGGTGTTTTGAAAGTATCTTTCTATCTACATGATCTTTGAGTTAGATTGAACAGTTGGGCAGTGAGTGTGATGCCTGGAAAGGCTGACCTGGAACACAGACTAGGCAGAGTAAAAGGAATAAAATAGGTGTTTATTGGAAGGATACACCTTGGGCAGTGCAAGGTGGCTGGGCTGCACCCAAGTTGAATCTAAGATGGTCCCAAGTCTTTATGCTTTTATAAGTTTTTGTTCATCTACATATTGTGGTCAGTTGTCCAACCACAGCCCCAGATTAGAGTCTCATCCCCCTGGCTTGCCCCCTTCCCTTAGCCGTTGTTTGTGCTTTTTGGGTACTGGTTGTCCTTGATTCTCTAGCTAGGAAGGAATAGTTTTGTCTAACTACCCTGAGAAGAGAACTTACTAACACCTAATATGAAGCCTCAGAGTCACACACTAGAGAATCTGAAAAATATAAAAGCTAAAACCTAAGGTGTCAAATTACCTGACTTCTTTGGGATGCTGACTTGGGGATTCATCTTCAGTGTGATTTCTGCACAGCTCATGTAGAGCTTGAATATGTGGAAGTGAAAATCCCTTATAAGTTTTCCTCTGATTCCTGCATTCACTGGGTGCTTATTTGTGGAACAAATGGTCCTGACAATTCATCAGAACTTAAATTTGCAATCCACATTATAAATTCAGTAATATCTTTCATCTGTATATGCAAATATAAATTGCCCTCTGCAGAATGGCTCACATAAATTTCTGAGGAAACTGTCAAAAAGGGTATTACAGCATGTTTTTTAAGAAGAAAAATGGCTTCAAAAGAATCTGCCCCATAAATTTGTGGAGGAGCCGGAGCAGTGCTGCTTTTATTCTTGTCCCAGCTTCTCCAGCTTTTCTCACTCTGTTGGTCACTATCTCAACATGCAGAACAACAGAGTGAGGGACTAGAAAAGCTTTGGTTGTGAGGCTTTCAGTCCTAGACAGGAGATGTAAAGCTCTTGTGGCTGCACAGCAGGCTAGAAAGGACAGCTGGGCAGAAATAAGGAAACAAGTAAACTGTTGGAGTACGTTACAGCTGTAACTTGTCACAAACCATTGTGGTTGCTTATTCTCTTCTGTGCTCTCCACATCTGTGCATATCCTGTGATATCTAATCTCGGGTCTGTGATCAATAACAGCAGCATGGAATAAATTTTCCTTTTTTGCTGAAATGGGGGGAATAGATGCCTGTTGCTTTTTGTGGTGATACTGCTAGTGGAGAACAACGAGCAGAAAAATGGTGAAATGCCTGTAGGCTAGTGCTGGTCCTCTTTCCCCACTCCTAAAGAGGATGGTTTGGGGCAGTCTTTCAACGACACTAAAGCAAATAGGGGATCAGGAGCTTAAATTGCCACCTACTCAAATAAGACTACTGAGCCATGTGTTATGTTATTGTAGACTTGAAAGGGTTTACTTCCATAACAGAATAGAAAGTAAAACAGGTTGTTTAATTGAAAGTAATCCATAGACACCTACAATGTATAAATCCTGGAATAACTGGGCTGTTAGAAGAAAGATCAAAGAGTGTTTTTCATCTTCAGTGCTGGCTTCATTATAAAAATGCATGATTCATTACACTTTAAGCGTCACGTGCATCTACTGAATCTGCTTAATACAGATTAGGCAGACATCAATTTTAAAAAGAGTCTATATTTTATCAACAAAAAGTATCAAGTTGTACAAAATTTGGAATATTAACCAAAAAAGATCTCATGCTTAAATCTGATGGAAATGTAGTTGTGTTATGCTTCATATAAAACTATTTGGATATGTGTCCAAAGGGTCCCTGCTTTGAGCACCTTGCTTTCACAAAATCCAGTACAAGGAGAAGCAGTTCTTCTTCAGCAGGTGGAATTCGCACAGATGGTGAACTACTATTCTCTTTGGTTATTTGTTAGCTCCTGTATTGCCTGGAAGTTGGTTGTTTCAAACCAGGCCCTGCACAGTGAGAAAACAAATGTGGGAGTTCTATTAGACCTGTTAACCTGGAATGGAGAACAGACATGACCATTTTCACTATCATAAGTGTGGGAAGAAATTATTTAAAAAACCAAAAACAACCAACCCTGCCATTTGTTTCATTGTTTGTTGCCTGGCAAATTCTGTTAAGGAAAGGTCAGAAGATGCCCACTCATCAATACAAGAGGGTGATAAATGTCAGATAATATTTTGTACATATTTCCCTTGTAAACACTTTGCTTTAATGTCTGTATGCTTGTTTTAAAATTAGATGCATTGAAATACACAATTTCTGTCCCTCAGCCAATTTCTGTGTTTCATGAGACATAAATGTAGAGAGTTTGATGGGAATTCTTTGTGGATGCACAAGCTGAAGTGTATAAGCACGATGGAAATAGCAGAAGGGAATATTGTTCTGATTGTACCCAGTGGAATTTTGGCAGGCTTTAAAGGCTTAGCTGTATCCAGTTGCATTAACTTCAATGAAAAAAACTGTGGTCTTAAGGAGCCGGTGAGATTTTTCAGAGTGGCAATGGCTGAGTTTGAGGACCTAGAGTTTGTTCCTCCTCCCTCAGACCTTGTGGGCCAGGTCCTGGTCTTGGCTCCAGCTAAGGGCAGCCCTCTCTCAGCTGCGAGCTGCTGCTGGGCACTTGCTCTACCACTGTTCTGATCAGCACATGCATGTTCCCAACAACATCATGCTCCTGACAGTCCTCTTGCCATGTTCTTGATGCTCTGGAGATAGCCATGTCTCCTTGCCAGCACGGCTGTTGGATCTGACTGCATCCCTTGGCTTTGCCCTGAGGAGGGCAAAGGCAGTGCCAGGTGCGACTTTCTGACTGGTACACCCAGATTTTTGGCAAGGTGTGAATTAATACCTTTTCTAGCAGCTGTTGATAAAGTGGTCTTCAAGGAAGTGCTAAGTGTGGGCATAGGTCAATCCAGAGGAAAAAAAATAATTTGGAAGTGCCTTATACGAGTAGCCTCCTGCATTTAGAAATAGGTAGAGTAAGGTAATTTATCCTTTAATGGGTAAGTTAACATGTTTGTGGAAAACTTCTACACAGCACATTGGGAAAGAGGAGTATCACAATTGACTCTAGAGACAAGACACCACAGGCTGGATTTCAAAGATATGCAGTATTTAATTACTGTCCTGATAGCGACATAATCACAGTATCCATCCAGCACTCATGGAAACCAGTTCTGTTTTTAACAGTGTTCAGGGAGGTCTGGGCCGAGATACAGTCTACACCTGTGTTTGTTTGCTTAACAATAATATTTTTGAGGCGTGATTAAATAACATTAGATATGTGCATGCTGTCTCTTACCTGGGAAATTCATCTAACTGCTGAAAATTAATTTAAAGCAGATAACTGCTTTGACTGATCAAAACCGCAGAAATGTCAAAAGCTGCATGTCTTTCTTTCTGCCTTGTTGCAAGGTGCATGGTTTTGGTGATGAATTCTTCCATGGAAATGAAGCTCAGTTTTGTTGTTAGGGTATCTCCTTGCACTGAGTGGCAGGGTGCTATAATGGACATGGGCACATGAAACATTGAGAGAGAAGGCAGGGTGTGTGTTACAGTGCATTGGTTACTCTGCAGCACTTGCTGTGTGTATTCTTACCCCGCAAAGCCCCTGATGGAGCAGGTTTCCTGCTGGGGGAGAGCCTGCACCAGTTCCATTCTCCAGCCACACCAGAGAGCCCCAAGTGCTGTAAGTTCACACCCTGGCTGACTTTGCAATAGTTCATTTGCATGCTGAGTCTTGCTTTCTGGTATTTGTAACAGAAATGCTTTTTGAATTTCAGAGGAAATAAATTTTGTAGATACCCAGTTACATTGGGACAATGTTTCAAAAATTTCTTTAAAAATAATTAAGCACTGTATAACTTTGGGGAATACTAAGACTGACAGATGTGCTGAAAAGTATCTGTAATGTCTTGGCATATGCATGCTAATATATTTCGATGTCTTTATCTTTAATCTATTCTCACTTTTCTTGCCTCTGTTGCACCCTTTCCTCCCTTCCCCTTGAATAGGAGCTGTGCTGTACTAGCAAACAATAGAACTTGTTCTTTGTCAGAGGAGAATATTTTTCCTTTTGTGCGAAATATGCTTATATGCTGGCCCTTCTGCTTGTGCTCTGAGGGGTTACAGGAGGCTCCTAGAAGTCGAATGTCTCCAGTTGCAGATGAGCTTTCAGACCCACAGTTGTGGTCACTTAGTAATTTCAGCTGAGAAACCTGCATATTGAGGCAATACATCATCATGGTGCAGGTGCAATTGAGTGCCAAACTCAGTAAAAATATTTTGCATATTAAAAACTGTTTTAAAATGTATTTCAAGGCCATTCATTTTAGTTTTCTGATGGAAATATGCTGTCTAGTCAGCAAGAACATAAAGGAACATGTTTTGCTTTGCTCTTTGCTATCATGAAGCACATTTGAACCTGCAGGACTTACAGGGCATGTGTTTTGTCCATAAAAGAGTTTTCTGATGTAGAAAAACCCATTGAGTTCATTCCTGCTTTCTTTTTATTGCGGGTAACCTTCCAATCACATGATTGGAACAAAAGTGGTTAGAGTATTCCTTTCAGTTGAGGAAGATGCCAGCCACTCCATGAATTCTGTTTCAGCAGCTCTAAAGTTAAAGATACGTGTAACAACGATGAATTTTATTGTCCAAGTGGGACTTTATGCACAGCACATTCAAACACACAGAAATTTTCTGTTATCATTAGGGGACAGTGCTGGTCTTAGTCTTATGATGCAGCCTTCAGCAGTCAAGTTGTAGCCAGTGTTATGGTCCAGGACTTGATTTATTTTCTTTTTCTGCTCACTCTAATACTTTCCTGTCTATTTTAGAGCTCTTTGCTGCCACCAGTTCTCAAAATAATTTTGCATATGAAGTAAACAGATATCATAACCAACAGAACACAATCTAAAGGGATAATTAGCAAGAGGAGAAGAATCCTCAGAAGTGCAGGCAGTTCCAGAGCAGCCAAACCAAGCTGTGCTGACCTTTGAGTGGGGAAGGTGCTGCTGGTGCAGACACTCCATGGGATAACTGAGCATTGACCCAGAGCACTGATATTGGAAGCCTTCCATGTTAGTTATGTTGGGAATGGAATCGTTGCTCTGTGTGCTGTGGCTCCTTTGCCTGGCAGGATGACAACTGCAACAGAGTGTCAATATCATGCGCTCAACTTTACTTTTTCCCCGTAGGGTATTGCATGTTTATCTCAGCTGGTAAAGCCCAGCACACCTCTCTACTTGATCTGTTTGTCCCCATAACTACATGTGCTCAGTAGGCTGCTTTTGGACTAGTGCTGGCCAGCTGTATTGCTCCTTTTACTACAAATAACTACTGCAGCGAGGAATGAATGTTTCATTCTGGTAGTTAAGAATAGCTTTATAGAACGCTTGCTTAATTTTTTTTCTTTTCTTGGCTGCTTGCCAGTATTCTGCCAATAGACATCATTGGGCTGTGATGCTGTCGGAATTTTTATATTGAATTTTGGGTCCTACCTGAGGGGAAATGATTACTTTGTACTTACTGGACAAGGCAGCAGTACTTGTTCTTCCTTTGCTATACTTATCATGGGTCCAGTTTGAATTATAATAGTCATACTTTGTTTCTAATTCAGAGCTGCATGGAGTTGAATTGTTGACTTTCAGCCTCTTTTTGCTGGTGCCATCCCTTATCCTGATGTCTCCCATGCAACATGATTTATTTTTGAGTTTAAATGCTATTTCGTATCATCACACTGCATCATTCTGTGTTACTTTCCTCTCCTGGAAGCCTTCTTCTTGCAGTACAGAGAGTGGGGGTTTTTTTTGCCATTACTGTGCATTGACCAGCTGATTCTAGACTGGGTTTTGTCTTCATTGTTTTCAGTTCAAGTGTGACCCTTTAATCAGGCTTAATAGATAGTCTGCTCTTTTATTGTTAATCTTCCTGTAATCCATAACTGATGGCCACTGCTAAAATTGGTGATGTTACAGGAGAACATGCAGAATATGTAATCATTGTCTTTTAACAGCTGTCGTTTTCTCTCTGCTTCTTCCTGTAACTACTGTTATGTCTGCTGTGGATTTTGATTTGTATAACTAAATAGTTCCTACTTCTCAATCATGTGATAAAATATCTTAGTTTAAAATCACATCAGATTTGTCCCTCTAATGGGGACAAGGCACTTGAAGAGTCAAAGACTCCTAGTTTACTGTGTGGATTGCAAATGCTCAGGAAAATGTGTTTTCATTAATATTCATGGAACACTCTCATTCTGCAAACACTTGTGTGAACAGTATTTGTCAGAATCTACTTATACCTAAACCTCCAGTAGAAGTTTAACATCCTAGGCCAGCATTTCTTTCAAGGCTGTAACAGGTTATTCATTTCGTCAAGCAGGCTGTTTGCAACACTTCGTGTTTAACTGCATGTCAGCCATAGGAAATCATGGATAAGCTACAAGATTGGCTTCTCCATGGGAATTCATGTCGGCTTGCACACAACTACTTTAGCTAACTCTATTACTGTACAGTTATTATCAAGTAGATATATGTGGTGCTGACAGCTCCTGACAGGAGAATGCCTTATTACATAAAGTTTGCAAAGAAAAAACCCTACAACATGACAATCTTTTATGCCCAGAAAGCTACATATTGGACAAGAATCCATGTAATTAATATTAATTGTAATAAAGTGTGACAATCAAGAAAGAATAACATAAGTCTGCTTGTAAGTTAATACCTCAATAGAGTGGAAGAAGTAGAGCCAGCCAGAGATGGATGATGGAAGAACACTGATACTTGAATAATTCATGGAAAAGCACAGTATACTGCATGTGAGGTCTGAAGCCTTTTAAAGGCCCATGAATTAGATGACAAAATTCACTCAGTTCAGGTAAGTAAGACAGGAGAACAGGGAATTCATATATGATGTAGCATAAACTATTAATAAGAGTTAAAAGGTTATGTACTTCCCATGTCAAGTGTGAATGTTCAGGGACAAAAATTGCCAAGAGATATGTGATTTTTAAGGAAACAAAAGCAAATATGACCTCTGTAAAAGCTTTGATAATTTGAAGACTAGTGTTAGCTGCATGGTTTTGGCATTTGAAGAATGCCAGACTATTCCATTTTGTGAACAATATATACAGTGGGTATTAAAACAGAGCATGAAGTCTGCAGGAGCAGTAGGTGAACAGCACTGTTAAATAGTTTGGGCTATAACTGGAGGTGAGTGTGAGAAGATAAGTTCTTGTGTGAATCGCATCACTTGTGGAAATGTTTTGACTGCATGTAATATTGCTTCAGTAAATTATGGCTATGCTCTTTAAAAAGAAAAGCTGAAAACAAAGAGGTAGTGCCATGGGGGATGGAGTGGTAAAGATGTCATGTGCTGAGTGAGGATTATGCTACAGATGTGAGCAAGGTATTTCTGGGGAAAGTGTGGTTGTAGACAAACCATTTCACGTGAAAGAAAAATGATTGAATTTTTAGGTTTGCCGGTAGGATTTAACAATGTAACTTGAAATCTGCTGGTTTTCCACAGTCAATTACTTTGACCATTAGCCTTGTCAGTAATCAGCCAGGCCTGTCCTTTCTTCTGTGGCTATGAAAAGATTTATCTGACATTCACAATGGTCTGATGGATGTTTCTGGGCAGTCCCTTTTCATTTACTCAAACAGAACAAATCAAATACTGCAATGCATAAGTGGGAAAGAGGTTTTGGTTATTGTTTTGTATATGCAGTTATCAGTCTACCAATTCTCTCCTGGCCAGTGTAGCTGTTGATTTTGTTCATGCCAAGAAAGTAGGAAGAGAAATCTTAGGTTTGAGGGGAGAAAGGGTGAGCAAGTAAGCTCTGGGCTGCAGAGCACATCTGTGCAGGTCTGAAACTGGCAGCACTGCTTCCAGCTCTGCAGCATGAGGCTCTTATGAGGAACAGGCCTTTGAAGGCCCATTTCTTTGAGATCATTGAAGGACAGTTAATTTTCTAATGCAGTCATTCAAGAGCATCTGCCTCGGTGACAAAAGCCAGAAACATAGCAATCCATTCTTAGAAACAGAAACACCGAGTCTGCGGCAGTGGGTACCACTTGGGCTTGGGGAATGAGGTACTGCAGTTCTGATACATCCTCTGTCAGATACTCAAAACAGAGTTATTCTGCTGCCTTCCCTTTCTTGTTTCTGATGTGACAGATTTGTGTTAATGTATATGGTTGCACCATAGAGGTTGTCACAGGGAAGTGAAAAGTTCTGGCAGCTGAGTAAAGGGTGTTTGGGAACTATCAGTGTTGGGAATGGTGTGGGAAATAATTTGGAAGCTGGGTATGAGCATGTTGTTTCTGCCTCCAACACTGAAGGAGCAAACAATATAGTTTCATTTTGCAATTCAGCTGAAATATATGAGTAGTTGACACTCTGCATTATTATTGTTTTGACTTTCCACAAATAAAGTTGTGTAGAATGGGTTCTCATACAACTGGTATTTTCTCAGTTACCTCTAACTACAAGAATTAAGGGTAAAATTTTTCTCTTCTCTCATCTGGGGTTGTAGCTGAGTGGGAACACTGCCTTGTTGGTCTGCCCATTACAGCACCTTGAAACAACACAGCAAAATGTTCTTTTCAGCAGAAGAACTTGTTCCTACAGAAAGAGTGGATAAGCATTGCAAATACATAGTTCCTTTAACTGTATACTGCACTAGCTGGGATATAGGGGCAAAGCGTTTAGAAGCCAGTTTATTTTCAGCAAGCATTTGTATTTGAGAAGCATTTATGACAAGTAGCTGAATCCTTTACTGCATCATATTCAACTTTTTGCTGTGGTCATTTCTAATAAGGATCTGAAACTTCAGTGTATGCAGAAATAGTACATCTACAAATGAGGGAATCTATCCCTGTCTAGGGAGTTGGGTGGTGTCCACAATTACGGCAAGGTGATCACTGGAGACACATCAGATGTGATTGTAAGAGCAGATGGGAAAAGGCACTTAGCTGAAGAAAATCTGTTGCTGTAACTGAAGTGTTTCAGGAACATGCTTTAATCCTAGCTTTTGGTGGAGTTAAGCTTTTGAATAACCAACAGGAGTTGGCTGGCAAGATGGTCTTTTATACGTGTATATGCTAATGTAAATGTCATAATGCAAATTTAAGCATTCAAGAATTTTATGTGGATTTGGGAAAATCCCTAAAATTTTAATTCCATAAGCAAAATATTATTTTGGCAGCGCATGACAGAAATAATCCTTCTCCCAGATGTTTAATACCGTTGCATTTGAGACTAGTTGTATGGTGGTCTTCAAGACAGCTTTAAAATAACACAAAAGCTTCTTGGAATATGAAGCAACTGTATCATATAATGAAGCAATGATCTGTGTCTGAATTCCGAATGTTTCTCGGTCTTGTGAGGAAATACAATGGGGAACAGAGTCTTCACCAAGAGTAAAGCATGTCAGTTAGAGGACAGAGTCAAAGAAAAGTCTTGAAACCAAAGAAGGGAGAAGTCACCTTCTGCACATTTTATATGTGGACTGTGTGTTCCAGGCTGGGTGCTGACAGCTGACTTGGGTGCTCTGTGGCTGGCATACAGGAGTCTGAATATTCAGACTCTTGAGCATTAATATGTCCTCACTTGGTTACATGCCTATCTTGCCGGTGAGTTCAAATGTTGTTAAATTGCCAGGTACTGAACAAAATATACATAAATACTCAGAAATGTGTTTGGTTGTGAGAGGTGCATATTCTCCACTTGTATTTCGTTAGAAACTGCAAGGAATCTTCAGGTAGAGAAATGCTTTTTGAAAGTAATTAAGTTTAAATGTTTTCTTCTGTTGACCTATGCTTCAGTGCCATAAGCTGAACTCCATAAGGAGTGTGTGTTGCTGTGTGGGTGACTGAGCACAGATTGCCCAGAGAGGGTGGGGAATCTCCCTCCCTGGAGATATTCCAGAACTGCCGGCATGCAATCCTGTGCCATGTGCTCTGTTGAATGACTCTGTTGAAACCAGGAGGTTGCACCAGATGACCCACTGTGGTCCCTTCCAGTCTTACCCATTCTTCAGTAAATTTTGGCCGTGGGTAATTCAGTGTGCATCAATATTACAGATAATACTTTCCTGTTGCTTTTGTCATTGGGAGCTCAGGTGTATAGGTTTTATTAAATAAAGCTGTAGAAGAGAGCTTTATCCTTCCTCCATCTAAGATGTGCAACAAATGCCTTTCAGACTCATTGTGCTGCTTTCTCTCAAGCTGCAGTGAAGGCTAGGACTGTTCTCTCTCTACTTCTGAGGTGGCTTTGCAGGCGCACTGCTGCCACTGCAGAGCTCTGCTGCGTTTGGGGAGGGTGGAGCTGTTGGACAGACAGACAGCTTGGCCTTAGCAAGCCATGTGTCCATCCTAGCTCACAAAGCAGAGCGTGCAGGAATCTGTCCCTGCCACATCACACCTGCATACAGCCTGCTTAGGTGGATGTCTATAAAGTGGTGACTTTGGTTTAGCTTCCCAAGAAGTAACTGGGAGTTAATTTCCTAGACCTTTGCAAAACTAACATAAAAATGAGGTGTTAGCTCAAAGGCATATTTTACAAGCTCTAACAGAAAGTTATGAGGCCATCCCCAAAACCGGTCCCAATTGGGTCACTGCCCCATGGTGTGGGACTGGGTCCTCCCTGTGCATCATGGCCTTGCAAAGTGCTTCTGTAAGATTATTTTATGTAACTGTGGGGTGTGTGTTTGTGACGTCCAGTACTCAGTTACCTGGTTTTTCATAGCCAATCATGGGTCTCCTGTGGTTTTAGTGAGGTCCTGTCAAACAGCATATGATAACAGTTTGCTAGGAAAAAAGCAAAATGTGACAAAGATGTACGCACATGCGGGGGTGACACTAGCTATAACCTGGATGTCAACATCAGTGACAGCCTTCAAATGAGTTGTCTTGCTTACAGCTCTCTTTAGCTACTTGCTTTCCTGTAAACACACTCTTGTTTTTTCCCAGTTGCAGGGTAAATCAGATCTGGCATCATCTGTGCATGTGCAAGAGGGGATTTTCTCTATGGCAAGAGTCTTGTTCAAGCTGGAAATTCTCTCTGTGGAGCTACACATCCTTCTGTGAGCAGATTTCTCCTGGAATGCTGAGGATTTGTTAATGGTGAGTACAGTTGTTATAAGCAAGATATGAAATGGAAGGATATGAAAATAAAACCACAGACTGGAAATCAAGAGAGCTAGGACTTTCTATATTGTTTTATATAGTGTATATTTTCTGACTTTGCTTTTCAGCAATATATAACTGAGTATTGCAAATTTAAAAATTTACTCCATTACCCACTGGGTGGGGGAGATGGACAACTTGTTCTCAATGTGGTTTAATGGTACAAAACCCAACAAATTCACTGTCACGTGAAGCACTTTTTTCTCCTCATTCTTTCTGCCCTGGAGTTACCCTTAATTGTTTAATGTGTTGTCATGCTTCAGTGCCTTGTACAATAGCTTTGCTTGGCTGCCTACTTGAATGGGAGGCAAAGGGAAAGACAAGGATGGATTCCCCCTCCTGCATCTCAGTCCAGCAGTGGAGAGTCCTTGTTAGACATGTTTGAGTTTGGGGGGAGTGGAGCAGAGTTTAGAGTGTGCTACAGCTTTGTGGGATTAGCAGAGGCTCGAGGGGCCCAATTTAATTGAGTGTTCTGGCTGTACTGCTTCTAATGTCCTTAGCAATTATGGATACAGAGAATATCTGGTATCTAAAACTGGAGTGAATTTAGTAATTTAAATTTTTTAATATTGACCAGTAATAAAATAAAAATACAAGTAGAGGGAGAGGACCCTTATAAATTGATGTTTGGTCATATAATAGTTACCATAAGGGAGGGCTGAATATAAGAAGCTTAGAGTGAGGCTGGAGCTATTCCAAACACTTTTTACACTCTCATGAAAAATTTAAGGAAATAGCATGTTGGGCACTTTCAACTTTAATTCTGAAAAAATAAATTGTAAAACCAGACTGTCTAGCTGAAATCTCTTGGACTCTTAACAGTAACATACCTTTGTGTATGTCTAATTTAGTATGCAGTCACATGGGTTTTATTTTACACAGAAGCTAGAAAAGTCTAGATTTCTCTTTTGAAAACACTATTAGATAAGAAGCTTGGTTTGAATCTCATGGCATCCTATGAGGCACTTTTTCCCATGTCCTAATGCAAAATGGAGGAAAAGAGGAAACATTTTATTTTCCTTCATTAACTCATGATACCAGTGTACTTGTTAGGCAGTCCCCTTACATCCTTCATCAGTAACATGCCCAGCCTTTTACTCTCTAGTTAACCCTGCTTTAATTACGGAAAGACACAAGTACCCAGAATGGGAAACTAACTCAAGCTGTTAGCCTCACTTTTGACTTCTGACAATGCTTCACACTCCTGTCGAGCCTTCCATAAGGGGATCTCCACATGCTCACAACCATTAACAAATTTAACCTGCCAGCTGCCTTGGTAGGTGAGCACTATGTTTGTAGTCTGCCCCTTCAAATGGGGAAACCGAGAGACACAATTTCTGCTTTATTGCCTGAAAAAGCACTTTGCAGAACATATGGAAGGATGTGCTTGCCTGGAGGAGATTAGAGCATAAAAACAACCACGACGGAATAAATGGATGGGGGAGACAGAATAGGTTGGGGCAAATGAAAAGAAGAGAAGGGCTCCAAGCCCATGTGGCCACTTTGGGAGTGATATTCAAATATTTGTGCTATGGCTGTGGATCTCATTTTGTAAGGCTTGAGATTTCTCTGTTACATTTGTAGAGTTAAAAACTGGGGACAGCAGGACAGAGAAGCATAATGGACACAGCTCAGGAGATGCTAAGCAGCATGTAATTCCAACTGGTAAGCAGAAGGCAGTTTAAAAGAGGTTCATCTACCACAGACAACGAAGTAAGGCAAAAAGGCTGGCATGAGTGAGGCTTGGCTGACTTGGGTGCAGCTGTGGAAAAGCCAGAGGTCTTTGCCAGCACAGTGCTGTGTACCCCTAAGGAGCACCAGCAAGTCACTGGGGAGCAGAACCAACCAGCTCCAATAGCTCCAGCTCAAAGCCCTTTTATGCATTTCCTGACTAACCAGCTGTGGGTGACACATGTATCCAAGATGATTTTTTGAGGAAAAGGGTATGTTCTTTCTTTGAGATCAAGTTAGAAAGATGTTTTTCCACTGTGGATTTTGTTCTTGCCTATTTTCATGTACAGCATCTTATTAGAAGACAGGAGGCTTTCAACACTGAAGAGAGGGCTGTGGCATCAGCATTCATTATTCAGGGTTCTAGAAACCGCTATTACTGTGTTTCATTTTATATCCAGATATATACTACTGTTGAAAATGAAAGAGATTGGTAGACCTTCATCTGTAGGATGAGTTTTGTAAAAATTTGCAAGCAGAGAAAGGCAAAATAGTTTGACTATTGCGTGCTAGAAACTATTGGCTATATTTTGATTAATATTTGTCACTAGCACCACTTAATGTCAAATACTTATTCAGCTTATGATTTAGTTGTACAATGTACTGCATGATTGTAAGCAGGAGACATTTGTGCATCTGATATTTAAATGGAGTATGTGTACTTTGCATTCCAGAGCGTCCCTAAGCACTGCTGTTAGAATTGTCATTTTAAAAATATGTTTTGTCCTGCTTTTAGAACCCATTTAATCTTTTCCCCATTAATCTGCTTTCCCTAAACCTTTCTCTAATTCTTCTGAAGGATCCCCCACCTACTGTGCAGGCTACACAACACAGTGAATCTAATCATGTCTGGAATTATCATTTTTATCAGTTTAATCCATATTTTTCTGTTATTTGCTTTACAAAGCCTTAGACATTTTATGCACTGTGGTAAGTAATGGAGCAATTGTGGTGGTTAGTGTATTTTCAAAAAACCAGTGACAATACAGTTAAAATAACAAATTTAGATTATTTTCTGGATTGCAGCATTAGTGTTCCTCGGGAGTTAAGCTTGATCCTTAGAATTATGAAATATATTTTAAACTTCAAATTGTAGATGAGTCAAGAAATGTCCCTGTGTTTGTTCCAGCAATCGTTCTCAATTGTCCTGATCAACGCTTGCATGTTCCTGACTGCGCATCCAGCATTCTGCTACCTCCCTGAATTTAGTCACATAACTTTTTTTAAAGCAGTCTTGTATTCATATTTTCTTGAATTCTTTTATGAAATAATTGCAGCTAAGATAGCAACTGTTTTCTTCATGCTATGATTTCCTATCATTAAGTGCAGTTTCCAACATTTGAAGAGAGCAGTAGATTAACTCAAGCAGGTGCTTTTTATGGAGCTCATCTGAATTTACAGTAGTCTAAAGAAGAGAATTTTGTTTGGTGTCTCCTTCTCTTCCTCCTGTCATCTGTGTTGCTTAGGGTCAAAGGCAGATGCTGGTACTGACAAGGTCCTTATCAAACAATCTCCCAGCAATACCCTGCACTAACTTGGAAAATGTTTTGCCATAGAAGATTGGAAGCTAACTAGATGACTTTATGCAGATGTCATAAGTGAATAGCTGTGGAGGTGCCATCCTGTTTTTCGGGTTTTATCCTTTCCTTCATTTATGTTTTTTCTCTCCTGCTCCTGCCCTTCACTTTTTGTTTTGCTGTGAAGCTCTGGGATGCTTGGCAACAGCTTAGCTGCTTGTGTATGTAAGGGTCTGGTAGTGCCACATTGGTAAGGATGTTCTGTAAAAATGTAATTTAGCAGAATTTTTGCATGAACTCTCAGACTGTAAAACATTTGCAGAAGAGCTGTGGTTTGTAGTATTTCCATTCAAAGCAGGACATTAGGGCTCCAACCACATTTCATTATCCATTTGAATAACATTTTTCAATTTAAAGCTCTCTCTAACCATGAGCACTAAATTAATACTAGATTCCCTCTCTGCCTAGTGGGAACACTAAATAGATAAATAAAAATCATTGCAGGATAATTGTAGGTGCTGTGGGCTGAAAGCCAAACCAGGCCAATTCAGCCTTTGAGCCCTGTCTGTCTGACTGTTTTTCTTTTTCCTTGCCCATCAAAATAGGGTATTCAATTATAATCTTTTTTCTGCATACAGTGGCCCAGAGGCATGATTAATCCCAGTGCATTTGGAGAGTGAGTGAAAAGACTAAAGGTTTGGGGGGGTGGGGGGGTGGAATCTCTCCCCCCTGTAGCTGTATTCATCACTTAGGGTCTTTGTCAAAAATGTACTTTCCTTTCTCCCTGCCCCCATTCCTTGGAGCATAAGCTGGAATTGACTCCAGAAGTTAAAGGACAATGGAAGCATTAGCTCAGGGATTATGGATCTTCTTGTGCAAGGTGGGGGCTGGGGGGAGAAGGTAGAGGCATACAACTGGCAGGATAGAAATCTAAAATTTGTGGCTAGAACAGTGCGTATACCACTACATGAGAAAAAGCAATAGTGCAATCTCTATTCACATGAAGCTTTTCAGGTACCTGAAAAGAGTATGCCAAACCTGTTTCTGAAGCTGGTACATAAATACTTAGGTTGCAAGTTTAAGTATCTAAAGAAAATTTTAAATAAAAATCTTGTATATTAGTTTTCCAATGAAAGAGCAATCTCTGGTAGCTTGTGACTTTATGTAATTGATTAAATCTAAGTCTTTTGGATAGGTTCTGTAAACGATTTGTGACTGGTTTTAGTTTGGGTTTTGTTTGTTTGTTGTTTTTTTTTTAATTATATGCACTTACCCATAATATTCCCATGGGGACTTAAAGGTCTGGAGAAACTGAATATTATGGCTGCAATACAAAGGGTTTTGGTGGCAGTTAGCTGTGTGTGTAGCCATAAACTTGAATCAGGTGTTCAGTGCTGTCAATTAATTCAACATGATTTTCAAGGCAATTTTCTGCAACACGAGGGGCTTGGAACAGCCATGGACCAAGATGAGGTGATGAGCCAAGTCACTAAGTAATAATCTCTATCTGATGTTGGTTAATAATGAATTTTAGCAGTCCAAATTATCAATTGATAAATGTTGTTCTCTCCTAGTAACAACACTGAATTTTTGGTTGTCAAAGCTGATTTGTGCACTGCAAATTAAAGCCACCATTATTTCTTCCTCTGCTTCAGTGAAATTGCTTCACCCCATGTGTAGTTACACAGAGTTACTTACAGAGCTTTTTCCAGTCTTCCCACATGGGTCTAGAAGAGACTCTTTGAATACTGTTCTCTTTAAAGCAGAGTAGTATTTATTTTCTTTCTGTGATATTAGATCTTTTCCAAAGGCTTAGGTGCCAAAATATTGTTTGGAATGCCTGGGCATATCTAAGTAAGAATTTTAGAAAAAAATCTTGCATGGGGTCTAGCTATATTCTCTGCCTTTCTCATATCCGACTGGCCTAATGAAAGAAGATGAGAAATTATTTTAATGGCAAATTTTAAAATGGCCCTACTTTCCCTTGCTCATCCTTCTCTTTTGCTAGAACTGCTTCAATGACTGCTCTATTTTAAAAAATGAAAAACAACAAAAAACAACTAAGTTACCTCTTAGACTATTTTTTAAAACAAGCAAACAAACAAATGAAAAAAAAAATCCACAAATAAACCAAGCCTCCAAACTTGCAGAAATCCTCAGTGGAAGACTTCATGCCTGCCTACTGGTAAACCGGTATTTTTCAGAATCTGATTTAACCTGGATAATGCTTTAACAGTGTCTTCCAGCATAAAAGCTTTAACATTTCACATCAGGACCTTGATTTACTTACCATCTGCTCAGAGGTCTGTCATCAACAGACATGATTTCTAGCTCCCTTCAGATAACTGGCATTTGGCAGAGCTCTGCTAAACAGTCTATAACCTTGAAAACAAGGAGTGTATGATAACCCATGCATATCAGTTAACTTTTAAGTGGCTTAATAGTCTCTTTTCTTAAATAAATCTGCCAAATACTTCAGTTTGGTCCTGGTTTTCCCTGAATTTTCCTTTTTTCTTCTTATAGTCACTAGAAATCAATGATTTCTTGGAGACAGTGAAGAAATTATTTTTTCTGTTTTATCATTATTTCATATTACATCCTCAAACTTGCTTTTCTTTTTTTGTCTATATATTTTTCTATGATCCTTCCAGAGCTGTTTCAACAGAAGAGTTAATCTAGAGATTTATGTATTTGGCAAAATAAAAGAAAGCAATCAATAACAAGTTTGATGTTCAGGAGGTTAATAATACATTTCTTAGGCTGTTGACTTAATGATAGCATTACTTATAGAGCAAAAAAAAGTTTCAGTAGATGCATTGGCATTCTTAAGAGCCTACTTAGATTTAGGTTCAGATGTTAAGACAAGTTTTGCGGTGTTTGCTAGATATACCAGACTTAAGCATGCAGACAAGAGTTGCTATTAGATCGAAGCCAAAAACTTGTGTGAAGTTACAGTAATTTCACTACTATAAGGCGCGCCCTTTTGACTAAAATTTTGATCGAAAGCCGGGAGCGCGCCTTATAAACTGGTGCGCCTTATATATGGACAAAGTTCGGAAACCCGGAAGTGCGAGCTGTGAGAGCAGCCGCGCGAGCCAGTGCTGGGGCCCAAGGCATGAGGAGGGCTCCTGGGTCTGCGTTTAAAGGCTACGCTGATCCGTGAAAAATGTTTGCAAATTGAGCATCTGCCAGTAAACACCGCGATCACGCAATTCCGTTAATAATTCATTATTTTGTTGCGCATGGATCCTCTCTGCAAAAAAAAAAAAGTGTGCCTTATAGTTGTGAAATTACTGTACTCTTTTCATTTAGCAGGTAATTATAGAAGTTTGAAATGGCATCATCTAAAATTACAGCAGCTCTTGAAGCAGTGGGGATTCTGCTAACAAATAATGTTAGGGTGCATGGTGGACTGGCCAGCGACTAGGCGATGTCTCTCTCAGTATATTGGACTGGTTACAGGACTCTGCTCTCCTTCTACTCTGATCTTTTAAACAGGTTTCACTTCCAGTGCCCAAACCCCTTGGCCACTTGAAGAACAATTGCTCGAACCTTTGTCTTCATGGACAAATTCTTCTCTGCAAAAATTCCTTACAACATTTTTAGCCTCATCTCATCAAAAACAGTCAAAAATAGGTCAACTTTGTTTCTTTCTGCCAAGAGAAGCTCCAAGAAGTTAGAGATGACTGTGGTGTGAGCTATACTTTGGGACAGGGAGGTACATCCCAGTAGGAACCCTGCATCCAGAGCAAGGGGCTGTGTGTTTGCTCCATAGTTGTGGGCTTGCATTCATTATAATTTTTGGTTTTCTGGGGAGGAGGTCTTAAAACGCTGGTTGGGAATTTGACCACAAACTAGTCTTCAGTCTTTACTCCTAAAGCATCTGAGTTGCAAAAGGAGACTTAATGCTTAATTTGTCAAAACACTCTTCAGTAATTTCTTGGATAGTTTGGTTATCAATTATAATGGCATTGTGCCTGATGTGCTTTGTTTTCTCTATCGAAGATGAAAAACTGAATAGCAGAACTCTGAATGGTGTCCAGGTGCAGCAACACCTTTCTGTACTTCCTTTCAAATTCCTGACTGTGCACTAGGACTGCAATTAATTTATAATAAGGTTTGGCACAAGCCACCGTAATTTGGCTCTGAAAGAGCCAAAATTAGCTTTGCCATGATTAGCCTATGAATGTTTCTATAATGCTTGTGATTGACAGGAGTCCTGTGGACTTTGTGCTACAAATAGATGTGATCTATCCCTCAATGAAACTTGCTTTGTTTACTTCTAGGCACGTTGGAATAAGAAAAAGCACTCTGCAAATGTGTTGTTCTTGAAACCCTGATGCTTGTTGATTAGTGCCCAGGCAGTATTCACATCATCTGTTTGTATTGTAAACCTCTGTCAGCTCTGCCTGTGCACATGTTCCTTTTTGTTCGTAGCTGTCGATGAGAACAGGCTGGGAACATCTTCTGCGTGTACAAGGAGGGCTATTTGCTATGCATCAGATGAGTTTCTGTGCCCCAAAGTGCCTTGTGACACAGGTCAAAACCAGTGTGGTTTTTTTCACTTGAAGGTATTTAATCTAAAGACATATCAAAAAGCTAGAAAGATTATATATTTCCACTGAAGTGGTAGTTTTTTGGTTTGGCTTTAGTGTAGCACGCATCAAGAATTTGTGACCAAATTTGGTATGTTCTTGGTGGGGTTTTCAGGGGAGCTAGCATCTTTGTGGCACTGAACTACAATGGAAGTGCTAGAAAGATTAATTCTTACATTCTGAAACATGAGCTTGGAGGAAGTTGGAAAGAAAATAATATAACATGACCAAACCTACTTGTCTTTGAGATTAGTATTTCATTGGCACTAGAATGTTGATTTTTATAATATATATTTAATTAAATTTCTGTCCTTGTTTCCTTCCACTATTTAATTTTCTTTTCCTGCAGGTCCATTCCATGCTCTAGTTTTTTTATTGTGCTCTGTGAAACTCACCTCTGTGTCAATCTTCAGGCAATCTCTCTATCTTATTTTGACCTCTGCAAGATATCTGTTCTGTTTCCAAACATCACCTGCACTAATACCTGAAATTACTCTGGCAATCTTTTGAGCAAGTGTTACACTGAAAGATCTGTGTATGCAAACCTCTTCAAATGCTGTATTTTAAAGAGAAAAATGTCTCTTATGATAAACAACTAAGGGGGAAGGTTGGATTGGTTACCACATTATCAGCCCTTCTGGACTGGTGAAGCAGCACCAACAAAGATATTTTCATCTGCAAATGCTTGAAAGAATGAAAGAAATATAATTTTAAGTGGACAGAGATTTGATTCTGCTTGCTTATCCTTGGCTGACCTGTGTTTCTTTAGGTCATTCATGGACAGCATAAATTAGAATAACCTAAAGGAGCCAGGATAAATTAGGGCAACCTGTCTTGGAAGTAAGGAGTTGAAACCAGGGACATGACACCACTCCTTTTTCCCATTCCCATGGTGAGTCGTGCTCTGGCACAGAGAGAGGGTCTTTACTCTTCTTTTTTCATTATAATTTTAGGTGCCAGACATTTCCACATTATAATTATTTCAGTGTGTGGTATTCTTTTGATACACTTTTGCATTTAATTCTCTAAACAGCCAGTCTTTTCCTTAAATGTTCTGGCTATATTTCCCTGATTTACTTTCTCATTTAAGACTGTAATGATCTGGAGCTGCCAGAAATATTATATGATTCTGTTAACATTTGGAAACTGTCCCAGTTTCGGCTTCACCTTCATAGGGGGTGATCTTCTGTTTAAAGTCCTCCATTGATCTTCTGTCTTTCAAAACTTCTCCAAAATGCATGAGAGCAGACAGCAAACGTAAATCAGGCTTAAAGAAAATGTATTCCGCTATCTTCACTTAAAGTAGGTAAGTAGAAGGTAATGCAGTCTGGTCATGAACTACCAGCTAAATGAAAGGGCCTGGATCTTCTGTCATCCCCTCTGTTACTCTGGATCCAAAATCTCACAGCTCCACTCACAGCATGGTTTCTGTCTGGAGATTTACTCTTAGAGCAAGCAGATACACTAAACTTGTGTTATTTTGATCAGATTGGATTCTTTATTAAATAGGTATTCTTTCTTACTCTTTTTCCAAGTAATTCTTACAGAAATCAAGCTTTGCACTGTATTCAGCTGCTTGGAAGCCTTTTGCATATAACAAATATTCAAGAGTTTTTTGTATTTACATAAGCCTTGAGAAAACTATCCTCATTCAGAAAGAAGATTAAATTCTGCAAGACACATTTTGGGCTCAAAAGTTGGCCCATCTTCCTATGAATATTTTGAATGTTTTGATGGGGTTTTGTGTCATTTAATATATTTTTAAGTGTGATCAAAATCTGTCTAGAAACTATAGTATCATCCTACCGAAAATATATTCTAAAACATGGCAATTTTGCATTTTCCATGTCCTCCTCTCCTGAGAAAGATGAGGTGAGTCTCTCCACTGCTTCTGGCTAAGGAACTTCAGTGCTAATCCCTGTGTGCCTTAGGGATGACAGGAGAAAAGACTTCAAATAATGTTGATTCTTGATCAAACTTGATTTTAATGAGAGTGTCTTTTAAAAAAGAGTATGTAATTGACCTGTCTTTGTTCTGCCTAATGTGATTGAGAGGAGAATTAAATAATAACTGACAGACACATCACTTTTAAAGCACACGGAAACAGCTACTGTCAAATATGCAAACACAGAAGAGAAGGAAAAGGCCTCACACTGCTCTGTAGTTTCAGCTGAGATGGATTACATCAATAGATCTCCTGAAATTCTAAATCTGTTTCAAAGAGTGTTTTCAGTATCATAAAAATATACTTTCTTACTACAATTCTGAATGTCAGGAGTGGCTGGGAACAAGTCTGACTAGAATAACAAATTGTCACTAGTCAACTTTCTAGTGGGTGTCAGTGGGCACCAAGCCTATTATGCTGCAGGAAATTTTCACTGCAAATGTGTTAAGAGGCCCTTTGAGTCCTCCTGGCTGGCTCAGTGTTCCTTGCTATGCACACCCGTGTGCTATGCTTTACTAACAGGACCACACTGTACAGAACTGAAGATGTAAACAAGAAAAAATACAAGCAGGGAATTATGAAAACAAATTTTGAGGTAGATGTCTTGCTCGAGTTCTCTCTGTTGCTTTATCAAATAATGAAAAACATTTAAAGCATTAATTAGGAGGGATATGGGCAGGAGAATTCACTTCATCAAACAAGAAAACAGACCCAGAAGTAATAAGGTTTGGAGCACTTTCTGGGAAATGATCTGGCATTCTGGGGACAGGAAGCTGCAACTAGGGACCAGTGCTGGAAAAAGCCTGTGGTGAACTTGGAAAGGCTAACTGTCAATCAGAGTTTGATGAATATTCTCAATACAGCCAATTGTCTTTGGTTGCATTGCAGGATATAACCAAAAGTATGTATTCTATCACCATCTGTTGAAACCAGGTGGGTCAGTTTTCTTTCTTTTCCACAATCCGTCCTTCTTCCAGCGAGCTATCTTCTGTTAATGGGCAATTGAGTCTCACTGCATAATTGATAAAATTACATCATCCCACTGTGAGATGCTCCACCCAGCAGGAAGAGCCAAACGTTTCCTACTTAGATAAAATCTGAGATTTGGAATATCAGAGCAGCCTTTTTCCACTGGATTCCCAGAGGAAGACTGGGCCCATCTTAATCACCACTGGATCTTCAGAGGAAAATTGCACCCTTCTACAGGAGCACTGCTTCAACAGAACCACATCTGTCATTCCAGGAGGACTGCAGCCACCATTTAAAGGACTGCTACCAACACCCTGACTGATGGGGTGTCAGGTTGTACTCTGACTCTGTCAGCATTTTGGGTTTTTGTATTACTGTATTTCTATTTTAATTTTCCTAGTAAAGAACTGTTATTTCTATTCCCATATCTTTGCCTGAGAACTCCTTAATTTCAAAATTATATTAACTTGGAGGGAGAGGGTTTACATTTTCCATTTTGAGAGGCTTCTACCTTTCTTAGCAGACAGCTGTCTCATCAAACAAAGACACCAATATATAGGTATGTGTATGTATATATATATGTGTGTGTCTGTGTCTTTCTAAATTAACCTTTCAGTTCTGGAGAAATTATACATTGCTGGGTCTAACAGAATGAATTCTAATAATGACAAATCATTTGAAAGGCAGAAGTAGCTAAAACCTTCTCTAGGACAATGAGTATTAACTCTAGAGTCTTTAGATGGAAATAGGTGAAGCTTGAGTTGACCAATACTTAATTTAAATGAATAAATGAAGCATTAGTTTAATTATCAGAGTAAATGTGAGTAATATTTGATCTGTAAGGGGTGCAATTGGCTATTTGTCTTAGTAGGCAACAGGGAGGGTAGAAAATAACCCAGATCCTGCAGTTGGAAGTAAATACAGCAAACAATCAAAATCATGGCTAATAAAACACAGAAATCAGTACTTTGAGTGAAATAGCCCACCATAAAATCAATTTTAACACCATGAGCTGCCAGAAAGTTTGGGGTTTTTTCGGGCTCAATTTTGAGAAGATAAACCTTATTCATCCGGGGAGGTGTAGAACAGTAGGTCTTAGGAGCTTCTAGTGGCCATATTTTGCTTCATGAAGCTTTTGAGCACTGCTGGGAAAAGAGAGGGTGTGATATGTCCCATAAAGTACAGGATTTCTGTGAGGATTCAACTAGTTAGTTTAAATTAAACTTGCCAGCTTAAAGGCAGTGACGATATTTTGTGCCCTAAGTAAACGGAACAATTTTATAATCAATTCATTGACCTTGTTGCCACTGATGAAAAGGCTTTACAATCAGCACAATATGTTGAAATCATCTCTTTGTCACAAAAACAGAGCAGGAGGCTCTGCCTGCTGGAGGTTGTGCAGAGCCCTGTTGTGCAAGGCAGTCAATAAAGAATTACAGTAATCTAATCCTGAAGCAAAACAAAAGTGTAAATGGCCTTTCAGAAGGCTTCCTGAGATGAAAGTGACAACTGCTTGGCAATTGCCTTTGCAAACGGTTCAGAGATGATGTAGTGGAGGTAAAATGCTTCTCTGTGATCTAACATGATTCTCAAATACTTCTGTCTTTCCCACATTTTTCCCAAAAGAAGCATTTGATTGGAAAACCTCAGAAATATGTGGTGGAGGAATAATCTCCTTTGAGCTCTACAGTCAAGAAGCAGCATGATTGCCTTGTTCAAAGGAAGTTTGGTATGGAATTGAACATCCACCAAAAATGCTACTGCTGATATTATTCAGTCTGTGTCTCTAGGAATTATGAGTTCTAGACAGAAATGGAAGAAATAAATTTAGCGCTGTCCCTTATAAGAAGGGTTTTGCTTTTGCCTGCAAAGAACTTGTATTTTTCATGGAATAAGCATGTCCCTAGAATATAAGACTTGCATTGGAGTCTGGAGAAAGTGATTACCTTTCCCATTATCAAATATAGCAAAAGAATCTTCTTTCTGATCCAGATCTTCCTGTGTTGCTTTAAGCATCCCCTGGGCTTGCAATCTGAACCCCAATGGAGCCTTGCAAGTCAGAACTTGGAATCTGTGAACATGCCAAAGCTGCTTACATGCTCCATGGATATCAGAGAAAAGATCAAAATGCAGTTGTGCATACACTTGAATTTCAGATCAATTTCTTAAGGTGCTGCTTCTGCTAAGCAGCAAATTCCAATATTCAAATGAATTGTGGGGAGTTGTGTCTCCTTGCCAAGGAGACAAGGATGGGCCTGTTTCAAAGGGCACATGTCAGCTGTGGACTGCCTGTAACACAAGCAGTGGATGTTAAAATCCAGTATTTCATTTTTTATAAGATCCTGGGATCTGCTATTTTCTTATATCCAAGGCTTATATAAGGCTTTTTGCCTTATATCCAAAAAAATTCAATTAGATATACCAAGATGCACTTACAAGCTAAATTTTGTTGTTTTTAATTGTCTGCCTCCTAAGTTTTGATGATCAGGGAGAAAACAGCTTTCTGAATCTTCCTTCTTGATTTCTTTTGAAGGGAAGTAAGAGGAGAGTGCTCCTTTTCAAAGCCTTCTGCTCAGTGAAACAGTGAAAGTTGCAGGGATCAAAAGGGTGGGAAAAGGGTGCAGCTGAGATTACCCTTGATCTGTGACAAACTCTATTGTGAAAATGAGACAACTTGGAACTTCAAGGCTGAACCAGAAATAGGAGACAGGGAATGAAGCTGAGATGGAAAAAATACTCCAGGAGAATGAAACACATTAAAGATAACTGGGGAAGGAGGAGGGACAGTGATAAATGGTGAATGACAAAAGAAATTATATTAAAAAAAAAAAAAAAAAAAAAAAAAAAAAGCTAGACCAGAAAGACCAAAATGGACGTAGAGTGAAGCTCATTTTCTTGAAAATAACTGGAGTACTTAACCTGTATTGAAAATGGGAAGAAGCGTAAGTTCTTAACATAAAGATTATCTAGAAAATCATTTTTTCAATCCAGAAACTTATTATAATTTTGCTGATCTTGTTCTTATTGCAGTCTTGTGGTGCCTGTTTGCTTGTGTAATTGTACATGTGCATAGGGATGTGATTATACTACTACCAATTTTAATTGAAGCAGACCTTGAAAAAAGCACTGGTAATGTTGTAGAGACAATCTGTAAAAATTATTTTGAAAACAAGGCAAAAATGATAACTTCTTAAGTTTGAAGATTACATGGCACCTAAGGCAGGAGTTATACTCAGCAATGAAAACCTACATATTTTTTTGTATGAGGTAGGAATCTCATGAAAAAACATCATGTGTTATTGTGTAATCGAAGGCTATGATATTTTCTCATGAAGGAGTAAGAGTAAACAGATAGATTTTTATTCTTTTTTTTCTGATGTTTCTTTGAATTATTTTCCAAATTGATGTTCTTAATTTGACATGCTTGTTTCTTTCCTCCATTTTGTTTTCCTTTATTGGTTCTCTTGGGGGATTTTTTTGGTTGTATTTTTGGTGTTACAGCCCTATTTTTTAACCAAAATGCAGTGAGGCATTTTACTATAGCTGAAAATTCCTACTTCACCTCAAGGTAAGCATTTGCTAAAACAGAATTTGGAGGCTCCTTTAAGAGCTCATTATGAAGGAGCTGCTGTAAATAAGTGCTTCTTTGTAGCATTAACAAACCAAATACTGAACTATTAAGGACTCTGAAAAGAAAACTGGTTAAAAACTGCCAGTGAAATTTCTTATTTTTCTGAAAACCAGTTTATCTACCTCAGTTTGTTCAGAGCAGGTCAAGTAACACCAAGCAGTGTGAATTCAATTACATGGATATGCATAGAGTCTTGTCATTGTGGTGTAATAAGCAAGTAAATCTAAAAAAACCCCACCCTTATCTAAGTTATGTTGATCTAAAATGTGTATCAAGATTACATCTAAATATTTAAGATACAATTAAGGAGTTTCAGAAAATCTGAAGAGAGCTTTAAAACTAAAAGGATGATGAAGCATATTAATACAATTATTTGTATGGTTCAAGATTTTCTGGGACTGATTCTGTAGGCCTGATTTGGAAGTCATTATTCACTGTTATAGTGACTGAGAAGGTTTTCTTAGAAGTCTAATCAGTAAAAAGCTCGTTCTGGATTTTCTTGTCTGCACTGCAAGAAAATCACATGGAATTTAATTTTGCAGGAGGGAATAGAAGATGAAACTATGATAACATGGGAGTAGAACAAATAAAGTTCTTGCTATACATGCTCCTTAAAATCCAAAAACGAATATATTTGGGCTTGATCTAAAGTCTGCTCTTATGTGAAGAGTCTGGTATGTTTTCCAGTCTGTGAAAGTTATGGTTTAGAAATGTTTTTGCACTGGGAAAAAGAAGCATTCATGTCTTAGGGTAGAATGTGAGAAGTTTTGTCTTTTTCTGAGGCTCTTTGCAGAACTCGTCTTAGATGAATTGTGATGTTTGCATTCCAGTTCTGAAAATACAGAAAGCCTTAGTTCTTGCCACGTGTCTTTTAACTGGATGCACTCAAATAATTCTCTTTGGGATCACAGTGATACCTCTTTTTTCAGTCAAAAGCATCTCCATCCAAGATTTTCCACTAAAGAATAGGATGAGCTCTACAAATTATGCAATGTGTAGAAGTTTATCTGTTCAGCTTATTTGTCTCTGGTTTTAGAAAGAGAAAGGAATTTAGCTTGCAGTTAAGGATAAATTAGAGGAGAGCTGTCATGACCTCTCCTACTGTATATTGCATTAGTTTCCTTAAAACGTGCCAAGTCTGGTACATGAAAATCCCTTTTTTGCTTTTAAAGAATTCTCCAGCTCTGTAAGCACATAGTATCTTTATGTTCATTTATTTAGTAGTAGTAGAGAGTGCTTCCTTCCTTGAAGGCTTCATCCCAGCCTCTTTTTCTGCAAGTGGACTGAGTGCGTGCAATCTATCAGTTCAGGGTAACAGCTGCACAATTTTTGCTTTCCTTACACTCTCTTGTAGTAAAAGAATTGTGAATAAATGTAGTAAGAGGTCTGGGCAGTGTTCATTCTACATTCAGGACTTAAACGAAAATACAAGCCTTTGCAAATCTTAATGAACATAACTATGAGCAAAGTTGCCTTTTTGGATTTTCCGGTTTCTGGAATAATCAGTCAGACGTATTTATACCGTTTGGTGGTGTTAGCTATTGTTCTGGTTTGTAACACAGCTATTCCTGGAATAACATCACACAAAAACGGCCATAATGAAAAGGTACAACTCTCAGGGAAGGTTTAATAAAGGTGACTTCCTGTTGAAAATATCAGGTCAAGAGCCCTGAGGACTGTGCGTGAAGGGGACTGTGAAATGTCAGGGGTGCGTGTGCTAAGGAATAAAATGCTGCAAGCATGGGTTGTGGCTGACAGCTCTGTGACTCTTCCTGCTTATATGGGAAGAGCAGGTGAGCTCATTTACCTGCTCACAGACCAGCCCTTTCTGACAATTTTCAAGTCAGTGGAAGTTTGAAATTAGTAAGATGGGAGCTGAAACAAGGCCTTTGTCAGTCTTCCCACCTCAAGCTGTAGGTTGAAACAATTGTGAAAGGCTGCCAAGCTGATGTGTTTCGTATGGTTTGCCTCTGTGCCCTGGGAGAAACACCCACAGGTCAGTGGTTCCTTCCAGCATTTTTACCTTTGCCTCGGCAGCTGCTTTTACAGATGTGATAAACTGCACTTTTGTGCATGATTTTCAGGGAGACTGATACATCTGGTTTCTAAAAAGTTAAGCCTTCTAAATCTCTATAGTTCAGAAAAAGGGAAGTTGTGTAGTCTCTCAGTCTCCCACTGTTTATCTGGTACATTTCCCAGTTTTGTTTTGTTAGTTTGGTTTTTTCTCCCCACCAAGACTTACAGTAGTTGTGAAAATGTGTGGCTGCTGAACTTTTTCATCAAGCATCTGTTGGGGACAGAACTCAATCAGATGAGAAATATCAATGGCCAAACCAGGTGCACCAAACTCTTAATATTTTCCTCCAGGTCTGAAAACTCTGCTGACATTTCCCTAAATACACCTAAAACCTAGGCAGTTTTCTTATTTTGACAAGAAACTTGATTTAAGTTTTAATTTTAAAACTATTTGATTTTTTTGAGAGTGCCTGTAATTAATACTGTTTGTCTGACATTTTAAATACTTTGCTCACTGCAATTTTCTCAGCTGAAAGAGGTTTAAAGCACTGAGAGTATAAATTATCTTGTTTTATTCTATAAATGTTGAGGCGTGAAAGTTCTTCCTAATACAGCTTTTAGAAACTTCTTTTGTCTGTCAAAAAGTAGCATCAATAGATAGTTTGAGTAATAAAAAAATAATGCTGAACAGCATGCTTTTAAGCACAGGAGTTTTCATTATACATTAGAAATGGATTTCTTTTATGAATCATATACAGTAATTTCACGATTATAAGCCGCACCTGATTATAAGCCGCGCTTTGTTTTGTTTTTTTTTTAAAGTGAGAATCCATGTGTAACAAAGTAACAAATTAGTAACAGAATGGCTGCCAGCTGGGTTTGGTGACAGGTGCTCAAGTTGCAAACAGTTTTCATAGACCAGCAAAGCCTCTAAAGGCAGCCCCAGGCGCCCTCCCGGGCCGACTATCACTTCCGGGTTGGCATTTCACTGGGATTTGTCCATAGATAAGCCACACCTGATGATTAGCCGCACTACTGGGGCAGGCTGGATTCTTCAAGGAAAAAGGTGCGGCTTATAATCGTGAAATTGCTGTAACCTTTTGTTGGGCTTTTTCAAATAATTATTTTCTACTGCAACACAAACTTCCTCAGATACTAGTGTATCTGTAACTCTTGTCTGAGCCTGGCAGTGCACCCTTGTACCAGTGGCTGCTGAAAAGTTGGAGTTCTAGGCCATGGTGGCATCTGAACAATTTCAGCAGGACAGCCAAATCTTTTGGCAGTGAAGATGTTTTTTAAGAGCTGCAATCACAAGGCCAGAGATGGTAGCATTTACTGGAATAGACCTTATGAGGAGCTACACTGGAAGTTTTGAGTGTGTTAGCAGTTTCATGACAGTTCCCCAAATATTGGAGAGTAATGAACTGAAGCTGGCCCATTTAATTTAAAAGTAGAGCTAAGCAGTTAAACCAGTCAAGGGCATGTTCATTAGATATGAGCAGAATTTTCCTCTGCTCACTGTGACCCTCCTGGGATGGACTCAATTATGGTTGCACCAACACTGGTTATGGGTGTAATGCTGGGAGGTTAATTTGGATCTAAGCTGGAAAGTTCCTCTGCCCTGGAGTGTGGCCCTGTAGATTCCCAGCTGGAATCAGTGCACTGTGGGGCTGTCATTGTGCTCCTCAGCACCTCTGCTTCCCTTGTGTATGCTGCAGCTGGTCTTGTGAAATGCAGTGAGAAAGTGTCTCCTGGATTCCAGCTTCTCTGGGATTTTAGCTTCAACAGAAGCTGGGAATACAGGGACACCACTGTCTGTCATAGAGAAGCAAGCTGTTAATTTGCTTCTGAAAAGGCACTATCTTCCAACTCAGTTTCTGCTTATCAAGAGTTCAGCAAGACCCAAAAGGTCCTGTCACAATGACCATTTAAATTGTTTTCAAACATGGAAATTAGGATTGAGTATTGTATCGTGAATAAAGACTGCGATTTATACACTGGAGATCATGTGCAATGGTGCCAATCAAACTCGAGCTAAAACACGAACAAGAAACAACACAGAAGAATTTATACTCAGTATTGAATTCCATCACTCAGTACATCCAGTGGCAGTGTTATTTGCACCTTGATTCGTGTCACTTTAGCAAGGCCCTACCTAATCAGGTCTGTTCACAGCCTCTAGGATAGGAAACTGTGTAGGGATGTATCTTAAGGAGCAACTATTTCCTTACAGACTCACCATTCTCTTCTCCACTTGTCCTCTGCTGGTTTCAACAGCAGTAATTGTAAATGTATGAGCATAAGGTAGATACATTTACAACTTCTGTGGTTAAAAAAGATGTGGACCTTAACTGGAGGAGGAATTAGAACTGTCCTAAAACTTTTGTGAGAGCTCTTACTGCTGAGCTATTAGATGAAGAAAGAGCTTTTCCTGCAGCTTTTTATAAAAGACAGGCGTATACCCTCTGGTTTATGGTGGGAAAAGCCTTTGTATTATTGGAAGTTGAGAGAGTGGGGGCAGCAGTCTCCCTGCAGTGAGGATTCGCTCACTTGGTGCCTGCATCCTTAAGACGTCTCTGCTGCTCTGTGTGAACCTCATCTCTACCTAACCCTCCTTCTGCATTGAGGAGGAGCCCTGGGCATCAAACTGAGGCCTGGGAATTGTTTTAAGGCTTGACTGTGAGTTAGACATTGTGGAGCTCAGTGTCATTGTGCAGAAACCTTTCTGTGAATTCTCTTCCAAAAGCTCATGAGTGCTTTTGAAAATACTTTATTTTTTTTTTCTTCGCCTTATTTTCAAAGGTGATACAGGGAGCCTCTACTGAAAAGGGGCTAGAGCTTCATGATGTGCAGACAATCAGTACTATTCAAAAATAATTCTTAGGTTGTGCTCCAGTGCAACCATTCTCAGTATTACTACATTATATTCTGTCTTGATATGACCTCTGCAAGTAGTCTTTATTCTCATATTCCCATTTCATACATTGTACCAGTGCCTTTGAGATAAAATTCAGATAAATCAGCAGTAGAATCTGTGTTCTGACTAAAGGAAATATAATTTAAATTTGTCAGAAAACTAAATACTCAGAACATGTCCTTGAAAAACATATCCTTGTTTCAGGACAACCCAAGCAAAGTTTTTAGAAGACTTGCATAAACCTGGGTGATATTTATGAAGATGTGTAGCTCTTCCTGACTGAAAACCAGACTAAATATCAAACATAATTTGTATCTCTTGGTGCACAATGTAGCCCAGTTGATATAAGGTCATTGACTACAACAGAGCTGAGATGGATGCAAACTAAGAGTTTACAGTTATTTTACCAGTGAGAAGGGATAAAAGTGAAAACTGAAAAATGTAGTAAAATGAGTGGTTTATGAAGATTACTAGAATCTAGGAAGTGGCATTTAGTTTTTTTATTTATCTGTTACTCAGTAAGTTCCTCTCTCCCTTTATGAAGACCAACCCCTGCCTTTTTCCCCTTAGAGACTTCCCTAAGGCTTCAGTACAGAAGGCAGTTTGGTTTGCCTCTTCTGTTTCTTATTTGGTGTGTGGAAATTTGAATCAGGAAATTATTTTTCCTTTCTGGGAATGCTCATAGATTAGTATATGGCTGTTATTTTAGTTTGTGCTTGTTTATTTTATTACATCATTTAAAAGACCCCAACTAGAAAAGATTAAAAGCTTCCAAATCACTTATATGGAGAAATAAGTTGAGAAAGCTCATTTTTTAGCTTATGCAGCATAATTAAACACACCAATGAATTAAAACATGAACAAGAAACAACACAGAAGACTTGGTACTGAAGTGTCCATCATTCTGTACATCCATAGCCCTTTACTTTGTTAGACCCCTTAAGGTCCAAGCTTGATTTGAAATTGCCCTTCAAAGTCTGCAGCTTAAGTATCCTTCTTCCTAATGAAACTGTAGAGATGTGCCCAAGTTAGTTCATCCAGAAACTGCCCTTTCTGGAGTTAAAACAGGAAGGGAGGTAATGCAAAGCCTGCCAACTTTCCTTTTAATCTTTTTTAAGAGTCTAGAAGTGTGACTCTTGGTCCATAAATTAGAACAGCTGTGAGAAACATTCCAGTAAATGGCCAAATGTAAATGCTCATCTGTGATTAAACTCGGTGGTAGCGTGGACCCATTTAGCAATCTACAGGGCTACCTGGCCATTGCTGCAGAAATGTAGCATTTCTCTTTGTCCTTCCAGAGCATGGAGAACATTCTGCCATTAGTGGGTTCTGTAGCACTTTGTGAACTGCGCACCAATCTGATCTTTTCTTTTTGGAGAGCCAAATGCTTTAGCTATTTTCTTGAACATTTAGAGGTTTTGCTTTTCAGAATGTTCATCAGTTGCTGCTGCTCTGGTTAGACACAGGCAGTACAAACACAAAACTTCCAGTCTTGCTTGGCTGAGCTGGCATAGTAGTGTATGAACTGCTTGCATTGGGAACCTCCTGGGATAAAGAAAGTAGCAGTGACCAAACACTGAAATATCTGGGATTCTGCAGAGGCAGTGGCACTAAAATTGAGAGCATTAAACACAATCTTGCTTAAATATGAAATAGCTGCACACTAACCCCTTCTACTTCCTGGCAAGAATAATAACGCTGCTCTAATTCAGAATGAAATTAAAATCAAACAAAACAAATTCTCTGTAACAAAAAGCAAGTCTGTGGCAGGGATGAGTCAGGACTGAAGTTTTGAAATTAAAAAGTGGATTTTATGCAGGAGCCTCTCTCCCTTTCCCTGTTGCCACAGCGGGTTCATAGGCAGCAGACTTAACGTGTTAGACAGACATCTTAGTGCTGACTAAGCCACAAAGAGCTGACACCTCTTCTGCATCTTGGAAGGCTTGCATGCTCTCTGGATGTTTTAGACCAGTGGTGTGCCTTAACTCTTTTCCTAAAAAGATTTTTTTTTTCAGAGCTTTTTACAAATTTGGGGTAAATCGCTTATTGGAGTAACTAACTCATTTTGTTCTTTCTGCTTTCTTATATCTACAATATTAGTTCCCCCCAGTAGCAGGGAGACGTTGGATCAGATTCATCAAAAAGGGATAACAGGTATTTTCAGGTATTGGATTCTAATGAATAGCTGGCTCCTATTCATTATTTATCTACATGAGAAATTTCATGAATACCTTGAAAGCTATTCATTGTATACTGTGTTTGTGGACAACAGTGTGTCACAAAGTGCAGATCACTGAATACTATGATCAAATTTCTGTATGTATATGGTTAAATAGAAAAATTAGTTTATTTCAATCATGCATGTCCTTGTTCATTCGTCTGTTTGTCTTAATGGCTTTCTGCCACAATTTAAGCACCTTAGAAGGAGGGCATAGTATGAATTCAAGACTGTCACAAACCAAGGAGCATCTGGATAAAAGCTTAAATATATACTACTACTACTTTGCAGTGTCATACATATGGGAAAGAATGAGGATTCTGAAAAAGCTGACAGGTATCATGGTTAAATGATTTCTGATATGACTGTCTTCTCTATCAGGAGACTGCTACAGCTCCTAGGCTTTGGCAGTGCTGAGGTGGCTCCCAAAATTCTCCAGCTGTAGATCAAGTCCTGCTTTGAAGATTTGAAGACCTGAAGCTGTTCCCATTGTGAGTTTGTGGCTCTGGTGACTGGGCAGTTCTTCTAAACCAAGGTGTATTTTTTTATTTAAAGCAGGAACAAAGCAAAGCAAGAGGGACAGGGCAATGGGGGGAAGCAGTGGGGGCAGTGGCAGGGCTGTGATAACCTCCCTGGGTTTGCAATCTCCCTGGTCTAACCTCCTCAGAGGCTCAAGCAGGTTGCTGCATCTGTGTCACTCTGCCTGACGAGAGCAGAGGGATATTGTTTAACTATTTGTGGTTATTTTGATGTCTTGCTTCCTGGTACTGGCAAAACAAGTACTGTAACTTGGCTTAGGCCTCCTTGGAGCTAATTCTGAAAGCATGAAATCATTCCATCTATGTTTTCAGCAAGGGGCTTGTTTTGAACCTCTGTGTTGTTTCTTCTGCTTTGCTGATGGTCTGGAAACCAAAGCACCAAGTACATGCGGTGAGCAGTTTGATTACACAGTGTATGGAAATTTATTTCAGGGTGAACACAGTGATCATGGAGAGGCTTGTTGTCATGACTTGTTCTAACTCTCCTCTTCATAGTTCCATAGATGCTGGCAAGGGAACAGAATTGTTATCATTTGACCACTCAAAAAAGACAGCTTAGTTTTCCAGCAGTAAAGTAGTTTATTGTAATTCTGTGGCCACTGGTACCACTCAGTTTCTTGAGCTTGAATCAGAACTTTACAAAGAGGAGACATTTAAAAAGAAAAAAACCTAACACACCTTATATTTTAGGGGATTTTTCCTTTTTTTTGACTCTGGAGGAAGCTTTACTAATTTTAAAAAGTTGTGTTTTAATATCCATTTTCATTCCAGAATATTAAAGACACTATTCCTGATCTTTATGAGATCTGAGTTCAGCACAACACTTAGGCATGTATCATGTAAAGCATTTTATTAGTTTTACTCTTCATTAGTTATTTGCTTTCCCAAGTCTGTCTTCTCCAAGCCCCTAATCTTTTCGTATCTAAATACGTGTAAATCCATTGACACTGAGTTTTTTGTTTTCTGTATGTTCTGCTTGCCCATGAAGTCTGAGGTATGCATTCTGTTAATTGTGTGTAGCCAAAAGAGGCACATAACTCATTACCTGATACAGAAAGTCTTGACTAAATGTGTGGTGGTCCTGTGTCTGTGTGTGCAGTCCGGAGTTTGCACAAATTTACTTATAAAAGGATTGTATGCAAGCATGATGGTTTAAACAACTCTTCTGTCTTTGAGTATTAAAAACAATAATGGGCTTTTAAAAAATATTGCTGGAAAGTTTTTACGATCATTTCAGAACTATTCACCTCCCCCATCCCTTCCTTTCTCTGGGGAAAGCATTTGGAGAGTTGGATTCTCAAAAATCTCACATTCCCCAGACTGAAGTTCTGCAGAAAAACCTACTGTGGTCATCAGTACGTTCATCTGGGGAAAAAACAGAGCTGAGCTATTTATTTATCTATAATTATAAGCGGTTAAACAAGGAGAATAGACTTACAGTTCCTACTGAACTTAAAAAGACTCTGCTTTGTGCCAACTAAAAATTAATTAGTAAGGAATTTTTAATTTCAGCATTCTAGGCCAAGAATCTATTCCTTGATAGACAAGTCCCAATGGAATAGAGTTATGAGATGAGATGACATTAGAAGGAATGTAAACTTTGTATCACATGAAGCTTCTAGTCTGAGCACCGATGCAAAGGGCATTCCTAAATTTGTTTTTTTTTGTTTCTGGTGTTAGAACATAAGCTCAGAGTTGACCAGATGGGGGCTCAACATGCCAGATGAAAGGAGATGAGATGCCATATTGTAGCTGGAAGATTTTGAGGTGGAAAAGTATTAAGGGCTTTTTAATCTGAAGTAAGAAATTGCTCTCCTGGATTTGTGAACCTGAAATAATGGTATAGCTATTACCATTCATTTTGGAAAACCATCACATGCTGCTGCTTGCCTCATGTCTGCTATGTGCAGAGGGCCAAAAAGTACAGTAATTTTGCATGTATAAGGTGCACTGGATCATAAGGTGCGCATCCAGTTATTGACATTTCCCCAAACTCTGTCCATATATAAGGCGCACCGGACTATAAGGCGCACTTGTTTTTTTAAAGTGAGGATCTATGCACAGCAAAGTAACGAGTTAGTAACAGAATCTCGCAATCATGGGGTTTACTGTCAGGTGCTCAATTTGCAAACATTTTTCACGGATCGGTGCAGCCTTTAAACACAGCCCCAGGCCCTCATTGTGCCACGGGCCCTGGCACTCCCGGTGCCGGCTGCCGCAGCTGCCCACATGGCAATGGGGGCTGCCTGCCCAACTAGCACTTCTGGGTTGGCAAATTTCCAAACTTTGTCCATATATAAGGCACACCGGATTATAAGGTGCGCTTCCAGGTTTCAATCGAAATTTTAGTCTAAACAGTGCACCTTATAGACATGAAATTACTGTACTTGTGCCCTCTCAATTGTTTCCTATTCATGAAACCTCTTCCCCCTGGTTTTGATAGATTTTGTCATCTTTTTAAGGTGTGGATAGAAATTAGTGAAACCTTAAAATTCCCAGTGGAAAACACTAGGTGATCACTAGATAGATAGTATTTCAGGTTAATGGCTTTTGTTTTTTGTGAGAAATAGAAATCTTTTGTCTCTCAAAGTCTAAACTAATTGATTTCAAACAATTTATCAGACAGATCTTACAGCATTAGGGAAAAAAGAGAGTTTAAATATAATATTTGTTGGTAGTGCAGTTTTACATTCAGACAATCAAAAATTCTGAAGTAGAGCTGCTATGTTGTTCTTGCCTGTTTGCATTGATTTACGAAAAGCTATAAACATTAGTAATGAACTTTAAAGTGAACCACTTCTTGTCCCTTTGAAAATTTTTCTCTGATCTCTTGGTTCCTTATGGTAATTGAAAATCACAATAAAGACCTTGTAAAGCTGTGAGTCTCAGTGGAGGGGAGGCAGAGCAGTAGTGTCCAATGGTACATGTACCAGGAAAATATCAGGGCTTTATAAAGGTTACAGAAAACTGAAAGAAAAATTGTATTAGTGTAAAGTTAGTGTTGTAAGCATTTAATTTTTTTTTCTCTCCTTGAGTTGGAGGCAAATGATTGCCATCATGTTAAGGTGCTAACTAGCATACTGTGAAATCTGTGTGGGTTACTTTGTGAGTAGAGTCAGGCCTGAAGGGATGAAACATGGTGGAAACCACAGAAAGAATCTGTGAAACATCCTGTGGACTTCGTTAATATGTCCATAGGGTAACATTGTCGTGAAGCATGAGAAAAAAAAAAATTCTCTTTTCTGTAAGCAAGCTGATTTTCATGTTAGTTATTCACCACCTAGGATTTTACTTCCATAGTTTAAAAAAAAATCTTAGGTAGTTTTGCCTGACTTTCTGCTTTATGTCATTTTCAAATGACATAAATGGTAGTTCAATGGTAGTTAAATCTCTACAATACAGCAAGGATTACCATGAGGAATTATGAAAGAATGGAAGGTAGTAAAGAGAGAAAGAAATGTAACAAAAAATTGACTATAATTGACAAGCTGAAATGGAAGAATATGAATATATGGAGTACTTTTACTTTTGCTTTAAACTTCAAAATAACTGTGTGGGTTATCATGAAGCCTCCCAGTCACAAGATTCAAACCTCAACTACTAAAACAAACTTTGTGTAGGAAAGAGCTTTCTATTTTTACATGAAACCTCAGGCAATTTTTTTTCTAAATGAGAGCATATAGTGTGTGCAAATACATTTGTGAGGGTATTTTACATAGCCTGTTTTTGCTTTTAGATAATGGCTTTATTTTAAAGAAAAATGGTGACTCTTACAAAAAGGAGAAGAGGAGAGATGCATTAGCAGTCTCAGGGCTGCTTTCATAGGCCTGGAGAGATTCAGAAATGGAGAGCTGGAGTTTTTCATTGCAAGGTTTACCAAAGCTGAAATTGGATTTGAGAATAGTCGAAGGCTCCTAGTTTGAGATACTGAGAGTCTCTCTTGTGGCTATTCCTGAGCAACCTGTGTGCACTTGTGTATTTGATAATGTGTAAGAATCCCCATGTTCACTCTACAGAGGCAACCAGATCTCTAAGCTGTACTCAAAATGGAGTGGCTTTTTTGGCTAGAAAAATCCATGGTTGGATCAATTTAAAGAACTCTTAATTTATGCTTGATTTATTCACTTGAAAAAGAAAAAAATGGTAAATATGCAAGACCTTGATGTTCCTTGTTAAATGTGTTTCAGGAATTTGTTTTGGCTTTTGTTGGTTTTGTTTGGTTTTTTTTACAGAAAATATTGTTTTACTTTGAAACATATCTCAATATTGCCTTTATGAGCAAGTTAAAAAATGAAGGCACAAACACATTTTAATTTTAGGTCTAATTAGGTCTATTTTAGGTCTAATTTTAGGTCTATTTTGTTTGGCTATAAGGTAAATACTTTTCATCAGATAAAAAAACCTGAAAAAACTGCAAGGCTTATTTTGGGGTTTGGTGCTTTATATAGAACATGAAGACAACTCTAACAACAACCAAATTTGTTTTTATAGTATTAGAAGTATCAGTTGTGAAAGCTAAATAGTTCTGCCCTCCTCTCTCTCATCTCCAAGCGCAGAGAAAAGCATCTCTCCTCTGTCTTACTATGCCTTTGTTCCATTAACATGCTGGTATATATTCACTATGAAATGCCTCTTTTCAGCATAATTCTTGAAGCTTCATATTAATTTTTCTGTCTGTATAAAATTTTGGACTTACTATTATAAAAGACACAAACTGTTCTATTGTGAAGCTTGAAGTTCTCAAAGAGTTAAAGCAAGCAGCAGAATGTATGTTTTCTTTAATACAAGTTGACCTTTGCATGCAGTACACAGCTTTCCATTTTCCTTGAAATAAAAATATGTTATTTACTAGATACAGTGTATAAATAAATAAAATGAGACTTCAAATTATGTAAAATCTGACCATTTAAAATAAAATTACTACTTTCTCTTTTGTATTTCTGGCATAATTCAGTTTTAATGGTCATCTAAGCTGTAATGTCTCTGCTATGTATTTGGGCTGTTTTATAATACTAATGGGTTTTGTAATTTTTTTGTTACATGTCCAATGAAGGTAGTTTTTGTTTCTAAGCTAGAAGATCAAGAAAAAGAAGGCAAATCAGGATGGGTAGAGGTGCAGCTTCTTGCTGTTGCAATGGGAAACCTGGGAGAGCTTTCTACCGCCTGTCCAGAGTGTTTGTGAGATGGCTGGGTTGGCATGGGGTGGGAAGGTAGTTTATTCAGTAACTTCCCCACCTTTTTGAAGCTCTACTGTTGGAAAAGGTGAGGTTACTGGTGGAAATTCATTGGGAGAATGACAGAGAGCTACGAAGGCATACACAAAATTACCACCTAGACAATAGGAATTTTTAAATCAAGTATAAGCTATTTTTTTCTCCTTGCTTTAACCTGCTTTTAACCTATTATTACTTTCAGGGAGGCATGTCTTTTTGCACAAGTGTGAGTTATCAGTCTGATATTATGGATAAATTCTATAATAAATGTGGTATTTGAGGAAACAGCTCTAGAGTAAAAAACACAGTGAAGAAGGTAGTACTGAAGCAAGAGCTAATTAGAAATCAACCACACCCACTTTGGATGTGGGTGAAGTGATCCAAAATTTCAGAAATGGCATCTCATTTACTGACCTCCACTGAAAAATTCTTCCATTTTCCTGAGAACAAAAATGTAACTCCGGATCAGATTTTTCTCTTCCCTGTTTCCCTTCAACTCTCCAGAGAATATGGGCAGACTGAGTTGCTCCTCTAATTCAATTAGGTTAGCTTTGTGGGAGGAAGAAGTTATCTGCAAGCATGTGGAAAGCAAGGCAGTTCTTCACCTGGTTAAAGGAAAATATTCAATATTTTTTTTTAACTATCTGCAAGAAAACAGCAGCAAAAACAGCTTGCTGAGGGAGGGGGGTATCTCTGGGCCTTTTACCTTAATTCACTTACAGAAAGTCTTGAATTTTTAAAAACTGACTTAGGCTACTTTTTATATCAGGTGCTGCTGATTGAAGACGTGCTGTACAGATAAGCACTAAGGATTCTTTACTTTGTATGTTGTGTGCTTCTCTACTGTCTTCTAGAAACAGAAAATCCAATAAGGAATGAAGCCAAATGGCAGGAGAGGAAAGTGGAAATGGAGGCTTTAACAAACAATGAAAAGCAGCTCATAGTTTACACAATGAGTTTACAGCAAGGAAGAAGGAGATTGCGCTGAATCCGGGCTGTGCTAGCTGATTAACAAATGCTCCTCGGTGTTTAAAACAAACGAAATTGTCTGTGAGTGCAAATTCCAGATGAACTGTTTGATGAGCTTTCCACTTTGCTTAGAGATGAGGTTGTGGGAAAGAGTCCACTGAAGCTGCATCCAGTCTAAGAGCCTCCAGCACAGTTGTCTTATTTCTTTCCTATTATTTTTTATTTTGTTTTCATCTAGGATATGAGACAATGCTGGTTAGGTACTGTTTGATTTAATTACTGTCAAATATTCAGGTTCCATACCTGTAGTTACCAGTCTGCCTGTTTTTGCTGAAGCTTAACGGGTTGCATAATTTTGAGGAGGTTGCTGTGTGTGTTTCCAGTGGAGGCAGTTTCTTGTCCTACTGTAAAATTTAATTAACTAAAGTTTTGTAAACCATTAAAAGATATGCCACAAAATGCAGTTACAAAGAATAGATGTATATATTTCAAACTCTTCTTTGAATATAGGTATATAAGCATGATGACATCAAAACTGTACTGAAGACCTGCTTTATTCCTGTGCCTTGCTTGACTCTGATACTTGCTCTTCTAATTGTCTTCAATCAATGATTTTTTAAAATTTATTTTTTCCTGCAAAGACATCAAAACCACAGGGATGTGCCCAATGGAAGTAAAAGTGTCTTACTCTCAGCAACTTGCTGTAGGGGAGTAACAACTGTAACTCTGCCATGTTATTCAAGCTTTGCCCTCATGATTATTCGTCTCTGCATCAGTATGTTTGGTACAACTGCTAGACTGGAGCTAACCAAGCTTCCTAGGAAGCCCTGACAGTCCCCTTTGATGCGTGTGTAGTGTGGCCAGGGGTAGCCCAAACTCCAGAACATGTTTGAGTCCAGATGATGCTCTTGGTAATAGGATTTAGTTGTAGTCCTGTCCTGTGAGGAGCCGGAATTGGGCTCGATGATCCTTATGGATCCCTTCCAGCTTGAGATATTGTATGGTTTCACGTAACTCCTGGGTCAGGAATGCACTTTGGCATTCTTTTTGGAGGGAGGTGTTTGAACAGCTGGATTAGTTATGTGTGTAGAAGACCCTCAGTGACTCAGGTTCAAAGCAGGCTTGCACATTAACGGGCAGTGAATGCTGGCAGAATGGTGTGGTGCTGTTCTTGTGTGAACTGGGGTTCTGTTGCACAGATTTGTGTACTCTCTACCTTGTGCCTGTCCTGCCCAATAATTGCTTTCTGTGTGTCTGATGGCTGCATGCTTTACAGCTCTTCTGCCACTGAATAAGTGTCCAGATGATCTTTATACCGTCTCTACTCCAGAATCCTCTAAGATTTATGTGACTTTTAAAATTAGAATTTTTAAAATTATTAATCATTCTATCTACATGAAATCAGCTAATCAATAGGAGATGTTTGGTGATACTTGTCCCTTTTTGTTCCAATACTGATAGTTCTGGTAGGATATGCTGCAGGTAATATCTGCAGTAATTTCTAAAGCCCTCTTTCATCTAACTAAACATTTATCCTCAAGTTTCTCAGCATACCTGTCTTTGCTGCTAATGCCATCTCACTTGTTGAAACAAGCTTAATGATTGAAGTTAATGAACCATCTTGGTAGAGATTGGAAGCTAGAAATAAACTGAAGAACGAGGAAGACCTTTTCTATGCCCGGGAAATGTCTTAGCAGACCAGGAAGGGAGTTTTGGACAAAACTCATGGTTTCATGCATTATATAAATTTCAAGTGTCACCCTCTTTCCTTTGCTCATGGTGCTTTCACTTTGTGGGCACTCTCTCTTTTTCTAGATCAAAGCAACTTTATCTCCTAGATTGTGGCCTCTATAAACAAGCTACAGTTTGTCCTGCTTTAGCTGGTTCTAATTGCTGGTGATTTATGAGAGAAATGGTGTGAAACAACATAAATTTAATTTTTCTTCTCCATTAATTCAGATTTTCTAAGTATTTGGGCTTACTCCTGTGATTTCCCCCTCCCTCACAAGTTACTTTGAAAACCAGAGCTCTACTGGGTTGTTCTATTGTAGCCTTCAGTGTTTCCTTCTTTCTCTTCTAAGTAACTTTAAAAATTGTTTCAATTTAGAAAATAGGGGAAAAGATGCACTAAATGACAATTGTGTAACAAAGGCAAGTGTACAAAGTATCAGCAGCCTTTAACAGATAAAAGGAGAAAAAATCCACTCTGCACTCTGATTATTTGAAGTAGCTGCAATACTAAAACCAGTCCTGCAAAACACTCACGTGAATAATCCTTACTGTGGCAAGTAGTCCAACTGTCCTCAGCACTGGTGAAAGGCAGTGATCTGACAGCTTTGAGGAATGAAGTTCTTTTTCTGTTTTTATTAGCCGAGCAAGTTTCCCAATAAACATTGCCTGGTCAGCCTGCTTAAACCCCAATTTGGAGAGGGAGGGATAAGCTTTTTCTCAGGCTAACAGGCAGTTTGGTTCCCAAAGATTGCTAAATTCTTACTTGTATTTGGAGGCTGTCAATTAGCAACAAGTAAAGGGAGAGACTTTGCAGGAAATTGCAGCCCTAATCCACCAAACTTGCACCAGAGGACCACCTTGCTGCCCTCTGCAGATTCTGGAGAGGCCATGCCCAAAGCCTGTGCCTCCTGCCTGTGCCAGTGTTCCAAGGATGCTCACAGCCTCTGCATTAGTCCTGGGTAGCAACCTGTGCTCCTCTTCCATCTGTCCTGATTCCCTTGTCCACTTCCACTCACTCTCTTGCTCAGGCTGCTCTCTAGGAACGGCTTCCATCGAGCTTGAGACCCTTTTAACAGATGCTGGTGAAAAACCTGGTGGCTTTTTTTGTCCATACCTGTGTGCTTCCAGGCCTGCCCTAACCCAGTACTTAATCAAGACCAAGACCTGGTTGTACCAAGTGGGCAGACAACAGATAATCAGTACTATTGTGGTGTTTGTTTTCTAGACAAGGGTACTTGGAACTTCGGGACTTCCAGATCAGCGGACTCAAGATTTCTATCTTTCCACCAGAAGAACTATCAGCAGCGCAAGATGTAATCCAATTTGTGGACAGGCGTTGGGGCAAGTGAGATTCATGGTATGTGTCAGAGCTGTTTGAGCAGACATTTGTGGGAGAGCAGTGCAGCACTGGTGATTACACTACAGAATGTGGAATTGCCCAGCGTTTACCCAGAAGTTTCATCAGGTACCACCAGCACCAGCAGTTTGAAAGCTATAGCAGCAGTCCTGGTTGGCAGAAGGTGGCATATCAGCTGCTTGCACATGATCCAGTGCCATTTGGGAAAAAAACTTGAACTGCTTTCAGTAAAAAATATCATGATTTGGTCTACTCGGGATATGCTTCCAGTCAGAACAGTCGAAGCAGGCAGCTTTAGCACCTTCTGTGCAGGAGGCAGTAGGGCTGCATGAAACACGGCCTCCCTTGTACAGGAGTGATGTGTTCTCCAGGGTGTGTTTGTGGCAGCTGTTACTGGATTTTAACATCAGGTAGTGGACAAGGCATTGATCATTACTGAGACTGTGAACTGCACAAGGGTGCTTGCAGAAGCCAGAGCAAATCTGGAGGTTTTCTGGCACCTTGCTAGTCACCTTTTGTTCTATGTCAAAGCGCACTTCATTGAAAGAGAGGTACTGTCTGAAATGTTGCCTTTTCCGGTTGCGTGGCTGCTAAACATGTGGGTCTTGAGACGCTTAATACAGCTGGCATCTTCTGATGCGGCTTCAGCTGAAACAGACATGGGGGAGGGAAGACAGCCCTGCGTGGAAGCTCTTCCCGCTGGTACCGGGGCTGCAGAGGGGAGCTCCTCGGGGGCGCGCTGGCCCTGTTGGCCGGGCCCCACCATCGCGCCGAGCCCTCGGTGCCGGCCCGGGCGGAGGTCGGGCTGGCACCCGCCCGCCCTGGGCAACGGCAGCACCTTCTGTGGCCCCCGGCCCCGCTCGGGGGCCGCAGGGATCCCGCGGCCGTCGCTCCTCCCGGAGCCGCGGGCTCCCCCGGCGGGTCCCGCAGCCGCGCCGGAGGGCGGCGGTGCCGGGCGTGGGGCGCGGGGCTGGCGGCGGAGCGCGGGGGGTGCGGGGGCGGGGGGGTGTGCAGCTCTCGCTAGCGCTGCTTGTGGTCACAGCCAGGCAAGCTCACATCCCATCTGGATCACGCTCGCTCTCTCCCTTCTGCTTTCCTACCATAGAGTTGCGCTGGAAACAGAAGATAGAGGGAGTGTAGGAGCTCGCCATCTCCAAGCGATCTACATTGGGAAAAACATGGAGTCGGCTCCGGCAGCCCCCGATCCAGCAGCCAGTGAGCCGGGCAGCAGCGTCTCCGAGGCGGCCGCCGGCGCCAGGGACACCCCGGTGAACCTGGAGCCTGCCCGGAAAAGCGATGCGCCGGCTCCCGTCCGCAGGCAGAGCTACTCCAGCAGCAGCAGAGGTAGGGAGACTTGGGGAAGGGGGAGGGGGCCGGGGGAGTGGGATCGGGGGGTGGGTGGGAATAGGAAGAGGGGGGTAAGAGAGAAGGGGGAAATGCAGCAATTTAATCCCCTGGTTTATTGCTCGTGCTTGTTGAAGCCGCGCACGTAAAGAAGCCGAGCTTCTACCCCCTGCAAAACCTTGCAAACTTTTATAGCTTCTTTTAATTGCTGCAGGAGGAGGGACAAACGCAATGAAAATATTGAGCGGTGTTTGGTGCTGTCCTGTCTGTCTCGTTTATTGCCTGTGGTATCCGGATGGGTACTGTGCCCCTGAAATTACATAATTTTATAAATATATAAAGCAACAGCGGGAGTATTGGGATTCAAGGGAACAAACTTTTAAAGCTGCAGTGTCCTTCCTCCCCCCGCTTTTTTCTCCCCCTCGTCTGTCTCCTTTTGACAGTTTCTCAACTGGTGTGCTGTGGCTTGTTGTGAATGGGGGATCTGTGATTAAACAGGAGATTTGCGGTCTGCGAGTGACTTATTCACTCTGTCGTGCGCTGTTTCCCCTTAATTCATTTAAGCGTATCTTAAAAATTATTTCATCGCGGAGTGGATGACCTGGTAGCTGCTGTTGTTGTAGGTGCACAACTTCGCAGAGGGTCTCCGTGTGCCCGAGGATTCTCTTACTGCTCCTCGCCGGCCCCCGAATAAAGCGCTGCAAACAAACGGGTCCCCCTTTTCTGCCCCCAGCTGTCAAAGCCCTCCTGCCTCAGGTTGCGTCTCGGAGTCGTGCGGGTCAGCTCGGGCCGGCTGAAGTTTGGCGTCAGCCGCGCTAGCGCCGGGCCGCGGGGGAGCGGTGCGGGGCCGTGCGGGGCCGTGCGGGGCCGTGCGGGGCCGGCTGCTCCCGCCGCGGCACGGACACGGGCCCAGCTTCAAACGCCGCCGGAGTTTGCCGAGACGTGCGATAAGGGAGGAGGCTGCGGCTTTAATTACTTGTAAATAATTTATGAAGCGTTGCTTCTGCAAGAGGGGGGAGCGCGCTAAAGAGGCTTCGCTCGGTAAAATCCCTCGGTGATGGGTAAAAATGAATTAAATAACGCCATGTATTGAAAGAAATGACGGGCGGAGAAAAGTACGTGCCCGGCGGGAGCGCAGCCCCCTTGGCAGCGATGCCCGGCCGCCGGCGGTGGGGAGACGGTCTCTCCTCGGACGGAGGGGGTTTGAGTTGTAGATTGGAATATGGCTGATCATGTGCTGGCTTGTGTTTTACAGTATTTTTCCCCTTTTGGCCACACCCCCCCTTCCTAAGCTGCTTCCCACTCAGGGAATCCGCGTACAGTAAAAGCCATCGAGATGTCACACGCCGAAACATTTAATTAGAGACGATTTGCGAGCAGGGAGCGCGCCGTTCGGCGGATGCCGAGGCGAGGAGGTGCGGGCTCGGCCGGAGGAGGCCGGGTGGCCACGGGCGTGTGCGCAGGGAGCGTTTGGCTGCGCGGGGTATATTTAGAGCTTGCGAGAGTGGATTTGGAATGCAAGCGCCTTATGTAACGAGGTTAATCAGAAACACTGGAGAAAATTTCCTTAATTTGTCGGGGAGTTTTCTGGATGTTTGCGGAGCCGGCCGTAGTTGGTGGGTGTTACACAACGCCCCCCCTCCCGCCTCGGCGGCGCAGGCAGATGGTGCTGCCGGGGAGCGGGGCCGGCGGCAGGGAGCCAGCAGCCGGCCACGCCGCCTTTGGGGAGGGGGGCAACTTTGGGATCCCATCAATTATGTAACACTCGGCTGTCGCTTCTGTATGGATGCGAAAATGAGAGGGGGGTGCTGGGAAGCCTGGGCAGCTCCGGCGATGAGGGTGTTTTCTCGGCGGTCCCGAATTATTTAGGCTCTGCTACTGCTAACCTGCTGACCCACATGTCCTTCCTCTCCCGGGCCTCGCTGGGGAAGGGGAAGGAGCAGGGGGCCAAGCACTCCAGGCACACGCCGCCACTCGCCCGGGCTCCCAGTCGCCGCACGCAGGCAGGCACTGCGTTATGTAACAGTCTGAGTGGGAAAGCGAAGGTCAGTGATGGAGGCATCCCCGGCAACACAATGGCCAAAGCCCTCCGCGCTGGGGCTTTGCAGGCTGTAAAGCGAAATAAAGCCCGCGGCAATAATTGGCGTGTGGTTTGGAAGGGCTTGGGAAGGGAGAGGGGAGAAGGAAAAGGAGAGTGGCAGGGTTTTGCGCGGGGTGGGGGGGGGGGGGGAATGTTTGGGTTTTTTCGGATGATGTAATGGAGTTGGCAGAAAATACAAGTCTACTCCTAGAGTGCAAACAGTAAGAGAATTGTAGCTGGCTTTCTGTGCTAATGTTGCATAAATTAGTGTATTGGAAGTAAATTGACCTATACAATACACACCAGCTGATTGTGCCTTTCTAATAGTTAAGAGTTGGAGATACAGAACCACCGAGGAAAACATGACAATGACAACATTTTGGTTTCCTTGAAGTCAGGAGTTGATGGATGGATTAGATGTTAGGGGTCCCTGTAGACTTGTAGGTTTGTGGTTTTGTTTTTGTGGGGATTTTTGTTGTTTTGTTTGATTTTTTTTTTTTTTTTTTTTTTTTTTTTTTTTTTTTTTTAGCTATCCAAATATCACTTGATTTCTCGCCTTTTTTTTTTGTTTTTAATGGAGTCCTTTACATCTTATGGTAACAATGTGACCTTAATGTGTGACTAATATAGGTGAAATTATTTTTAGAACTGTTACCTTAGAAGCTCATATGTTCAGCTGTCTATTGAGTTCAAAAATTTACTTCTTTGTAAGTAAATTCATCTGCCATGTGTTGTAAGCAGGCAGCTCTGGACTCTCATGTGAGCTGTGTGGAAGATAGATGCAAACATAGATATTTAGGTGTATTTACACATCTCTGTAACTGTATAAATCCTTTTTTTGACTCGGCAAATGCTACAGATACTTGTTTCATTTTCTTAATTTTTATAGCTGCACACACTGCAAAGCTGCTTTGACACATCTGGGTTTGTAGTAACCAGTGTACATAAGGAATGAAGAAAACAAAATTAAAGAGAGGACTGTTGATGGAGAAGTGGAGAAAGTTTGCTGTGGAATAAATTCTTAAGCGAAGCTTTATTTATTATAATATTATCTTTTCAAAATACTTTATTGCTTGATATGCAACCCTGTCTGTACCGCCAGATCCTTACATAACTGGGTTTTTATTTTGCAGAGGTTATGCTGGTTTTGTGTAGAATACTTGAAGTAACATAAGAAAACGTAAATTCTGAGTTACCAAAAGCACTTTACTAATGGAGAGTTATGTGATATATTTAGTATATGGGGGCATGCATGCATACTTGCATGCTTCAAAAAATTCTCAGAGTCTGATATTGAAATGGATTGTTAGGAAATTGTCACCATGCTGGAAAAAGCAGGAAAGGGATAAAAAGCTTATTTCCCCCCCTGAGGGCTGTTTTTACTGCTGACAGTAGTTAAAATTTTCTGAAGACCACTCACTGACCAGCAGGTTGAATTTCAGTCTGAGTGTGTATGTGTGTGTGTTCTGCAACAAGGGTTTGCGGTTTGCCATGCTTGGTAGAAGGAATGCTTCCCTCACCAGCTCTGGCCCTGGACTGTCACTTTTATTGACATTTATTCCACTTTGCAGGCTTTGACCTCCATGGAGTTTTACCCATGCTGAGGTCTAAGGCTTAATATTCTATTAGTCCCCCTAGAAGCAGTTGTAATTTAATAAACTCTATTTTAGCAACGAAGTACTGTCACATTAAAAAGCAAAGTACATAAAAAGCTTGAAAATCTGCTGAAAAATGCTTAGTTTGTTTGGAACTGAGCTCTTGGTTTCAGAGGTAAGTCAAGAGAGGATGTCTTGCTGAAAAATATTTAAGACGGCCCTTACGTGATTGGATGATGCTATCTGCAAATATTTTTACCATGCTTAATATTTCATAATTGAAAACTGCAGCTGTGTAGGTATTGTTCTTCTTTTTTTGCTGTTGAGGTTCTGAGCGTATTTGCTGTTTTCCAGAACCATTTGGAATTTTTTATCGTGTCATCTATTTATCCTGATCCTGTCTCTACTAGTAAATTGTGGCATGTTGCTTTTGTGCTTTTTTAAAAATTTGGATGATGCTCCCCTAGTAGGGATATAACATCATTAATAGTGTCAACAATAGGTTTTTGGTGTTCTTTTCTTTAGATAGTCTTTTTTCTTCCCCCTAGATTATATCAATTTCTGGATGTAGATTATTCTAAGAACATAGCCACAATACAAAATTTTGTGTATTGTTTTCAGGAGGACTCTTTGAATTTTGTAAATTTGATGCTTTTTGTGCATTTTTCGAGTTGTCTTTGTCATCATTGAGGACTATTCTGCATACCCCACTGATTTAGCCCTATTTTGGTAGATGATATGTGCTTTGAATCCTTTAAAGTACAGCATTGTTTTAAACGTTTGTAGCATAGGAGCAATAATAGCAGCAGTATGTTGTTCTCCTAGGAACAATGCAGTTCCCTTATTTCAATAAACTGTAACCTATTCTCTTATTTTATTTGCTTGAGAAACATCTCAAGAGCCCATAAACCAGTATGTAAATACTGTTATCATTCAACCAAATGCTGTAATTTTACTAAATAAAGAACATAGTTTGTAATGGAGATTAATGGGCTGTGTGACAATTTCAGTTTTGGGTATAGCACTGCATCTGAATGGAAAGGGCAATTTCAGCTTTGAGAGATTGTCTTTTTTTTTTCCTTTTTTTTTTGCTCCTGATATTTGTTTTTAAGCCACAAAAATATGTGTTGGGGAAAATCTCAAATGACTCAGTCGATTTTGTTGGATTTAGTCTGAGAGCTATTCCAGTGAAAAGGGGAAAATACCAACCTTTTAAACGTTTTAAATCACTGTGATATCTGTACCACTTTTGAAATTCATTTGTGAATAGGTGATCCATTCTTCACTGAAATATTTTTAAGGGTGTGTTTTCAGCGACAGGCAAGTATAGGAACAAACATTTAAAAATGAAAAAAAAAAAATAATTTCAGAGTATATCTCAATGCACTGGCAAGTGTGGGTGCTGTGCAGCTTCAGGATTGTTTCCAGGCTCTGTGCCTCTCGCTGCTGCTCGGGGAGCAAAGGGGCTGCAGTGCAGCTGCTGTCACACAGCTGTAGAAGCCAGGGAAAGGGAATGCTGGGCCCAGGTAGTTTACAGGAACTGTCAAAACACAACAATTCACTTGACTCAGGGCCTTCCATTCCCGTGCTGCAAGGCAGTTTTCACCCCCTCAGCTGTCTGTCCATCCTGGACATTATGCTAAGAGGCTGCCTGTCATCTCAGGGCCTCTGGGTGAGGTGCTGGACTGGGGAGCAGTATCTGCTTCTCAAGAAAAATGGATTTTTTTCTCTGTCACACTTCTACCTGCACCTGAACTTGCTGTGGACATAGTTTTCTGTGGCTTTGGCAGAAGAGGAAGTTCTGGTGGGTAAAGTGTTGAAGAAACTTCCTGAGTGTATGGAAGCATCCTTCAAATGCAGCTTTCTGCTGTCTTGTTTTCCTTGACAATTTTTTCCAAGTATCTTGTGTTTCACCTATTGCTGAGGCTGTCTTTGTAGCTCGGACAATCACTTCTGGAAATGTTCTTTACAGAGCTGTTGATTTTATGTATACTCACAGCTGGCAGATAGGTCATACATCCTTACCTGCAAAGATTCTTACAGATATATAGAGAAGGGCTCTGCAGGGCAGAGTCTGAATCCCCTAATGTCACTAGGTTCATGTTGTACATTTGGTGTCATAAACAGACCACACTTCTGTTAAAATTTTTTTTTTGGTCCTAGTATTCTGATAGGAGGCTCCTCTACAGCTTTGTTGTCTGATGATTAAAAACCTTCTTTTCACTTATGAGTACCTGTGCTCATGATCAGTTAGCTCACTTGCTCCTTTAAATGTTTTCTGTAAAACCTCCTTGGACTGAAAATGAGGAAGAGCCTGGTATTTTATTTTGTGATAGCTGAACCAACAGTGAGCTGCATTCTCTCTGACTCACAATTTAGCACTTCAGCATATCTGTTGTAGACGGTCTGTGCTGATGGAAATATGAGAGCAACTTGGGCTGCGTGTCATGAGGAGTTAATGATCTAATTTCTTGAATGTAAAGGTTGTGAATTTTTCTTCCTACCAGTGTCTGAAGTCTCATCTAGTAGGTTTCATTCTTAGCTACAACTGAGCTCTTCAGAGACTAAGTGTTTTGGGGTGTGTGTTTTCATGAAGAAATGGTGGGGCTTATTTTAGAGTGTTCAATCTTATAGTTTAGCCTCATTGCACTGCTCATTTGGAAGGATCCCCAGGTGTTTTAAAGACTATTGGGAACTATTTTGCTTATTACTGAAATCGAGCCATTTCTTGTGTGGAATCTGACAGCTGTTTAATGGTGCTCAGCCATGCTAAGCAGATCAGAACGGAAAGTGAAGAATACCATACCTGATTGAAACACTCAGAGGGATTTTGGATACAGATAATATAATTATCTGCATTGGAATTGGGTCAAACAGCTCTATTCCTGTAGAAAATTACTAGATATTTTCAGTGGCAGTGTATGGTCAAGAAATTGGTTTGAAAATACCTTCCTGAAAATTATACCCCCAGCAGTGAGATAATTGAAGATCCTGCTGCTTACCCTATTGTGATCACCAGTTGCAGAATGATCAATGTTTTTAGGTGTTTCTGGATGTATTAATTGTTTGGTGCCATGCTGGTGTATGAAATCTTATAAACCAGGGCAGATGCCTGGGATGTTGCAGGTTTTGCTTTCGTAAAGCAAATTTCTTTATTGATGAATTCCTTAAATAGTGAGTTGCTGTCCGTGAAATGGGCTTGTATTTACAGAGATTTTAAAAATGGTTCTGGGGTATCTCTTGACACTAAGCCAGCAGGGAATGGGGGAGGTAAGTGTCAAGCCTTGTCTTGTGAGGATATTGATGACTGTGAAGAAAATACAACTCTTTTCCAGTTATCTTCAATTTCACTTCCCATGTAATCTAGCAGAACAGAGTATAAACAGAAGATCTGCAAAGGAACAGAAGTCAAAATTCATGACAACTGAATGTACAGAAATGTCCTAGTAATAATGACCAACTGCAGAGTCATTCATTTGTAATTTAATCTAATAATTTCCATGCACTTCTAAAGGAACACACTATGAAGCTGGCAACTTCTGAGAAATTGCTGCCGTGTTACAAACAGTGTTTGAGCTGGCATTATAACAGCATGATAGATTGTGAGATGGAGAACAAAGTTAGTGTGAAAACTGAGCTGAGAGAAATTGCCAGCAGAATATAAGAAAGCAGAGTTGGACTGTGATAACCTCCCTTGTAGAATCAAATTAAACTATTTTTAAAGGCTTTGTTGATTTTTAGTTTGTAGTTGTACTATGTATTTACTTCACATGGGTGCAGGAGATTAATCAGGCAGGTGTAGTGATCATGAGATGAAAACTGTGATGCTGCTGTTCTTTTTCATGTTTCATTTCATACAGGCTGTGGGGTATTTACAGCATTAATTAGCAATATATCTGTGTGCTTTAGTTCTGCAACTGTTCAAATGTATTGAAAGTATTTAATATGTAGAGGCAGGGGAAATTATAACTTCTAGAAGAAGGATGGACAACAAAGCCCCTCTCCCCTTTTTTTCCTTTAATTTTTTTTTTTTTTTTAAGTTATACACTTACAAATATATTTTAAAATAGCATGCTTGTCCAAAGAGGTGGTTTGTGCGAAGAGTTGGGAGTATCTGGCCAGGAACTCTGCAGCTAATTTTGACAATATGGCTGAAAGAAGATAGAAGGAAAAAAAAAATCAAACCCCAGAGGCAGACCATATAGCAAAGTGCTGTTGGGTGTACATGCAATAGCATTGCCAGCTCCTTACCTGTAAGAGAGGAGTTTGTTCCATGGCTATGTAGAAGTGTATGCCATGCATTTCTGAAATAAATATGTATGTAAAACTATAGACCCCATGGAGAAGATTTAAATTGTGTATTAGTAGGGCTTGGCCTGGCTGTTTTGGCACTGAAGCAAGGTCTGTTAGATGCAGTCAAGGATAAAACCAAGGCCAAGACTTGTGAAATACTCATTATAGGGTTTATTTTATTCCTGTAGTGGAATTACAAGAATACTTTCAAGCAGGGTTTCCCTTCAAATGTAAGGCTAGGAAACCTTCTTATGAACGAATAGTGACTTTGCCAAAGTCTGTACCAAATGGAAATCGGAGGCCTCTGCTGCATTACATCTCTTAACTAAGGGCAGAAAGGTAAGGTTTAAACTATTTCTTTATAAGAAGTCTTGAAATTTGATAAGACAGGCTAAAGTATAGCTTTTGCTAATACTTTACTTGAACTAAAAAAAGCCCCTGTCAGCATAAAGCATCTCCTAAATCCTGTGTATATTAAAAAATAAAATAAAATGAAGCCAATCTCAAAGGAAACTAGGACATATCAAAAACCTTTCTCTGCATCCTGCTTCATTTGTGTAATCTTCAAGGGGAGATTTTTACTAATTTGTGATATCATTATAGAAGTTAGGAAAGGGTCCTTTACTGCCTGGGTTGTTAGAAAGGCCTTTTAAAAATTGTAATGAACCGTTGACATCTTCTGTGGAGTCACAGTGCTTCTGAGATAATACAAAAGCAACTCTTTCCAGGAGTGATACTTGGAAGAATCATGGACAAAGCAATGTATAGTGGTGATGTACTTTCAATCCCATAATAATCTTGCCAATCCATCAATAGCCAGACACACTTTCCACTTTGAGTGTCTTTAAAAAACCAAACCTCTGAGTTGTTTCTAGAGATTTCATTTCCACTCAACACTCTTAATGTTCGTGATTTTATGCTGGAATCAGGTGTATTTTGAAGAAGTGATCTGATTTTCATGCGTATAATCTGCCAGAGATCAGTTTAGGTCAATCACATGTTGGCAGCATAAAAGCCACCCCGGACTATTAGAAGTGTTCTGCTCTACTGGCAGAAAACTGGATCCTGTGGCAGTTCAGGTGTGTGTTTAATACTAAGCCTTGTGGATGATTCTGTTGATGTCAGTGATAGTGCTCCAGTGCAGGGTAAAACTAGACCTGCATGTGTAGTAAAGATCAAGAGAGAACTGCGTATAATCAACAACTGCACTGCAAAATGGTTTAAGAAAAATAAGAACTTTTGGCACCAATGAAAGTGACTCTGGGTAAAAGATGAATTAACTGTAGTTTTTACAGATAGGGCTGAGTGAGTAGTTGAAATTATTTTGGCAGATATGTTGTTACTCTGCTATTATTATGTGCCTTTATTGCTGGAGAAGAATTTGTATCCCTACTTCAGAACAGCTGTTAGGAAATGAGCAAGAATTTCCTCAGGTGCAGAACCTGAGTTGCACTTGTCTGTTTCTATACATGGAGTGTATTTCCTAAGTTTACTAATGGTTTTAATTTGTAGCCACTGACTTCTTAGCTCTATTCTTATAACAATCAAAAAGTCTTTTGTTTTGTTGTGGTAAAAATGAAGGGGAAGGTAACTGATTGTAGAGATTTGGCTTCAGAGAATTTAATAAGCTGGCTGTTGAGGTGGCCTGCCTTACTGGCATTTTTCTCGCTCTGTATTGGCTGCCTCTAACATGGTTTGATCATAACTGAATTATTTTCCTGTTTTGTTTCTTTTTTTTCCCCATGAGTAAATCACACTATACCACTTGGCCTCCTTTTAGAGATACACAGTTCTAGTTCATGAGAAATTGCAGTTGTTAATTTTTTGGATAATAAAACCCCACTGAAATTACCAGGCCAGGTCACCAGTATCCCAGAGATGCTTTAGTGTGACATGCAGTGCAGTATCTAAAGGCTATGCCAAAGAACAAGGGAAGACATTTTAATTTTTCTTCCTTCCAAAATTCAAGCTAGTCACTAACTTTCCTCAGCAGTGCTCAAGGCAGTCTGTGACTAAAATCTTTGGTTTCAGTTCTCTGAAGAATGCTCCCCATACAACATTTACCTTAGAGAGGATAAGCACAAAGGCTCCTGGATGAAGGCAGGATTAGCAGAGCAGCTAGGTTTACGGATAACCACGGGCTTCCATTTAGCAAGCTGCATTTGGCCTCAGTGTTGGATTTCCACTGTTCCCAAGTCCACCTTCCTGTTGTTTTCAGCCCAGTTTAGGGACTGTGGAAACAGCTTGTCGTAGGTCTGTGTAATTGTCAAGTCTCCTCAGAATTTCTTCCACGTATCCTTTGTTTTCTTTGCCACAGCAGAGGTTCAAAGCAGAATGTCTTTAGGGATTTGAGAGAAAATTATCCAAATGGCAAGGTGGGGACTCATGCCAATACACTGAAAATATTTTGTTGCATTGCTTTTCTCTGCACACAGCAGAACACTGGAAGCAAACTTGGCTCTGAAAAGGCAGCAATAGAAAATGTGAAAACAACCCCAGAAAGGAAGTAAATGAAGCCAAAGGGGGAAGAGGGTAGTTTTGGGTAATGAACAGTAAAAGAAAGATGTGGAACTTAAGGAAGAAGTGTAATGAAAGGGCACAAAAGAAAGATGACTGATTTGGAGAATGGCCTGGAAAAAACCCCCAAACATTTGCAAAAGGACTGGAGTAGTGAGGGAACCTACAGTGTCTGCTGAGGGGAGAGGAAATTACTGCCTTATTTCCTCTGTACAATTAATATGGTCTTATTCTGTGATCTTGTCTTTGCTGTGGAATGCAATAAAATGTGTTTTAGTGCATGGTGTGGTCTCAAACAGTTGCCTCATATTTGCTTCAGTGCCCTATTGCTTCCAATGAGCTCTAAATTTTTTTGCCATAGATTTTGTGCTAATGAGTTATATGAATTATTTGTCTTATCTCGGGCCTGTGAAATTAGAAGCCCTTTTCCACAGTGTGTTAAGCAGATTAAAATTAAAGCCTGGTCCAGCAACAGTGCAAATATTTGGGAAAGAAAAAGAGTTGTGAACTACCAGTGGGGTGCTGTGAGGACTCTTTATGAAGCAAACACTTCTTGTCACCTAAATGGTGAGGTGGTAAGTTCCAAGCTTCTCTTGAAAAGGTTTATACTGTTTCCCCTGGTGCCTTAATTGGGGGGAAGAGTTTGAGATTGGTAGTTTCTACTGAGATACGTGTTGTTGTTGTTGTCATTTGATGTTAACTTGTGATGCATCTCTGAAGAAAATTTGATAAAAAATAGATGAATGTCTGTGGTAGGGGGTAAGCAGTATTCCTTCTTTTGGTGAAGTTCTTGAGTGTTGTATTTTTCAGCATACTTTGACCAGATTAGCATAGAGAAACTTGGTTTTAGTCTGTGTCAGTGTCTGATTTTTGCAACCACATTTAGATGTAAATGTAAACAGTTGCAGTTCTTGTGTAATCCTGATATCTCTATATGATGTTTCTCCATAAAAGTAAATACTTCTACATTGTTTTCCCAATGTTTTTCAAGTAATGTTTTAGATGTAATCATTGCTCTTGATTTGCAACTTTTTTTTTTTTTTTAATATATTTTTCCTGTGTGTTTTTAGCAGATAGACTTAAAACTGCTGGACCTTACTGAGGGACAAGTTTTACAGACACAAACCAAGGACCTATAGTGAATAATTAAGCTATATTAATTTTTAATGCATTAAAGATTTTTAATACCTTTAAGGTAATTTAAATTTAGAACATACTTTAGATTTAAATCATATGAAGCTGTTCTGCATTGCTTCCACCAGACTTTATTAAGGACTAAGCACTCGCCAACTTTTAGAGATTACACTTTTATTTGTAATTTGTCTTCTGATATGCAGTTAATAGCAATATGGCTGTCAGTTTTGCAAAATCAGGTAGGCTTCTAATCTGTAGGCACATTCCTAATACATGTAAAAACACTTTATTCAAGGCATTGCTATAATAATTAGCCTCTTTACATTTTCCTTAAAGACAGTTTAGAGGAAAGATTCCTTCCAATGACACCAATTTGGTTATTAATTTGTTTCCTATTGCTGTTTGAGTGTTCTCATCAGTATTCCAATTGGGAGGGTATCCATTCCTTCACATTTGAGTCAAACCTCACATGGTGAGACTGGAAGGATGTAGTGCAGGTGTGATGATCTTTTTTGACTGTCCCATTTGTTCACCTGGATCCAGCTGTCCCAGAGTTGCTGTGCTCAGTATGGTGGGACAGGGGTCTGAAATGTCCATACTTTATATTCTTTTGCGCTACAAGAGGTTAAATCAGTTTGTTGTCTCTGATGAGAGTTCTCACTGTGGCCATTGAGTTACCGAGAGGGAATTGTCTTGTAGGAGAGCGCAAAAGCAAGAACCACAAACTGTTTGAATTCCTTGCCATCAGTGTCTCCTGTGGTTCTGTCTGCCTCGTCAAATCCATACCTAGAAACTGAAAGGGATGATTGGGCTTTAAAACCTCCCTTTCTCTGGAACTCTCTTCCCTGTTGGACACAGCTGCACTCCCCTTGTGTGCAGTGTACATGTGGTGACCACAGCAGCGCTTGGGGACCACAGGGTGTTGGGAAGGCTCTGCTTTGGTGGCCACATCTGACGTTACTGCAGGTTCTGAGCTTGCAATGTGAGTATTGGTTCCACATAAGTTGGTATCATTAACTATAAAAGACTGTTTAATATGAACTGGAGTTTCAGATCCAAGATGTGAAAAGAATTGAAATGCAGTGTGTTATGTAACTTTAAGTTGCTAATACGCGGTTGTGTTACAGAGAAGGATTAAGGGCAAATTTTTTCCAAAGGCACTTTCAGGAACTGGAGGTATCCAAAATATTATTAGTCATCCTTTCAGCTTTTTATTAGCAGTATCTTGCTGAGACAGGTGATTGTTAAAATGGTAAAGGAAGTCTGGTTAGTTCCAGTCTGAGGTTGTATTTAAGTGAACTTTTTCCTGCAAAGGGGAAATGGATCACTGCTGTGGTCTTTAGCCAGGGAAACAAACCTGAGATCTGCTTTACAGTTCATGTGTTCAGCACTGGAGAAACCTGTGTTTGATAAAACTGGGAGTAAAAAGGAGGTTTGTGTACCCTTCAGAAGCTGGAGAAGAGATGGGATCTTGGCTGTCAGTGGGAATGGACTCATATCAACCTCCAAAGCAAGTTACCATGACTGAATATTGCACTGTGCATGGCTTACCTCACGTTTCAAACACAGACCAAATTCAGCAATAGGTTTGAGATGGAACTAAGCTTCCAGAAATCAGCAAATATCAACAAAACCCCTCCAATCTTAATATGAGGAGCTTTAATGGAGGCATTATGCAAATCCTGTTAATAATGTAATGACTGTCCATTAATTCTCATTGCTGTTATGTCAGTTGATTTTCAGCTACGTCATCCATCATCAATTTGTCAAGTCTAGTGAAGACTCTTTTTATATTCAGATACTGAAAAATGTTTTTGGTTTCTGTTGGTTCTCCAATTTTTGCATCTTTCTGGAGATGACTGATGTCTGAATAAAAATTCCCATTTTAGCAGTAGAAATATCTCTTGAAGTTCTTTTTCTTTACTTCCTCAATATCTACATGTTGTCCTTTTGAAGTAGGTTGTACTGCATCCCAAGTGATTAGGTAAGCTTCTGGTCTCCTTGCTGTTTGAATCTTGTAATGCATGTGTTACCAAAACATTGTGTTAGATATGCAGCAAAATAACATTGATTTCTTTCCTTCTTTTCTGTATGGTGGAAAGAAGCAGAAGAAATTTTACTCTTAGCATTAATCACACCCAGATGGGGGTAATTTTTCTAATACAATAATTTCTAAAAATGTTCTATATTTATTCAAACAGTTTGTTTCAGCTTTCATTTCTGAGCTGAGCAGGTTTCTAAAGAGATCTTTTTCCAACATGAAGATGGTGGGAGCTGGTGGATATTAAAATTTAAGTAAAATATTTATAGTCCTGGAAGAAAGGTGGATCATCAAGAAAAGAAAACGAACACTGATTATGATAATGACGTGTGCTGTATTTGCTTTTGTGGAACTGTTGTAAAAATTTATCTCCCCTTACGGGTCTGTGTCACTTTGAAACTCTTAGCCATTTTTATAAATAAGATCTGTAAACTTTTCTGTATTTTAGATTGAGTGCTAGTCCGGAAGATTGAAGTGCCCAGGTAGGTACTTCCTTCCTCTTAGGATGGGTCACAGTATAATTCAGAAACTGGAACTATCCAAAACATTTGTTAAGTCATCCTTTCAGCTTTTTATTATCTCAGTAGAATTAACTAGCTAAATTAAGATATGAAGGTTCCATTCAAAGCATTTAACAAGTAATTCTAAAAGAGCAAAAGAAGGTTTCAGGTAACAGCAAATGCAGTGATATCCCATTAGTAGAGATCATCTTCCAGGCTGATTTTTTTTTGTTTTTTTAAGTTGACAAAGTTATAAAAAATGATGAATTGTTGGTATCAAAATTTAGTGACCAATTTATAGAGACAAGATGATGTTTTCCTTTCAGAAAATGGATGTGGTGAACAACTGGAGCAGATGCTGGTCTGCTCATAAATTGCTAAATGGATGCATTGGAGTACTCCTTCTGAAAGATGAATAGCCAGGAAAGAGTTAGAGGAAGTGTTGATTTTTGTCTTAGTGAGATAAGTACTGACAATCAAATGAATAAAAATAATGTTCCAGTAGCTTACTATTTTACTGACTGGTATGCTCTTTTGTGTTGAAAGTGTAATGGAATTGAGGTCTCCCTCCACTGAGAATTAATAAGCTGTGTTACATTTGCTGTGTGTTGGAGGAACTTTGACTATTTTGCTTTTTCTTTTCTGTGCTGCTAAGCCCTCTCAGTCTCTTGCCTGTAGGTATTTCTCACTTATTTATTTCTTATATGTCTTATTCCTCATTTACAGCCAGTGTTTTTCATGGTGAGTAAACTTTGTGATAGTTCAATGAAATTTAGCTTTGCTCATCTCTGTCCCAACAACCTTCCTTCTGGCTAGACAAAATTAAGTACCAGTCTCTTTGAAGACATTTTTGTGTACAGATTTTTTTCAAGTAACTTTAACTGATTGCTGAAAATGTCTAAGACTATGGGCTGGCAGTACTCACTGCCAATTCTGAATATTAAAGAGACACTATCTAGTGTTTCCTAGGAAAAGTCCCTATTAAAACAAGTGCTCTGGTGAAGGGAGCTGCTAGCCCAGCCACGCTTTGAGGAACTATCACAAGAGGGGTTTTTTTGCCATGAGGATGGTTACCAATGTTTTTATTTTGCTTGTATTCTCTTTATAAGACTTAGCCTGAAGGAAAGGAATGTTTTTTGTGAAATGCTCTGTAACTTAATTGCTTAGGCTAGATGAGAGCAGACCGCAGAGCCCCACAGATGCAGTGTATGTGAATGGGCTCTGCACACTGGAAGTGGCAACAAACATATGCAGGGGTTTCAGTGGCTCTTGGAATGTTTCCTGAACAACCCTTTACTTTTAAATCAGTTTGTGTAGAGTTTGCAAAAATTAAAAGTGGTGCTGGAATTTTTGTTCGCTTTTGCCTTGGTGATGCTGGATATGTGATCAGCCATGTAATGTAATTAACACAAAACAATGAGTCTTATCAAATAAGCAGAATGAAATCTGTGGGCTCCTACAGGCAAAAACACAGTATTCATAAAATTAGTTGCTGAAGGAGCGGCCCTGATGCTGTTGTAATTGATATACTACACAGTTAAACCAATGGCATTGCAATGTACTTCAGGACATTCTGAAGTGGGAATACTTTGGTCATTACTTTTTCTTTCACTTTAAATGATGAGGTAATAGCTATAACTAAAAAAACAACGTAGGCGCTATTTCTTCCCTACTGTTCCTTCTGATATGTGGAATTTGTAACTTCTGTGGCATGTAGGGCTGCCAGTGTCTAGCCTGAAATGTAAAGAGTTATTTTCTCCAAGAGTGATTAACATTCTTCTGTTTAGATTTGACAAGTAAGAGAGGGTATATTCTGCTGCCTACATCAGATTTCCTCATGATCTTTACATGGAGGTTCAGTGTATGCCAATGACCCTAAAGAGATATGGCAGAAATTAGGAAAAATCCTAGTGTGGTATCCTGAGTGGGGCTTGTCTCTGAAAGCATAAATCCTGAAGACTATGTGGAAGCTACTCTTTGGGCTGAGGAAAGAAGTATGAAAATATTGTTTGTGTCATAGCTGATGAATGGGCAAACCAAAAAACCTGCATGGGCAAACCAAAAAACCTGCATAATATAGAATGGAAAAGAGCAGAAGATAAGAGAAACCTCCTCTGAGAGGCTTCTGATATCTGGAAACCAAATAAATGAGTAATGTTTTGAACTTGCTTCAAGTAGAGTAATTTCATGCCTATAAGGTGCACCAGATTATAAGGCGCACTTTTTTTTTTGCAGCGAGGATCCGTGCGCAACAAAGTAACGAATTAGTAATGGAATCGCGCAATCGCGGGGTTTACTGGCAGGTGCTCAATTTGCAAACATTTTTCATGGATTGGTGTGGTCTTTAAACGCAGCCCCAGGTGCCCTCCCTGTGCCGTGTGCCCGGGCGCTCCCACCTACCCTCAGCACTGGCTGGCATGGCTCGTGCGGCTGCCGCGGCTCAGCTCATGGCTCTCGCCGCTCACGCTTCCAGGTTGGCAAATTTCCAAACTGTGTCCATACATAAGGCGCACCAGATTATAAGGCGCACTTCCGGATTTCGATCAAAATTTTAGTCAAAAGGGTGCGCCTTAAGTCGTGAAATTACCGTACTTGGTGTTGATAACAGTTACTTTAATCCATGGTGGAATGCCCTGCGTGTTGACTCTCATCTGCATTATTGTGTTCACAAGTCACAGCAATGCAAAGCACTGTGCTAGAAGATGTTTACCCAGCTTCCTCACAAATTCAAACTTTACAGCTTTTCTGCTCCTCAGTTATTCAGCTGTAGTGGCCTTGAAGCTCTGGCCATTTTCCTTGCAAATGGTGAGTTAAGTCTGCATTGCCTGTTTTGATAATTTCCCTTTCTTAGTTGTTCAAAAAGCATTGGAAGGAGAGGAGCAAGTCTCCATGGCTGATAAGAAGCATGATTGTGTTTCACTTTCCACTGTGAATAGCTGTGGTAGGGTGTTCAAATACAACTTCTCTCCAGGTATGCAACATTGATACCTCCTATTCCTGCAACACAGGGAATAGTCAGCCCATGTAGGGTTCTTCTAACAATCCATGATGTTGGCACAGTAGATATGCATATTTAAGTTCTTCAAAATGCTCTGTATTGTCTAATACACAGAAGCTGGTACCTTTAGGGGATAATCAAGCGGGTAACTCTTCTGAAGATTGATGTCTGAATTAAGTCAGGTAATCACCCTGAGCATACCTGTTTCTCTCCTGTTAACCATACAAATTTAAGCAAGCCCACTGTATTAGAATACTGCAAATTCGTATATTGATACCATGGGTGCTTCAGGCCAGATGCAGGAGAGGAATTGTCTCACCAGCATGAATTAAAGGAAAGAATTAGAGATGGGTGAGTTCATTTGCTTGCACTTCTAGGGGGAAAAAAAAAAAAAAAAAGAAGACCAAGTGATCTTTTTCCATTTTTTCCTTCTAGCCAAAATTAAAAAAAAAAAAAAAAATTGTTGGGAGGTTGAGTACTAGATCTTTGTGTTTTTAAAGGGCGTAATTTTCAAATTGCTGAGCATCATTGTTAACCCAGAACAACTGAATGTGATTTCACTTAGAGATGCAGCCCTGTCCTCTTGTTCATGCAGGAAGAGTTCTTCCATTCTTGTAATTGTTGCATTCTTTACAGACTTAGGCAGTAATTAGAAAAACTCATACTTGTAATCTATTGTGAACAAAAAAAGAAATAGTCAAAACTATATGTTGAAGATAGGTAGCCCACTGCAGTTAGTCTGTGTCAGATCTAATGCAATTATTGTTATAAACTGAGACCTTTTGAAATTCCTTTTATTCAAGCCCTGTGTAATATTTTTCATTTACAAGTAATGTATGTCTGCTACCGACTGGGAAATATTTCAGATAGAATGACACATCCAGCTCTATATATGCAATATCATTGAAATTTTTATGGCTAACTTTAGGGCCTAAATGTACTTTCATGTGCACTTAAGAGGCTGCTGTCACAATCTACACATTACATAACTGAGTGTAAAATTTGGCCCTTTATATTCTGCTATATAGTTAAAAAAAATGACCAAAGCTAACAGACAAAAAGCAAACCAAAAAAACCCCCAAATCATACCCAAACCCAGGAATCCCCATGAAATGGTAATAATATCTGCTACATTTTCATGCCTGAAAATATTTTATTACAGTAATTTGAAATTTGACCATTTATGTATACAGGTCCTCTCAGACATTCTCATTTTAGCTGCTTCTTTCTGCCTCTCTAAAGGATCAATGATATTACTCCAGAAACACTAATGGATCAATAGACTTGGAAGATTAGCGGGTCATGGCCAGGTACAAAATGCATGTTGTAAACCCCAGGCTCTTGTATTTGCTTGAATCCTTCCTCAAAAAAATGATACAAGGGGAAGCTTTGAGCAACAGACCCCTTTGAATGGATTAATTTCTCGTCTATTTCAAAGGGTTGAGAATATACCAGAGAAACTACAAATGTGGAATTAATTTTCAGTGACTTGAGAATTCAGTTAGCTGACAAATAGTTTTTCTTAGACAAGCCAGGATGCTGTGGATGAAAGTAAGACAGTGAAGAAGGAGTGCTGTATGTGGACTTAAATTTTTATTTTTCCTGTTTTCCCACCTTGTATTGTAAATGGAGTTACTTTGCCTTTTTAGTCACACCTTCCTGATTTCAGGGTTTTGTTTTCTGTGCAAGACTGAACGCAAACATCTCTAACCTCAAATAAAGATAAATAAGGTTAATTTGCATCTGCTAAGAGTGTTAAATTAATCTGTAGCTCTCCAGCTCTCAGCTACAGCTCCTGAAATGGCCTGTCTAGACTTACTAGAGAAACTAAACCAGATCTAAGCAGCTTTTGAGGCTCTGTAATAATTGTATTCCAGGACTACGTTCCTTCATCTGCTTCTCCATGAAAATAGTGGGGTTTAAAAAAAGGTGGAAGATTTGAAGTGGCAGATTAGTTAATGAAAACAGATAGATTTCCAAGTTCTGTTTGTTTCTTGTCAATAAACAAATCGTATGATATTTTCATTCATTTTCCCTTCTTACTCTTCTTATCCTTTAGGTTGTCATCTTTCATTCTCATTCTTTCATGGTGATTTCAATTTTAGGTATGTTTCCCCTCCCACTGCTATTCTTCAATCCATCAGTTTTGGTCATGTTTGACAGAAGGACAGATGTTTCAAAGATAATGACATATCTGCAAGTTTTCTGAGAACAGGCATACAGAACAGGCTTAATTGCAAGCAATTAAATGAAAGTACTTATTATTAGACACTAGAGAATCCATATAGAGGAGTGAATTTAAAAATTATTCCTCTGCAGAAAAAAAAATGGCAGTGGAGATTGTAATTGATAATGAGCATCAGACCCCTGTGAAATCTTATTTTAGCAGTGCCAGGCTGGGTGTGCAGCAGGCTGCATTTACCAGGGAGGCTCAGTAACACAAGCTGCATTAGTGGTAAATATGGTTTTTCATCCACTGGCTTGCTAATGTAAAGGAGTTAAATTATTTACTTCTGCAGCTGGAAAGGCTCTGGCTTTGCAACAATTGAAGTGCTGTCTATGCACTCCAATTAATAAATTCCCTGACCAGGCCTGATCCACAGTACTGCTGGGAAATGAAGGAAAATCTTCCCAGGGCAATATTATCTGCTTTTCTCCTCTCTTTTGGGATATCGCTGCTTTTTTGTTTTAATGCTATGAAATAACATGGAAACCTGTATTTAGGGCAGCATATGCATAGAAATTAATATTTTGGGGGGCTGGCTGTATGGTTTCATCTGTTATGAAGATGTTTTTGTTCAACATATAGTTATCAAAGAGACTTTGTGGGCTTTCCCTTGTCTTTAGGGAAAAGAGACTTAGTAGTTGCAAAGTGCACATGGAATTTTTAGGGCCATTGACAGTTTAATTCAGGAATGATCTAATTAAGGATCCAGAGAACTGGATTCACCATATCCTTAAGTACTGACTGTCCTGAGAGATGCTCTGGCAGATGGTTAGTTCAAAGTGAGTTTACCTTGGGCTCAGTTTCTTTAGACTGACAGCTTTTTTTACTCAATTAAATGAGACAACTGTCAAAAGCACAGACTTGGAGTTGATGCAAATAACTCTGCTGCACAGATAAAGCTTAAATGTGTTCCTTGAGTCAGCTGAAACTGTCAGGTGCTTTGAGTAACTAGTTCAGCCAGCCAGAAAGGCACACGGGCAAGTAGAAAAGGTTGGGAGGTGCCTAAAAATAAAACAACTCCCAGGGTTTTGTTATCTTCACTGATTTTACCTTTTGTAACATACTGATAGGCATGTTGGGAACTAGTCTTTGCTTTCACTCTTGTAGTCGTTTAAGGAAGGAATTCTTGTTATGTTTTAATTATCCTCAGAAGTTTATTCGTTTATAATGTGCCCAAAGTCCTTAGGCTATGAAAGCATGAAAATAATGAGCTATTATGATGGAGATGACAGGCAGTCCCTAAACTAACTGTCTTTTGCACTAAGATTTCAATTGTTTGCAAATAAATTAATATGGTTTTGGTGTTTTTCTGACAATTTAGATATCCATGTATGCTGTTTGTAGTTAAAATCTAGAGTGTGCTTTTCACCCTCTCTTGCCCACCAAGAAAAACTAAAGTAGCTCTTCCTGATGCTCACCTCATTGAGTGGGCAAGGCCTTGCCTTTCTGTTCCCTCTGCTCAATCCTGCAGCTTCCATTTCATCATGAGTTACTGGGTTTTGTGAATTTGTAGAGTAATGAGGAGGTCCTGCTGATGATACATAGCCATTTGAAAGGTGTCTTTTACGCACCAGACTTTGTCCAAGCTAAATTGGAAATGAAACTGGTTTAAGTAAGCAACGTATGCTCATGGGTGAAAGAGAAGCCACTTGTCTGCTGCCAAGCTCAAAATGAGTTGTGGACGTCTTTAAATCTAGAACATAACTGTGAAATGAGAATAGCAGACATTGGAGGGGAAAAAAGACAAAAAATGGAGTGCCTGTGGAGAAGGCTGTAGTATGTGGGTGTGCTTAGAAATACAGAATACTTGAATGAGAACGTATTTGAGACAAGAGAGGGGAAAATTTACTTTGCCCTTAGACTAGATTTCTTTTTCAAGAAGAGGATTGGGATGGGGCATGGCAGTGCACATCTAGTGCCAAAGCATATGAACTGATCTTATCAAACCACACAGCTCTTTATAATGCTTTTTGTATGCCTTCAAACACAGACTCACAGAAGACTCATAATTTCCAAAGTCTAAAATTATTAGAAATATGCACAAACCATTGTGATTTTAAATTTTTAAGATGAGAGCAAAAAGTCCATTGGGAGGATGAGGTTTGGATCAAATACAAAGACAGGAGCCTCTGTCAGTATGCTGAAATAATGGAGTCCTAAGACACATTTTGTTATACCTTGGTAGCCCTTGACTTGCAGCTTCTGTTGGATGGCGAATCGATTGCTTCCATTCCCATTCCTTAAATGTATTGGAAATGTGAAATTTTCAAGTCTTACCTGTGAATCTTCTGTGTTGTTACCTAGGTGTGTACCTTGCAATAAAAAAGTTAATGTTCTACTTTGCACACATCCTCCTTTGCCAGCTTTGTTAGCTTCCTGAGATCTGCTTCCAGTTTTCCCTTCTCATAATTATATCTTATCCTGTTTCTTCTACTGTTGTCAGAGTGTAAGTCACGGAGGAGTGTGCAATACCAACTCACGTAAAATAAATGTAACCAGTTCAGAAGTACGGAGGTACATATTTAAAATTTCTTCCTCCCTTGTTACGATGGGCATTTTTAGAACTTGTGTTATTTTCTTGGCATTTCAGTTTGATTCTGAAAAGAACATTGTCAGCTCAAGTGAATAAAAAAGTCCAATCCATTGAGTTGCATAGGGTTTTTAATTAAAAAAAAATACATATGTCACTTGATACATTTACTTATTTGAAGGTATTTTTAAACAAGGAGCATTAAGCTCTAATTTCAGTCTCAATGAAAATGCTGACTACAATGGAAGTTAAAGAGAAGTGATGAGAACATCAAAGGCCTTGTTATGTCTGTTAGGAAACAAGATACAGAACTGTCTACAAGCCTAGAGGGGAAAAGGAATGATGAAGCCAGGAGTAATTGGAAAGATGGGTGTGGCTTGTGGGTGTAACCAGCAGGCATTGAATGTAGGAGGAGTGTCTGGGTTGATATAATCTGGTTGATGGGCAGGGCCTCTGGTGCTGAGCTTGTGCACAGAGGCTGGCAGTCAGCGTCTGTCATTTTCTGTTCCAGCTTGAGAGATCCCTTTTCGGTTCACTTGTCAGTGTGAAAAATGTTGATTAATATTGCAAATTGGGAGTATTTATTTAAAAGCAGTGTTTTTATCTGGCGTAGCTACATTAAAGTGATGCTGCAAGGGAATGGTTCTGATACTAGAAGCACGTCATTCTCCTGGCAGATAGTGGTGGAAGAAGTTCAGATCAATCTTGATGTGAACATAACCTAGGGATTGAAGAAACTGAAGATGTCTTGGTCAAAGATGATTCTGAGCTCTTTTCTCTATTGTCATCACCAAAGATTCACTTTTTCTTTGTAGATAAATGTTTTGAAGGGGGAAGCAGTGAAAGTGAAAATAAAGAGAGCATTGTGGCAATCACTGTCAATTTTAACCTTTGAATTTTCTTATCACTCTGTGGTACTCCATAGATAGGTCTGTGTCAGACAGGATCTGAACCTGTAGGATTGGTTTGGCCTAAGCTGTGCCATCGACTGTCTGCTGAAAAGCACTTTGGCCAACACCTCTTATCTCTAGAGATGAGCTCTATGGATCTAGAATGCTGTAGCACCTAGATCTCTAGCCACTTCAGTCTGGTGATTATGTGAGTTTATTACATTTTATTTATAGAACCTATGCATTTAGGCAATTGATGGGGCTCTCAAATTTCTTTCTGGAGTTTCCTTAAAGGGAAGATGGAAGGAAAAAAATAATGTTTGTTGTACAGTGGATAAGCAGTGAAACTACTGGTGTGGAAGTGGTTGGACTTGGCCAGCTGTGCACAGGTGACCTGTGCATGTTCAGCTGGATCCCTTTGGGAGTTAGACTGTCTAGTATTGCAGTCAGAGCTACTTCCTTGACTGTCTTGCAGAATGTCTGGAAATCCTTGTCAAATTCTGTAAATCCTGCTTTTCTGCCCCAACAAGATTTACAGTTAAAAGAAAATGAGTATTTTTTTCATAACACAAATGGTAGATGTCTGTTTATAAATTTATCAAGTAGGATATTATTTTTAAAATTTTGTAAAGCTATTGGTTTTTCTTCACCATTCCATCTTTCTTCTGTTGTTCTCATCCTATTATAGTGTGTTTTATTTTGCTTATGAAGAGAATTATTTTGATGAGTTTCAAGAGACAGTCAATTGTGCTTGTCTTCTAAATATGTTAAAACATATGTTGCTTCAGTTCATGCTTTTGTCACATCACAGTCAGCTTCTTAGCTTTTAGGGTTTCAGTATATTTCTTTGGAATGCAGTAATCCAAGAAAAGCTTTGTCACTGTCTCTTCCAAACCTGTGAGCCGTAGGATAAGTTGTCAACAGCAGGGATCTACTGGAAGTCACTACAATCTTCTTTCCTTCTGCAATATCCTCATTCATTTAAGTCTGAAAACAAGTTTCTGTTCAGAGAATGAACACTGTTCTTCAATTAAGGAGTTGGTTTTTACTCTCAAGTAGATGCGAGCATTTCCCAGCAAAACCTGAAGGCTTGGCCTGATCAGGAGGTGGTATCTTGCCACCTAAAAGAGGCTCTTCAGCTGTGTAAGATGCAAAATAGAGAAAGAGCCCCAAACCAATAACATTTTGGTATTTCAAATTTATTAGAAAGTTGCATGGTAAGATGCTAAAAATTAAGTCTATAGTCAGTTTCAGGGAGGCTTTTCTAGTAACACTTCAGTTCTAAGTTATTATCATATTTACTGCTACTCTTTTGGTGTTTATTTTCTGATGCTGGTTGAGCGATGTTATCATTCCCTGACACTGTTCCAATGTCAGTGCTTATTCACCAGTTTCAGCTGAAGGTAGTTCAGTGACTACTTGTCTCTTGATAAATGACAAAAGAAGGAAAACAGATTAATAGATTAATATTAATGGGTAGTCACAGGGAAGCACTAATTGCATGTGCTGAAACAGTTTCCTAACAGTGCTAATAATACACCATTCTCATTACAAGGCTCCCTGTTATGATTTCATCACGGTACAAGCACGTGCACTTTGGCTCCTCACTGCATTAAGCCCTGGAATTGTCTGTGTTGTTGGTGCCTGCACATGGAGAAGAGAGCCAGCTGCCTCAGCAAGCAGCTCTGCCTTGCCCAGGATTTGGTGCTCTTGAGCTCACTATTGCAGTGGCTGTCACCACCAGCTGTCTGTGACAGGCAGACTGGGGCCTTGATGCAAGACTGACCTACCCTATCATTTCTGTGCAAGAAGGAAACAAAAAAAGGGCCCTGTATCTTTAAATTTCTCTTAGTTCACATGGCCTGCCTGGCGATAGACCTCTGTGCTAAACCTGCAGAGTTAAATTTACCCAGAATGACAACTGTATACTCAGGGTTTAGTTACATAACAGCAGTTGCTGCGTTTCACATTGCACTAATCCAAACACAGCGATAAAGCAGACCATGGAAAAGCTGGCTGGTTTTGGTATGTTACATAGGCAGGAGCACAGAGCTTTTAAATTTCCTTTTCTGTGTTGCTGATAGTATTCTATAAGTTGGATGTTTAACCATCCAGTGGCTTATTTGGTGCTTTAAGTGATGTGATAGCAGAGGATATTTGCTGTGCAACCCTGTTTTATTGAGATGGGTGAGAAGATGGTTGTATGCAACGTGCATGAGCCACTGCTTTTACAAAACAGCATTACAGCTGGCGTGGTGTAAGGTGCTGCAGAGGTTAAACACTGCTCAGCATTCACGGACTCTTCCAAAACTGCTCTTACCCCAGCTCCCCACAGCTGTTTCCAGGTGTACTCAGAGGTGAATCTGTGTACTGGAGTAAAGCAATTACCTCTGCATGCACACTAGTGCAGAGGGACACATCATCTATCATGGATTGTATCATTAGTGCGCTGTGGCTCAGTTTGGGAGCCCTGCTGAGACCAGGCGTGCATGCACTGGTGAGCTCCCTTCCCAGGTGAGGCATTCACATCCCCAAGGGGTGTTTGCAGGGTCTTGTTAGATAGTAAAGACATTTATTCAGCTTCTCAGGTGTTTCATCAAGGTAGGAACTCTCCCAAGAATTGAGGAGAGGTACTAGGGATGAAGGCAGAGGATCTGAAGATTTGTATTCCTTCAAGGGCTTGGAGTTGGGAGACAGACCGAGTTTTTCCTTGTAACTTCCTCCACATTATTGCTGAGGCCCTGGCCTTCTCTCTCATCCTCCCTTTTTTTTTTTTTTTTTTTTTTCTTAGAGAAAAAAGGTAAAACACACAAAGCTATACTCTTTGTGCATTTTATGCTAGCACCGTGTTTCCCCATGATAAATAGCAGCGAATAACCCCTGTGGCAGAGGAAGAGGCCGAAGGCTGGATGTTGGTACCCTGCATGATCACTGCAGGGGCTGTGTCTCTGCTGGGCTGCAGTGGAGCCTGGCAGGGAGCCACAGCAGCCTCTCCTGCACTGCTGCACACTGCACGGGGGGCTGCAGTGTGCCCACCAGACCTGAGCACCCTGTCAGGGCCAGGGTGGCACCACGGGGCAAGTGCCATGGAACCGTGCTGCCATCCCTGAGACTGCTTCGGGCCCTGGGGAGAAGCCTTATGGCTGTTGAAGGAAGATGATAAAACCAGAGGTCACCATAAGCCCTCTCAGGGTCTTGCCGGTGGAGTAAGTTGACATTTTGGTGTTCAGACTTCTCAAACTTGTTTGTAGAGCTTTCAGACACATTGTCGAATGTCAGTGATGGATCGGGACACCAATTTCAATTTACCCAGGACTCAAATGCATGTTCAGAACAGTATCTCACTCTTGCTAAATACAATTTACATATGCTATTCTTAGCTGTGCAGTTTATTTGGGTTTTCGTAACTGTAGACGTTCTACTAATTTCTATGCATAGACCTGTTAAGATTAGTTAAATAGCTGTATGCGGGTTTTGGAAAGAGTACACTGAAATTATTTGCATGGATACATTACCTTCGATCTCTCACACATACATCTTTAAATTTAGAGCTTTTACTACTTGATCAAGAATTCATAAAAATAAAAAAATTTTTTTTTTAAGCCGAAGCAGTGCTGCAGAATGCAGTATACTTAAAAAAAACCACTTTTGATAGGTGTCCAAGAGCAAAATGTTTTATTTCTTTCTGCCTCAAGCAAAGCTTACAGGACCTAGTAAGTAGCCCAAGTTAAGAGATATTTGAGTGTTCAGGGGCTCACTTTTGCAACAGGATGATCTGAAAACCCCAGCATAATGGATTAAAATTTTTGGTTTGTATTTTTAATTCTGGACAGAGCTCCATTTGTGAGTGTTCCCTGATATTTGTCTTTTATTTGAGAGCTAATGGGCTTATTTTTTCTTTTCAGTGAACACATGTACTGTTCATCCCAATTAGAATGAGGAGATATAAAACACTTGATTTTTTTTTTTTTCTTTCCTATTCAGCTCTCTTGTGTTTCATAATTTGTGTTCCATTTCTTGCAAGCTGTTAGATGAAGAGCCATTTTGGTTGCTACTTTCAGGATGAGAAGACTCAAGAGAGTGTTGCAGAGAAAAGTAATGACAAGGAAAAACAATTACTGTCGCTTGAAAATACTGGGAAAATCTTTTTGTTTGTGGTACATAGCTGTGTTTCCCTGCTTCATTTCTGTGTAGTTAAATCCGAGTTCTTAAAAACGTATGTGCTTCTTTGAATCACTTATTCAAAAAATGAAATCAGAGATGATAGATTTGTGGTTTTGCAGTCTGAACTTGAGATTTTAAAGCATTAGTAACTGTAGAGTTCATGCATGATAAGGTTTTACTTTCAGAAAAAGGCAATGGAAAGGGTCTGGTCTTGACCTCTGAGTGTTAAATGGAACTTTTAATAAAGACCGCATCCTTTTCAGACACATTTAGTATCCATCTTTATATTGGTTGTTTAAATCTATGATTTACTCTCTTGAGCAGCACTGCCGTGTAGTTGAAATACTTTATGGAGATCTGCAAAAGTGGAAATGGTCAATGCCTTTGATAGCCTAGCTCATCTTTGGCTTTTTGAAACCTTTTCCTTCCCCTAAGTGTTTTTATTCATCAATAGGAATAATCTTCCATGTGCCAGAAGTTGTGGTTTGAGAGCAGTGTTGTGAAGTTGCTGTGGGGTATTTTTGTGTATATTTCCCTTAATGCCCAGGCAAGCAAAGCAGTGAAACGTTTCGAGACTGTTGCTGGTAGTGGTGAATTTATTTTTTTCCTTTAAACAAGGTAACTATTTTCACCTCCTCCTCCTCCTTATGAAAAGACACAATGTAAAGCTGCTTGTCTCCCAGCTTCAACAACATTCAGAAGAGATTTTAATACAACAAGCTCTGTTGCTGATGTTCTAAAATTTTCCTGGAATTTCATGGGTGTCTGAATGCAAATTTATTCTTTCCCCCCCTCTTTTTTTTCCTGTTTGAAGGTTAGTTTTCTTTAGGGTATCACTTAATTCCTGCCAATCTGATAAAGCTATCTTAATTAAAAATATTACCATTAGATCATACAGTTCTCTTTATTAGTTTAGTCCATGGGGCTCCTTTCCATGGGGAAATTATTTACTTCAGAAGTTGCAAGAGTAGCTTTGGCTGGCTTTGTTTAATGCGGCTGCTTTAAAGCTTTCCATCAGATTAATGTTTTTCCAGGTCTTTTCTTGCAGGTACACTGTTACTCAGAGATAACTGTGATCGCTCAGATCTGCAGCAGTTGCTGCACAGCAGTGCTGGGATTGGTGGGCTTTATGGAAAAGCAGACACAAGGATTTGTTTTGAATGGTTATTTGCCCTTTTCTCTTCTTTTCTTTCCCTCTTCCCTGCATCCCCCCACCGGTATTTTTCATTCCAAGTGAAAGTCGTGTGGTGGTCTATGGACTGTTGGAAGTACTTACCTTCTGCTCCAAGGATTTTTTGACTTTACTTGGCAAGGGGAAGGAGGCAGTGGGGGACTGCTAGAGGGACTCTCCTCTCTTTCCCATGGGCAGTTTTAAGCAGTAATAATGACAGCTCATTTAGCTGGAGGTCTGGTCTGCAGGCTTGTACTTACACTTCCTATTCCTTGTATCGTGGCGAAGCCATACTGGAGTGGATGTTGGAAGCATGTCGTGTGTCACATAATCTCCAGACAGAAGGAAGAGGAGTAGAGCAGTGTGTAAATTCTGTGCTCTGAAACAGTTATGATGCGGCTTCATGTAGGTGATTTCACCTCCATTTTCATTCTGCATTTTCCATCCTGTGTCTGGTGTTACTTATGAGTATTCCCTTCCCATGGGCGCCCTTCCTGGACAGCCTCAGTCTGGGCTCACAGTGGACACCATGAACAAGCTGCAGACCTGAAGGCATCACTGGGCTCAACTGTGCTCAGTCCTCATTGCTGGCCTGTTCAGGAATGATCTCTTGTTTAAGGCATTTGACATGGGACTGTTTTTTCCAAGTGTCTGTCTGTGAATTTATTGCCTACATGTCTGCATTGGTCTGTACGAGAATTAGTATTGCTTATGCTTAGGCATTTCTTAGGCTGATTTCTGAAAGCTGAATCCATCCTTGAGGCCAAGACCCCTTCTCCAAAGACTAGCAGTCCTACTGAAGCAAAAGAGAATAGGCTTTCTCCTCCTTATTTTGTCTATTTTATTTTCATGGGAAGTGACTGCTGTAGCTTAGGCCATGCTTAATGCTAACATGCAGGCGACGTTATTTTTCAAAATGCTCCCTCCGTCATAATTAAAATTCATGAACAGTTCCCCAGAGAGCCACCTGAGGTAACAGAGTCTTTTCAGTGTGCCATTAATATACAGGAACACTGAATACAGGCATTTGGCTGTGTTCACTCTTCCTCACTCTTCCCTGGCTAGCCGCCTGTATGTGTTGTGGAGCAACAAAACTGAAATCTGGACAATTTATATTTCAGTAGTGATGAGATATTCTCTCTTTCCCTGTCACTTCACATTAAGGACCTGCCACTAATAAAACTAATTAATAACTCTTGGCTCACACAGAACACTTGGACTTGCTAGTGCTGGCACCATGCCACGGTAGCTTTTGAAAGAAGTGCTTCATCTTAGTCAGGGACAGGATGAATATTCCCTGCAGTTCTAATTGGACCAAGTGGCTCTGCATTTCAGAGACAGCAGATTAGCAGGCTGTAGATCTTTAGGTAGAATCTTCTCTCAGAAGCCTCTGAGACAGAGACTTGTGGCTTGCCTGGGTGCTGTGTCAAGATCCAGAGGAGGCTGAGCTCTGCACAGGAGAGGCGGTCTGGGGTGTGAGGCTTGTCCTGTATGGAGAGGGCACTTAGGGGAGATGCATCCAACACCTGTACAAACCCGGAGGTGTAGGCTGTGTAGTTCCTTGCTCCAGAGAACAATGCAGCACTGTCAGATGGATCCCTTTGGCTGTTTTAAAACAATTTGATTAAATGATAGAAACTGTACTGACCAAATGACAGTTTGCTGAAAAGTTTCTTCTCTCTGGGAGGCTTTGTTGGTGTTGTGATGCCACTTGTGGGCGTATTTTGGTTTTTTTGTTCTCGCTACTGACATAACTGTGCCAGAGAAATTTTGTACTATAAGCTGGTCTGTGTTGCATAAAATATTGTTCTGCTTTCTACTCTCACTCCTCTCTTTCCCTTTAGAAATACTATTTGCTTGCGTACTGTAGCATTGAGACCCTGTCCACTGCTGTATTCCTCTTCAAGTAAAAGAGGCAGGCCTTGGTGCTCTGGGATGCTGTGGTATGTGTTTATTCATGACCAGATCATTATAAACAAGAATGTTCTGTCTGACACCTGTGCAGCACTTTGTACATGCATTTCCTCCTGCCAGGCAACTGCAGTTCTTTCCTGACACCACCTTTCATATACAGTAATTTCACGAATATAAGCCGCACCTTTTTCATTGAAGAATCCAGCCTACCCCAGTAGTGCGGCTTATATTCAGGTGCGGCTTATAATCGTGAAATTACTGTACATGTAATTCAGAAGGGAAATTACTACAAGGAATATGATTGAATATGAAGTTGGCCATAGGATTTTTATTTAGAATGTGAATGTAAAGGAAAAAAACTGCAAACAGTAAGCTCCTGTATTTTTTTTTGACCTGCAAAAAAGTATTGGACCCCTTACCACCATTATCCTCAACTTTCTCAATGTACTTCCTTACGATCGGAGCTTGTTTTTCAGGCTAAGGTATTTTTCAGTGCTTTGAGGAAGGGGAAGGCTTCAGCTTATAAAAACAATTGATTAGGTTCACAGTTGGAAATACCAAGCATTGATTTTAATATCCCACAATGTATCAAGCAAATGAGTATCTTTTCTTCATCACACCCACCAGTTTACTGTCAATATAAGACACTACTCATTTATTACTATTAATTTGTTATGGCTTTGGATGCTGCTTTACTGACAAAGGTGGATTCTCTGGCAGAACTTGTTGTGTGAGTTAAATGAAACTGGAGGAGGTGGCAAATGCTGGATTGGAGGTGAAGGATGGCAGCCGTGAGAGCATCCACAAGCCTGGGTGCCTCATTGAGACTAACACTTCCATAACTTTGCGTGTGTTTGTGCACAGTGGGCTTGTCCTCAAGAACACAAGACACATTTCTTCTCAGTTCCCAGTGCCTCTCAGTGCTTACAGTGCTTTGGCAGTCACAGCAATGGAGCTGCAGCGATTAATATGCACCAGGTGCTAGAAAAGGAAGGAGTGCTTCGGATTAACTATAATCTTCTGTTGGCAGAAGGAATAGGTTGTCAAATATATTTATGAAGTTGCTGCTTTTTTAGGTTCCCTGTCCTATTCATTGCAAAGATGGGAAGTGAATCCACTTATTTTACAGTGACGTAGTGCCACTGATTCCACCGTCACTGCCTTGGAATTGCACCAGTGACACTGTAGAGAAGAATTTGCCTCCTGGTCGTGTTGCCAAGTAAACTTAAAGTGTCAGTATTAAATTACTGGAGAGCAACCCCTTGCTCTGCAGGTCCTGGAGAAGTATTAAAATCCATGTTGTACTGTCAGACACAAAGAAGAGTCCCAGCTCCCAGCTGTATGCTTTTCCTAGTTTCATTCTTCCAACAGTTCTCCTTGACATAGCATTTTAATCCTTTCCAGCAGAACAGCCAGTTGGCAGCCTTGGGGGTCTCATAAAATACAGTAGTTGTCTCTTCCCCCACCAGCATGAAAAAGGAGGAAGGTTGGCTGGAATTATAACTTGTAACTTTAGTTCCCTCACTACTGAAAAGGCTTTCAGCTACTGCCATCTCCTTCGATTTTTGTTGATATGTCAAGAATGAGAATATGAGCAGAAATGTTTGTCTCCAGTTTTTTTGTACTCCGTTGTTTTAAGTTACTTATTAGTGAAGTCAGAGGTGATGTGCGAGCATAGGATCTGCAAGACCCTCTGCTTTTTCTGGAATTTGCTGTGTTCCCTGTACATCTGCTGTGGCTGCCCCTCCACCCCCCCTCATGTTTGTGTGTCTCTTTGCAGATGATTCTTTTAATAAAAAGACTGTGTTTTTTTCTTTTGAACAACACTTGCCTTCACAGAAATAGTTAAGCTAATCTTTACCCTGATTCTTTGTAATCAAATCCAGGTATTCTAGTAAAAAAAAAAAAAAAATTATTTGTTTCCTAACCTAAAGAAATTTTTTTCAAGTGTTTTGTTTCTTTTTTTTTTAAAGGTATAATCCACAAAAGGATGTTGTGGTAGGAAGACAGATGCTGGTTTCTTAAGTTACTACTCTTCTGCAGATCAAGGTGTAGCTGAGGAAGGTGGGAGGATGCTACTGCCAGGGATCAGCAGTGTAGGACAGCTGTCTTGGGGTGATTGTGCTTGAGGATTAGGAGGGAGTATCAAAGGAACTATGGGCAGTCCTTGTGATAAAATGACTGGGCAGTTAAACAGCACCCAAGGAAGCTTGGTTATGTAGATTGTAGGAGTGAGAAATCAGATTTGGGTTTGACACAGGCGCTGCTGGAAGCAAAGCTATTGTTGGATATGAGTTTTGCAGTTTTATTCTTGTAAATGATAGGTTTTTGTTTCAGGATATTGAACGATCATGTCTTTTTTACTGTTGTTACTTTGCTGTAAAGTTATTCCCTCTACAACTACGTTTTGATGCAATTGTTTTCATTTAGAAGTGGGATACTTCCAGTCAGAATTGAGCATGTGAAGAGCCGCTTGCTTGGGGCTCTTGTGTCCTTCCAAATAGTTGCGTAAGTTCTTTCCAAGGAAAGTATGACATGAGTGCAACTTCAAAAGTGCCTCCATAAAAAATGAACTCCAAGTGCCATCATAGTTAAATTCCTGGATATGTAGGGAACACAGTGCTGTGTGTTGCACTAATTTTTGGAGGCTAATAGGAGGCAGTGAGAAGTCTGGAAGCATTTGTACAGCTGATTTCTCAAATGGGACTGCTGAGAGATGAGAATGTAATGTTGGTTTGTGGTCAGTAGTCAGAAACAGCAGTCCTTGGTGTAGGGGAAAGTTCTCTGAAAGCATGATCTCTACCCAAAAATACCTGTGTATGTCAGACCCAAACGGCAGCTCAAGCCCTGATTGCTACACTGTGGTTCTGGCAGTTCACCTTTCCCTCCTTCTCTGGGCAAAGTGGTCCAGTGCTCAGGGAGCTTCAACTGGGGAGTACCTTCCACAGGTTCAGTCCCTCTAATGGTAAATGTGCTCGGGGGGAGCAGGGAAAAGAGAATTGGTTTGTCTGTAGTAGCGTAGTGAATCCTTTTATACACAGAGTTGTTGAAAAGGAATGTAAAAATTGAGGAGGATGTTTCAGTGAGTCAGAAGCTGAAATGGAAAAGAAAATTGAAATACTACTTAGTGTTCCAATTTGGCATGCAGGGGATATTCTAAAATATCTTGTTGGTTCTGTTATTGTTGTAGCTTTATTTTGGAAGTTAGGAAAAATAATAATTTAGAGCCTAGTCTCTTCTAAGTATGACTGTTTAAAAGCTTGCTTGTTCAAAGAGATGATTTAATTGACTGGGTTTGGGTGGCTCTAGAGCATTGTTCAATGCTGAGCCTATTTACCATATAACCTTATATTGAATTATGGTGTTTGGAGGGTGAATACCATTTGGCATCTAACTCATATCTTTTTCTGCTTACTCTCTAATGAAATATCAATGCAGGCTTTGATTCCTGTGCATTTATTATCTAAAAGAATTCTCAGCTTTTACTTCATTGTAAGATTCATTGATCAAAAAATAAGATAGATCTTGGTTCTGTTACTTTTGATGATGATATAAATATACAGTGCTCTCTGTATTGTTTAAGCCAGTTGTGCATGAATGAGAAAAAGTTATAAATCAAGATTTGAGGTTTTTACAAAGCCATTACCTTGGGAATCTTTTCTTTTTTGTTGAAGTCATGCCATGAACTTTATAGAAAAAAATGCATCATTTATTGGTAACGGTGAGTTAATACTGGATACAACTAGTTGAAAGTTTTGGTCTTTTGTGCTTGCCTAAAAGTTCTTGAATTTCCTTTGACATTTTACAGCTTCAAGCACTGGAAATTTCCCCTGTATTATATAATTTTGTCAATCTCTCAGTCTCTTTGTGATTTCTAGGTAATGTTCTACATGGCTAAACAGACACAAAAATGCAATTTACCTGGTGGGGCTTGATACTGCTCACTATTCTGCCTTTGGATTTGTCAGAGCCTTGGTGTGTGAGTGCTAGTACACTCTTTGTGTTTTCTTGCACAAGTTAATTAAATAAGGATTTATGACTTCTGATGTATTCTCAGAAGTACTTTGTATAGATGTAGTACAGGAATAATCTGTTGATAGCCTCTCATGGTGGTGATGAAGGATTTAAATAATGTGCATTTGCAAACAGAACAAGTTCCAGTACGTTCATCTTTATGCTAAACAAGACAGGGATAAGGCTGGCAGGTATAGCTCAATTTGGAAACAGCAGTTTCAGAAGAGCAACTCTGAAAAGCAGAATTCTGTCAGGCCATTTGCAGCTACTCCAGTGTGATATCAACCAGGTTATCATTCATGATAAGAAATGCACAGAGTTTTTCGCGGGTACATGAGTTCTTGCAACACTAAAAGTAGTGCAGAAATATCCTGGATAATATGTGATAGTGTGGTGAACAACATAAAGTGTCTCCATGTAAAATCTGTGTAGTGATTTTTATGTTGAAGTGTTTTTCAAGTGTTTCTAATAAATAAAACTTGAATCTAGAACTAGTGGCAGATATGTTACTTCCTTGACTGAAAACTGATAGTCCATTGTTTAGGTCATGCAGATACCTAGGAAAAGGATGTCCATCTTAAAAGCCAAATGCTTAATACTCTGTTTCTCTGTCATAAGTTTGGACTAACTCTGATTCCTTTAAAGGCTTTTTGCTCCTATCCTTCCCTTTTTTTTCCTGGGGAAAGAAAATATTCAAATATTTGTAGTATATGTTGTTCTTAAGAGATCCTACAGAGGCTAAATAGTCTCCTGTGTAAAAGCTTAAAATCCTAATTTCCATTTTGCCATAATATGCTGATGTGTTCATGATCTTTCAGACAGGTTTAGATATTAAAATTTCACAGCAGCGCTGTGATCATGTTGTTGAGATTCAGGACGTTTTAGAAAACTTCTAACTGCAGAAGTTTATGTCAGAAGTCCTTGAATTAGGGCCTGTCTTCCTGTCCAAAAGGCCCTACATACAGGTAAAGCTACTTCATGGAATTCCAGGTAGAAATCTATGATGTTAGAAACGTTGTGTCTTTAAAAATGCCACATACCCAGAAATGTTTCTGGCCAATGCCTGTGTTATGTCTCTGGCTGATCGGGGGTTTTTTGTGTGTGTTTGGTTTTTTTTTTGTTGTTGTTTTTTAGTGGGTTTTTTTTGTATGTTTTTATGTGCAATCATTTCAAGTAGAAGTGGAATTTATGCAACAGTCTTGAATTCTGTCACATTCAGTATATGAGTGAGGACTTAAATTCATAAGTAAGACATTTCCTTGCTTTTTAATCATTACAGAGCTATTTTTTTTCATGGAGTATGGAATCAATTCAGCTTTGTGCAGACTTTTAAAAGTTATTTTCTTGTGTAGAACCTTTTTTCCTTTAATTCAAACTTCCAAGTACTTTGTAATGGTCTTTTTAAGCTTAGTATTTTTAAGCATCTGGTATTTAGCACTAGAAGAACTGCTTCATTTTCCATTTTGCAGGCAATTTTTTAAAATGCTTTTGCATGTGTTTTCTTTTGGCTGATTTGTTGTCTAGATTTTTAGAAATCTTTTTATGAGAACAGCATGTAAGTCTGTTTTCTTACCTTGAAGCTTTCTCTGTAGGCAGTTATGTTTATGTTAAGGCTGAAGTCCATTCTATAACCTCTTCTTCTCTTCATCTGTTATGTAAAAAGAATAAATAATGTAGTTGAGTTCTCATGTCTGCCTTATAGATCAGGGCACACCTACCTGGTTGCTGTTCTGCAGTAATTGCATCAGAACCCTTTCTGATGTTGTGGTGGGCTGGTCCTGTCTGACTGGGACGTTTGCTGATCCCACCTATTTTCCACGAAAACTTATTGTCTTTATGGGATGCAGACTGTGATGATCTCTTTTCAACTTGCCAGTTTCCGTAGTGTGGAGGGGATGTCGGAAAGAGCTGCTTAAATGAAGTAAAAGATGCTTTAGCTGCCATTTGCTGAACAGACTGTTTTGCAGGCTCAATGTTATAACTGAGAAAAAGCAAAGGAAGGAGGCACTGCGATAGTGTGGAGGGGAGATAGAGGCTGGGGAAGGAGAAAAGGGTTTCTTGCTCACTATTCAAGCTCTAATCCCAGTGGAAAAGATAGTTCAGTTCACCGTTTTTCTGTGATTTCCTCCTGCCCCAAACACTCCCTGACAACAGAGATACTGTTGTGAGAAAGCAAATGATTGCAGAGGTGCCATGGTACTAACGCCTGTATGGATATCTGGGATTTCATGTCAGGTAAAGAATGAGAAAAGAACCCTCCTTGGGCCGTTACTAACACGTTGCAGGTTGCTGTCTTTAGCTTGGCAGTAATTTTTTTCTTCTTTAGATAGAGGCTCTTTGAGTGCAATCCTAGAACCAGGTTTGCATTGTTTATATGAGTGATAAAACTTGGCTGGAACAGAGCTCTTCCACCTGCCTACTTGGTTTCTGTAGTATCTTTTACACCTCTTATCAATCCTTCAAAACCCATCTGTCTTCTAGACTGCCTGCTTTACAGAAAATACTGCCTCCTCACCTGTGTGAGATGAAGCTCAAAAGATACCTGATCTTTATAAAATACCGTCTTGGAAAGCCTCTGTAAAACAACACAGTGAATAGATGATGCTGCATCATTGCACTGAATGTGTGGATTGATAATGGCACCTCTTGTTAAAGTAACTGAAAGAAATAGGCAGAGGTCCTGCCATTTGACACTAGTGGCTCAGCACTTTGGGCCAGTGTCTATGTACACGCCGTGGGTGCTGTGATTTCTGAAATGCACCGTATGGGAAGCCTGGCTCTGTTTTCAGGGCCCCTGCAGCAGCCGTGTGAGGCACTGGCTGGAAGTGTCTGGGGAAGCACAGAGAGGGAGCAGTTCCGTCCCTGGGCACTGGTGCCAGCAAGAACAGGCTCCTGCTTGCTGGGGAGCCCTGAGCAGCTTCTTCCTGAATGGTTTATTTTGGGCTACTCATGCTGGGTCTCTTTAGAAACAGTTCCCTCCTTCTGCAAAAGACAACACAATGAACATTTCAAGTTAATGTAACTTAAGTGAGATGGGGATTACCTTATCAAGAAGCAAGTTACAGTAATTGCACAACTATAAGGCGCACCCTTTTGACTAAAATTTTGATCAAAACCCAGAAGTGCACCTTATATATGGACAGGGTTCAGAAATTTGCCAACCTGGAAGTGCGAGCCGCGAGTGCCGGCAGCTGATCCGCATGCTGTGAGAGCCGTGGCAGCGGCGCCGGGGGTGGGCAGGAGTGCTGGGCCCACGGCGCAGGGAGGGTGCCTGGGGCGGTGTTTAAAGGCCGCACCGATCCGTGAAAAACGTTTGCAAATTGAGCACCTGCCAGTGAACCCCACGACTGCGCGATTCTATTACTAATTTGTTACTTTGTTGCATGTGGATCCTCGCTGAAAAAAAAGGGGTGTGCCTTATAGTTATGAAATTACTGTAATTGTGAATTTAAGATGTGGTCCAGTGGTCATTTCTTGGCCTGAGTTCTTTAAAATTTCTTAACGTACACTGAAGGAGATCATATGCATTTCAGGAAGATACAGAAATTCTGTCATATATTCACTAGCTTTAAACATTCACTTTGAACTGTTTAATATTTAATGTAGAGTTATGAATATGAAAACATGGTATTTCGGAGTTTTGGGGAAAGTTTTAACCACGGGCTTCTACATGTTAGATTTCCCTCTGCATAGATGGGGATTTGATTTTTAAAATAAAAACAACCCCCATGAACTCTATATAACATCTAAGAACACATTTGTCTTTTCCTGTGGTGTAAGTGAGAATATATATGCCTATATAAATATATACTGGCACATGTTTTTTGCGTTCAAAATGGCTTGTGGGCCATAAGTGAACAGACTGCTCAGTTACTCTGCCTGGAAAGCTTATTTAATACTTCCCAATTTAAATATTTTTCTGTGTTGGTTTGTTGCAAAAAAGTGCAGTCAAAAATTGAACCTGGCAATACATTTATTTTTCTGAAGGAGAATTACTCATTGGATGAAACATTCATTTCTCCAACAAATGGTTGTTTTCTCCTTTACTACAGTCACTCGTTTTCAGCGCTTGTAACTGAAGTAGGGGCATTAAGGACATTGAATGGGAAATACCTTAATTGTACTATTTTGGTATAAGAATGTGTAATTCTAGTCTAGCAGAAAAGTTTGATTCTTCCCTGTGAGGATGATGAGGCCCTGGCACAGGTTGCCCAGAGAAACTGCGGCTGCCCCATCCCTGGAAGTATCTAAGGCCAGGTTGGAGGCGCTTGGAGCAACCTGGCCTAGTGGATGTTTTCCCTGTCCACGGCAGAGAGTTGGAACCTGGTTGATCTTTAAATGTCCCTTCCAACCCAAACCGTGTTATGAGTCTATTATTTATTTTTTAAAATGTGAAAGTGCAAATTAATGTGCTTGTAATTAATGTAATGAGGTGACCTGCTTCACTCAAATTGGGTACAATACATAGTCTCTTGCTGTTTCTCCAAGCTGGTTACTGAAGTAATGTTTAATTAATGTAAAAAAATAGTATTTTTCAGTACTCCTGCACATCCCATAAGCTTTATAGGTTCTTGATCTGAAAATACTTTCTCTGATAAGCTTCCATACACATGTTGAGACAGCTCTTTTGTCACAGGTCGCTTCATTTGCTAATGACTTCAAATTCAGATCATGTATTTGCAATGGAATTAACATATAGAAAGAATATTTTTCTACAGAAAAAAATAGTTCAGACCACCATTTAGAAATGAAAATCACTCTTATTCCCATGAACTTGGTCGCTATAGGGAATATGGGGTGAATAGCAAATACAGTAGTAGTGTGCTTGGAGACGGCCTGCAGTTAAGGCCACAGTATTACTTGGACAGTCTGTCTTTCCAGAGGTAAAGGAGGGAAGAAAGAGATTCCATCTCTCCACCTGGTGGAAGCAGGAAGGTTGGGGTGGTGCAAGGAGGGGATGCATTGAGATAGAAGACATTAACAATGGCTTGGTGGGGTGAAAGAGTTATTCTTTTGAGGTTTATGGGGAATCTGTTCTTCAGGGGACTTAGGTCATTTAGTGGAGAATGAAGAAACAATCCTGTCCACCTGTTTCCTGACATCTGGGTGATGGCTCTTATCTGTCATGCTGTTCCTTTGTGCTGGTTTGTTTGGTGTCCCAGATTGACCAGATCAAAGCTAATTCCAAAATACATCTCCAGCATTCTCAATATTTATTCTTATGTGAAAATAGTTGGTGCAGAAGTAAAGTTTGTGAATTTTGTTTCTTTCCAGCTGGAGGACTTTTCCAGACATTTGTAGGGAACAATGCAGATGCTATCATCTTCCCATCTCTTCCCCCAGTACCTTAGCAAGACATTTTTAGGTAAATTTTAAGCAAAGTTGAGTGAGATGATGTGGAAGAAGGGGTTGCACCTTGAAAAGATGACTTCTTGCTCCCTTGCAACTGTTTTGTCTCTGTCCTGGGCTGGTGTGTAATGAATGTCAGTCTCGTTAGGACTGTCTGCACCTCAAGTATTCACCTGAGTGTTGCTATCATGCCATAGTCATCAGGTGATAGCTCTTTTTTGGATATACTTTTGTCTGCAAAGACTCCCAGGCCTACCTTTAGTAACTACACTTTGGAGGAGAAGGAATGGCAGAATGTCAAGAATTCGTAGCACTTGCATTTGAAATAGCATACGAGCTTTTGGGAGTGCTAGAGAAGAAAAACATTTCAGAAAGAAATAAGGACACAAGTTACTGTTTCCCTCCAAAATGCGATGCAAATTTGCTAAACTCTGTACAGATTTATGTCACAGACCTTATGACTTTGGAAATAGAACTTCAGGTCACCTGTGCAGCTGCTCAGAATGTGGAGGAGAATGGTGACCCAGCAACAGGAGAGGAAACAAAGTGAGCACTGAAACTGTTCATCACAGTGGTACTTGTTAATGATTCTTCTGGGTAGCAGCAATAATGAGCAGTTGAAAGAAGTACTTTATGTACCCTCAATAAATTGCTTCCAAACCTCATAATTGCCACAATTCTGGCTTTCAGTAGGCCTGGTAATGAATTTTTGAGTGGTGTCCACATGTTGTGCCTATTACTGTACTTGACTTTCATCCTATTTTGAGTGATCTCATCAAGGGATGGATGATGTTATCTGACTAGAATATATTTATTCAATATTGGGCACAGTGGTGAAATGGAAATAACTATGCAATTGAATGCAAGTGATTTTTTGAAATTCATTTTCCCGTCAGGCCACCTTTTCCTGATTCTGCTGTAGTGCTGATAGGTGTGTCATTTCAGATGGCACTGCCTGAGAAACCCAGTGTATTGATTGCAGGAACACAGGATCCAGCAGCCTCTTGCTGTTATACATGGTAGAAAATAGATGCCTTCTTGTCTTGGAAGTGTAGACACTGCTGAAGTGTTTCAAATGGCAGAAAATGCCTTAGGTTCAGATAGGCATGATGAAGCTTAAATGTCCCTTAAAGCTTGTGGCATGTGCCTGTGATCAGAATTTAACAAAGTTCTTGCCTTCTGCCGACAAAATAAAAAGGAGGAGGAAGCAGTGGTGGTTTT